>JARHVA010005181.1:262500-777500 GCA_037957365.1 Torreya grandis
TAATACAATAATTTAACTAATCATTAACCAAAACATCTAGAAATAAACAATTAATTAATCTAGAGGAGAATTGGGATATAACAATGTGAGTTGTATTTTCTCAATAGGTTTCCTAGAATATCACGGGTAAGGACACACTATTTGAATTATAATATCACATGAAGGCCTTCCTATACCAATATGATTTAACTGTGTTTGAGAGGGAAAATAAAAGTTAAACTTTATGATTGTAATATTTATGTTATTTATACCACATACCCTATTTTATCTTCCTCCTTGAAAATTCCTTTAGCATACTCTCTATATTTATTCTAATATAGAAAGTGTAAATGTATTAAGTTATTAATGTATTTATACATGTGAGGGCCTAATATAACCCTTTTACCATACTAAAAAATGCTTATGTAAAATGTGCATGTGCCCATTTTACATGAAAATAATATTGGCTTCTTAGCTTCTTAAGTGATAATATTATTATATTGCTTATTATTAATGTGAAATAACACTATGAAAAATTTGTTTATATTTTAACCTTTTAGTACATTGGTTTTCATAATTATTCATAATTGGTCTTTATATTTTTCACAATTATTAACTCTTTGTTTGCATGTCTTCACAATATGGTTTATGGGCATGATGATAATGTGAGATGAGGCCACTTATTACATTTTTATTTTTTTGCATCTATTGTAGTTTTTAGTTTTCACCTTTTAAAATTATTCACTTCCTAGATTCTCATATTTATTTAAACCTATTAAAAATTATTTTAATTCATTTTTAATTTCAAATATGTCACTTTTTTTAATACTAACATTTTCACATAGTCACTACAAAATAATGAGATGATGTCATATTTCATAATTTTTCTCACTTGCAACCACTTACTACAAGGTATTAAGAAAATAATTTGAAATGATGGAATTCAAGACAACAAGATGATGGAACATGTCATGATCTCAATCACTCATAACCATGCACTACATGGGAATCAAGACATGGTTTCCAAGTATGATATTATAAGGTAGTAGCAACACACCCTATGTCACTTTTTCAATTACTTTTGTCTTCACAATATTCATATACTTAAATAAATAAAATTTCTCACCCAAACTTGATCCTTTATGGTGAATAATTTTGAATTTGAATGTGTGTTGAAATATTAAAATATATGCTTTGTCATGATTTCATAATTAAATTGTCTCATGACATTGATGTTATATAGGGTAACTATTGTTGAGGTCAACATACCCCCATTTATAAAAAATGGGAACCCTTGTGTCAAATTATGCAAATTTGTATCTTATTCACTTGATCAAAGTAGCACTATCATGTTTACACATTATTTTTATTTGAATATCATCCACACCATGATTTGGTTGGCTTAGTTGTTCATGGCTTTGATTTAACCTTATCTAAGTTTGCTAACAATAGATCTTCTTATTTTAGGTTACAATTATAATGGAGTTCATTTGCAACAAACAATGTTTGGGTTTCATAATTTTATGGTTTTTTATTTATTTATTCTTTTACTAGACTTTGGCCTATCAAAATACAAATTGAGTGCATTTAGATCATCCTAAAACCCTTGCTCAAAATAACCTAGCATGGGTTCCTTTTGACCAAATTCAAAATTGGCAGGAATATTTTATGATGGAACAATTAATTATGCCATGAACTTAATTTAATTTTTATCCTAAGGCTTGGTCATATTTTTTAACATAACCAAGCCCTAGTCTAAAAATTCTATGTTGGTTCCCTTTGTTCCCTTTTATCTTACCATGGTCTGAATTTATCATTTGTGGGGTCATTTTATTATGTTTAAACTTAGCTCAAGATTTTTGCCTAAATATTTAATTCATATTTATTAATATGAATAAAATCCATGGTCCAAAACTTTAGTCTAAGTTTTGTATATCTTTGAGTCTGACTTAAACATTATGTTTATCCATAGGATAAATGACCCACATTTGCTCAGATAAGAAGATCTAATGGTGTGTAATCCAAGTTGAAAATTCAAGCCATGACAAAGGATTAAAGCCTGAGTATGTCCCTAAGATCATTGACACACATTTTCTTGGTTGAGATGGATTGAAAGGTGTGTATCGAGTCAAGATTTCAATGGATCATAAAGAAAATGTAGTGATGACATGCATCATAACCACATTTGATACAATAGTGAGAAACCAATGGTGACCCACTCCTCAAATCAAGATCCGATGATATGCATTCATTTAGATAAATTAAATCTAATGGTGTGAGAGGGACATTGACTTTTAAAAATAAACTCAAACTAAATAAGATGTCACTACATGGTAGAAGTATATTAACCTAATAGAAATTAACAATGTAGAGTATAGAAATCCCATGAGATCTCTAAGAGGAATGACTTTAGGGATTAATGCAGATAGGATCCAATCTTGCTCAACCCCATGGATTATGGTCTAATGGATGATGTTTGTTTAAATAGAATCTAGTGGTTTGAGATCAAATTGGGAAACTAAGCACATGGTCCCTTTTATTGAGACCTAGACCTAGGCTTAAACATTATACCTTGTCTCTTATTATTCATGAGGTTACATTAATATGTTTTAAACATAGCTCAAGACCTTAGATTAAGAGGTTTTATTTGAATGGAAACTTTTATCTAAGATTTTGACTTAATCGTTATATGTTCCTTGATCCCTAAATTTAATATTTCCTAATGTTTTTAGGAACTAATCTCATTTAGATTAATGGACATATTATCATACGATCATGGTTTTACCCCTTCAAATATTACTAAAATTGGTTGCTTGTGTTACAATATCAATGGAATCTCATTTAGGAATGAACATGCTTATGTTTTAGTGTTTCAAATGTTAAAATGGACCTTTTATTAACCTTGGTATAAAATTAACTAGATATATTTTAAACCATGATTAAAACCATAGTCTAATGTTTTGACATAGGTCCCTTTTAATTAAAATCAAATTTGTGTGGGAATAATTATAAGTGCGATAGACTTAGTCAAATTTTTACCCTAAGGTTTAAGTCATGTTTTTCAACATGACCAAACCTTAGTCTAAAAATATTATGCTTGGTCCCTTTATATCCCTTAAATGCATGGTCCCTTTTTATTATGTTCTAACTTATCCTAAGGATTTACCTTAAAGTTTCATCATATTTATTTATATAATGAAACCTTAGGTTCAAACCTTATGCTTGGACATTCTATTAATTTTAGGGTCCCCTTTTATTATGCTATAAACTTAGCATAAAATATTGATCCTAAGGTTCATGTTTATGTTTATTAGACCTTAGTCTTAATATTTTATCCTAAGACCTATGCATTTTCATAAGGTTAACTGAAATAGTTTTCATCTTTGTAGGATCAAAACCATGCATTTAAATAGGCAAGAATGATCTACGGGAGCATGGATAGTTAAATTTAAATGATGACCTTGAGATGGCAAGAAATTGATAAGTGTCATAGTTGCAACCAAAGAATGATAAACATCTAATGGTGATCCATCTCACAGATCATGATTGAATGGCCTATGTTTACTTAGATGATGATGATGATGATGATGATGATGATGATGATGATGATGATGATATAATGGTATGAGATGAGGGTAGAGATTTAAATGGATATCTAAGAAAATGTGGGATTACAACATGGTAAGAGAATGTTAACTTGTAGACCTGATAGAATACAGAGCTTAAAAGGCTTGTAGGACTACCAAGTAGCACAACCTTGAGGACTAGTACAAATTAAAGACTAAGCATATTTTAAAGATAAATGATATATGTTGATTCACACCTATAGTATCTAATGGTACGAGATCAACATAGACTTTTAAATGAATCTTAAAAGGCTTGTAGGACTACAAAGTGGCACAACCTTAGGTCTAAGTACAAATAACAACCAATGGTGTTCAACTCTTGGTATCGAGATTGATGAAAAATGTTTATCCATATAAAATAATATGATGGTGAAAGATAAAAACATATTTTTAAAGGGAAATGGTCAATTTTTTAACATTAATAAACTAAGTGCCATGAAAATACCACATAGATGCCATGATAATGTCACATAGGTATAAAGTGACAAATCTAAAGATCTTGTGGGATAAAAAAGGTGAAGGTATAAATATGTGATCCTAAAATAAATATAATGCATGAATCTCACTTAAGTGCAAATATCCTTCACTATTAGATCTAAAAAAATCCCTAATGTGTAAAAAACCCTAATTTAACCATGTACTGATCACAAATTGAGCCCAATAAAGTGAATTGTCATCAAAGAAAATACAATTTAATCTAGATCTGGAAACTAGTCTAATAATGAAAAATTTAATCTATTTTAGACCATGGTAGCCTAAAAAGTCACTTCAAGGGGAGATACAAATCTCTATTTAACATTAGATGCAGAGGGTAAGATTTTTAAGGACATAGAGTTTGATGCCATGGCTTTGAATATGGCAGACAATAATTGGTCCAAGTTTTTTTGGATAATTGAGGAGCTACCAGCCTTCAAAAGAGAAGATGAGAGGAATGCATCATTAAAGAGGATATATTATGACATGGTGGATATTTAGATGATAGGTCTCCATTTCACTGTAGCCAAACTAGAGGTAATATATTGAATTGATGTTCTTTTTCTTATCTTTAAAGATTGTAAAATTAATCAAGCCATGATAGTCCATGAGAGTAGTTTTAGAAAAATTGCATATATTTATCCTATTTACTTTGAGAAATAATATAAATTTCCCAAACCCCAAGTGGATGTAACCACAATTAATGAATGGTACAAATAGAATGACCTAAAGACCATCCTTACTCCTTATCTATATTCAGGAAACAAAGTGTTCTCTAACTTTAGTGACAACATTCCAATCAGCTAATTTAGGGCCAAGATTAGGATGATTATGACAATGAAAATATTGTGTGGGAACCCCTCCATCACCTATGTTGACAAAACCTGGGTCCCTTTGTGTATTTCATGGTCGAGATAGAACTCACTCCCCCTTTAGGAGAGATGAGTAGAACTTGCTTGAGGAGGTAATCTCTGTAATCAAGAAGAAAACTAGCAATAATTTCTATATGATGTCTTAACTTTTGAATGCCTTTCAGTCAACTACCAATATCCCAACCCTCAAATAATGGTTACCTAATGGGAAGCAAATAATCTCCTTGTATTATTCAAAGTTGTATATATTCAAATATAGGGACCATATTCAATTCATCTATGATTGTGTTTACCTAGCCTTAGGTAAGGCCATTATAGGGAGCATAGTGATGATGGCTATCCTTATGATCAAGAAATATGTTGAAGCCATTAGAGATATTTGGTTATATCTAGATTTAGCTATAATCAAGATAGAAGGAAATCTAAATGAACCTCTCATATTCTTTTGTAAAGGCATGTGCAACTTGTAAAGTACATTGCCTATAGGTCAATCTATATGGAAAAGTCTAGTGTATTCTAGAACTTTGTAAAAGGATAGATGTACTTGACACCTATACTTTTGTAATTGGATATGACTAACTGGTATACTACCTTGGCATTATATAAAATGAGTATTATCATTTGTAAAAAAGGAGGAAGTTTTTGAGCCAAAAACTTGTGTAAACATTTGAGCAATTAATGCAAATGAAGAATTATGCAAAGATTATCCATGTTAATTTGTGTCATTTGCTATTATGTTTTATCTCTCACTTGTTCTTATTTTTCTATTTATATATTTGAATGGTTATTATGAATTTTTGGTTTGCATCTTTTAATTACAAAGTTGTTAACTTGTGCCAATGCTAAGTTGACTGAAAGTTCTTATGTTCATTTTTTTCCTTTACTATTCTTGCATTTGGGCTAATGTTGTTTGCTTGTAGGGTAAATCTTTAAAGTGAACCTAGTTCTTATTTGAAATTTTATCATTCCTTAGATGTTTTCCTAATGTGTGATAAGATTTGAGATCATGATATTTCATGTTACACATTGTTTAAGTGCTTTCTTAGATGATATTTGAACTCTATCATTATGTTTGAGATGAAGATCAGTAATAACTCTTTTTTTCCCTACCCTTCCTTTTGCTCCTTTTTAACTAGATTACTCTAGCTTAATTTACATTATAAATATTCATTTTAGATATTGATAATAATTCACTAATATTAGCTCATATTACTTCACTCTTTGCAAAGATAACTAGCAAGCCATGGTGGCTCCCAACCACCAAAATTTACAGATATTATGAAATAGTCCATTTATTTTGCCTCTATTCCATTGACAGATAACGGTATTATCATAACCTAAAACTCATGCATTGAACTGTAAAATGAGAAGTGTTCTTTACACACTTTGAGCACCTATGATACACATGAAGACATCAACAACTATCTCTTATGTTAGTTGAACATGCATTGCTTAATTAAACATAAATAAATAAAACTATGATAACACATAATAATTAAAATGATGTTTGATTAAGTTATCATTAATTTATGAAACATAAATTTAGTACATATAAAATTGGTATAAAGCTCAGTTAAAGATATTAATATATTAGATAGCAGGATATATTCCTTAAAATTCATTGTTAAGACCTTTTATAGTACAAAATATTAATAGACACATCCATTCTTCATGCCAATACATTTTTGTTCATTTCTATGGGATGACATGATGTATAGTCAATGTTTTAAAGACTTTTCTAGATGTCTGACGTCATGGTATGACCATAAAATTTCATAGTTTTGCATTTAATATGCTAAATACTTTAATCAATAATCCCACCAATAATTCAATTAAATATGGGTTAGATTTATGTGACCTAATATAAACTTGACACATGGATCTAGATAGAACCCCAACATGGAAATTATATGCAAAAGCTACTAACAACCAAAATAATTGTAAAGTTTAAAAAAATGATGTGTGGTATAGACCAAAATTATGATTTTAAAATAAAAATTTACATGGTAATATTATTTGAAAATAAGATGCATGGACTGAACTAGGTCTAATTAAATCATTCACACCCTCCATGGGAAAAAAATAAGGGGTTTACCATAATGAAATTTTGATTAAGTACTATCATAAAGCATCATGTCATGTTATCATTTGTTATGTACCTCATGGAGGGTTAATGGTATAAAACATAGTTTTGTCAATGTGAGGATGCAAGATAATCAAAATAGACCACATGTCTAAAGGATGTTTTGATGGATGGGACAACCCAAAAAAATATTTATAGATCAAGGGCATGACATGAACCCAGATTGATAAGGAACAATTGTGTGGCATGTGAATATATACAATGTCATTCTAAAATCATAGGATTGAAAATATTGAAATGAAAACACATGAATGACCATTCTCAATGTAACCATTTTAACCATTTTATATCCAAAGGCTATGATTTAAATAATTTGAATAATCAAAATAGTCAAAATTTTTTAGGTTTGGGTCAACTTAAATTTCATCAAAAGTCTTAATTATGTTGATGAATAATTCTTAAAAAATATGCATTTTTTTTTAATTGATGGTTTGGATCACACTCTATGAACCGTCATCACAATGAGATAAATAAATGAGTTAGATTTAACACTAAGGTTTCCATTTAAAGATGTTAGAAATTGAGTGTAAATATTATCTCTTTAAAATATATTAATTAGTCAACTTAATAGGATGATAAAGTTATTTATAGGTATAAAAATACTTTCCTTTATTTGTATATACACACAAACAATTCAAAGTGACTATAAAATTCATAAATTTCTATTTAAATATTAAAATTAATCAACAATAAGTTATAATTACTATTTAATTTTTTACTTTAAAATAATTCCATCTCACCATAAAATTTAATGATTTGCCTTTGTTTACATAACTTGTAATAAATACAAATAATGTAATAGTATCAAGATAATTGAATCAAAGTTATTTTTTTTGTATTTTTCCAAAGATTGACACATATTTGGGTTCAATCTGACATGATCTAACCATGTAAATAAATATGTGAATATTTTCCTATTTGAATGTAGTGTGCCATCAAATTTCTAGTTGGGAGGTAATCCAAATAAATGGGAGTCTTTTATTATAAAAAATCATATTTTTACACTTATGAACAATATTTTAATGTCCCATACAAGTGCATGTATTTATATAGAACTTTTTTCATGTTTTTAATGTATACTAGCATAATATTTCCTTTCCTCAATCTAATAAATTTGTCACTAATTTCACACTATGACATCTCTCATGTAAAAAGAAAATAATATTTCATAGCCATTCAAAGTGTTGAATGAAATAAAAGAAAATAATATTTCATAGCCATTCAAAGTGTTGAATGAAATAATGTTATACTCTTTAGTTAAATTAAGTAAACCACAACCCACTATCAAAATTTTTCCTTGTAATTTTCAACAAGTTAGGGCTAAATGCATCACTAAAGTATTAGTAACATGAAAATGAAAAATATGGATGTTTAGTTAGAGATATAAATTCAATATTCCATGTAAATTTAAATAATATTCCTTATTCTCCCAATATAATTTTTTTCCAAGTGGAATGATATCTCCTCACACATGCAACCCCTCAATTCGATGGGCCAAATCATAATCCTATAGATTCACATTCATTTTAAGGTAAGAGGATATAATTA
Source organism: Torreya grandis (assembly GCA_037957365.1). Lineage (NCBI taxonomy): Eukaryota > Viridiplantae > Streptophyta > Pinopsida > Cupressales > Taxaceae > Torreya > Torreya grandis. The sequence continues at coordinate 271,143 of JARHVA010005181.1, forward strand.
TGTTAATGTTTATTTGGTGGGTGTTCCCTCCCATTCAAACCCTTATCATTTAGACTGTGTCCAAAACTCTTGGTTGACTCACTCCATCCCTGCAGTTACAACAACCATGAGAAGCAATAGAGACTGTTTAGATCCAACTTCTTGTACAAAGGTTTGAGAACAAAAGAAGGTCTAGAATAAACTCAATAAGGGGGGATTAAAAATTTTATGGAGTGCATTACCAAACATAATTCCATAGTGGTCCAATATTTCATTGTTGCATGGATAAAAAGGAAGGTCACCCTATGGGGCATCTTCATAAACATCTCCAAGGAGTTGATTAGTGACACCATAGGTATGTCCTATGTTGTTGTAAAATAATTCAAAGATTAGTTTAATAAATAATAATCTATGTAGTGTTTATTTCAAACCAATGACTTCACGTAAACTAATAAGAAGGTTTTTCCTCATGCTAACCTATCATGATACTAGCCTGATGTCTGCCTTCAAGTCACAAGGTACATGACTCTAAAAGGTAAGTAGACCCTAATTTTTTCTCACCATTTCCTTCTACTTAATCATTCAATTAGTTTTAAAATTAGTCTCCCTTATTTCCTTCTCAAGTCTTTAGAAAGCAAAATCCTGCTCCACCAGGTTAATGACACTGACCCCATCCTCTATCAAAGTCTTGTCCTTCTACTTGTAAAACATGGATATAAATTCCTAAATTGGAAGGTTCCCCTAGGAGTATCCTCTTCTAAGGAGGACTCTTAGGAGGAATCCCTGGAGGATGATCCTACAAAGGGATCTCACCCACCTCCTAAATTCTCCCCACATAAAATTTTATTCCAATCACCACATGAAAACCTTCCACTTAAGCTATTATTCATACCCAAGCCCAAACCCATCAAAATTGGGTCTCATGATACCTTAAACTAGAAGGGTAAGGCCATTATAATAGAGGAGTTTGAAAAAAAATAAACAAATGTTGTAAAATTTTAATTCAAAGGTTTAATAGGTAGGATTCAGCTTGGTAAAGCTTATATAGGACTAGAACAAGCTTCATTTAGAGGAGAAGGCCACTGTTCAAATTTTTTTTCATTCTACCTAGCCCCCTCCCTAATCCCCTACTATAAAATCCCCCAAGGTCTTGAAATCCCCCTTAGGTTCCGCAAAGCGCCCCCCCCCCCCAAAAAAAAAAAAATCAAACCCATTTACAGGCGAAAGCTAGGAAGCGACCTAGGATGATATTCCTTAGGGAAGCTAAAGGCCCCAAGAATCGTATATGTTCCAAGGTCTCAAAAGATAAACCTAACATTATAGTTAAGGACTGTTCTACTACTGAAGACACCTAAGAGGGTCCTTCTACATAATCTAGTTATTTTTTGTTTCTAATTTTGTTTTGCTCTAGTTTTTAGTCTTTATTTTTGCTTGTTCAATTGAGGAATGCCTGTTTAAACTATTTTATTTCACTTTTAGGTTTTAGGTCCCTGTAAAACCTAGTTTTACTCTATCAAATAAAAAATATCTAAAATAGTCAACTAATACAATAATTATTTTTTAATAAAATGAGTTGTTAATATTTTATTAAAAATAATTTCTTGACACCATATTGATATTCTATTGTTTTGATAAGGTAAGGTGGAAAACTAGGGGCCAAACCCTTCAAAAAGCAAAAAATACAAGAAGGCAATCAAACAAAATATGCCTTTAGATAGACGACAACACTAGCCAAGAAACAACATACATAGAAACAAAACACAAGAAATGGAAATACCAGAGTCAGAGAGGACTCTCCTTACATAACCATTGATTTGAGAAGATTATTAAGTTTCTTAGTAATCTCTACATTTTCAACGTGCCCAATATTACCCACCTCTTTCAGCATAGACATGTTTAGGAGAATTATATTCTGGAGTCCCTTAGTGAAATTTTGTGTTAGCCTCTGAATATGATCCTTTAGGGCCCCAATTTTAGATTTCCAATTAGTCTCATTCTCTATTTCCTTGCCATTCCTTGACATACATTTTCCCCTTATTATCAATAGTTTCCATAGTGTTAGCTCCATGCTCCTCAGTAACCTCAAAATCCCTAGTCTCCTGCTTCCCTCTAGTGTCCTCAAAAATTTCCTAGATTTCTAGCTCCTTAGACTCTTCCTCCTAGGTTGCTTCCTCTGAAGCACTTTCTAAGTAATCAATCAGTCAGCCTTTAGGGTGGGTTTACCAACAATCTTCCCCAACCTTTAAACTCTGGAAGAGAAGCCTTATTAATTTTGGAAGACTTATAAGATCTACCACCTTGGCCCCCTGTGGCCCTACCCAAATTTTTGTGGGTCCCCTCCATGGTCTCTCTAATATTATCTTCCTCCTCATCAACCTTTCTCTTCTTACCCTTCTTGCTCACAAAGGAGCTGGGGGTGTCAATAGGGGTCTCTTCTGGGGTGGAAAAGGAAACATCTTTTGTTTTGGTATGAGCAGGGGAAAAATAGGACTCATCAATAGCATCACCAGACACCGGATTAAAAGGAATGTCTCCACTATCAATTTTGATAGTCTTGGATGGCTCAAGGGCTCGATGAAAGTTGTATAAGTAGAAAATTAGGCCTTGGTGTAGGGGAATAGGGTTCATATCCAGCTTCTTAGCCATTTTAGCTCTCACCTTAAGGACAGAGTGTTCTAAAGAGGAGAGCAGGTAAAAAGGGAAACTAATAATAACATTGCACCTAAAGTGATTTAATAAAGGGAGGTGGTAATTGTAGAACCTGGTAAATTGACCTTTGAGCATGAATTAATTCATGAGAATGAATCACACTCCATCTCATGGATCTATAATTTTAGCGTCCTCGAATCCTCCTTGATATGGGATGAGTTCTTATCCCTCTCCCACAAATAGTTTGTGGCTTGCAAGATCCATAATTTTTGTTTTCCTTTGAATTTTTATTCCCTACATGGCCATTCCCATGGCCATAACAATCACCTTTTCATAGATTTCAAAGCTAATTCTACCCACTGTGACTCACCTATTTAACCAAGATCTCGCAAATTACTCAGACAAGTTTTCATTGAACCCATTAAGCCTTTCTAGATATGGGTTGATTCCCCCTTCTTTATAATAATGCCAAACTAGTGGATTATCTTTGAATTCATAGCAAGAGACTGGTTTTATTCAAATACGATCTCCTCCATTTTATATTTTTAGACCCAAACCATGGAGTTCCTAAATTTAGCCTTCAGCTTTGAAATGGTTGCTAACCCTCATTTCCGTTTATGCATAATGAAGATGTGATGGCTCATTATTCAAAATACCCTATAGAGATGACATTGTCTACTCCCATGCTTAGAAATTATTTCCCATTGATTTTCATAATGAGATCCATGCACCTCAACCTCATGATACAATGAATCATGAATGATTGTCAAATAAATACCAAAATTATCAAGTTCTAAAATCCATGATGGCCCTCTCCAAATGGACCACCTTCGAGAGCTATCCTTGTCATTAATGCACCTCATCCTTGACAAGTCATCTCCTTTTGAACAATATCCCTAATGTTTAAGAGAATATGAACACCTTGTGGCCACACCCTCCAACCTAAAAATTACTGACCAAGATTGGCACAAGCATCAACAACCCTATTTCCCTCTCTGTAAATATGGGAAATCTCTACTCTAGAGAACTTCTGCAAAAGAAATTGAATATCTATAATGATGTCTTTTAGCTTAATTCCCACATTTGATGCTTTATTAACTGCATCTATGACCATTTTAGAGTCTCCTTGTATACTCAAGTTCCTTATTCCTAGGGATATAACCAACTTTAACCCCCATTGTAAAGCCATTGCTTCAACATAGTTGTTGCTCTAACATCCTATTCCACCAGCATAGATAGTAGTCATCCATCCTTTATCATTCATTATAATTCTTCCTCCACTAGCTTTACCATCTGACTTGGATGCCCCATCAAAGTTGAGTTTCATCTAGTTAGGCTTTGGGGGGATCCATTTAGTATTTAGTCTCTGTAAAATTTTAGAGGTATTATACCTAGGGATTTGGTTTAAATCCTTCCATTTGGCTACAATTTGGTTTTCAATTTGAGATAGGGGTTTCTCTATAGCATGAATATGAGCTATTGTGACACTTTCCATAATGGTCTTAATAAAGGAGTGAAACACCTGAGATGCATTTCTAGCAGTGTCCCTAAAAATTTTGTGGTCGTGCTTTTTTCATAAAATCCAGCTCAAACATGGTAGAGTTTGCTTCCATAATTAAATAAGCAAAGGATGTGTGAAGGTTGGATTCTAGCTAAGGATTACTTCTTTAAGGTCAGAATTATAGACCCATTCAATACCAAAGTTATTAAGTATTATGCCCCATAATTCCTGGGTAAAATCATAGTGGATGAAGAGGTGTGAAACTGATTCCTCTTTTGAACCACACAAAAAACATCTGTTAACCAAGGTAAACCCTCTCTTTTGAAGGTTATCCTATGTTAGGATTTTGTTATGAGTAGCAGCCCACTAGAACATGTTAATTTTTGGAATAAGTTTATAATTCCAAACCTTTTTCCATACATCTTTATTCTGAGCTTCAAGAATGAGCAGATGGTAAGCAAATTTGATAGAGAACGATCCATTCTTATCTAACCACCAGTACTATTCATCTTCATGGGGGAAGAGAGGGATTTTAATCTCTTGAATGCACTGTTGGATCTCCCACACTCTAGGGAAAAGCTCAGGCTGATGATCACAATAGCCCAATAGATTTTTCCATCTCCACATCCCATTGTTATTTTCCATATAATCACTGACTCTATCTCCAAAAAACTGAGTAGCGAAGTCAACAATCTCTCCATAGTTTCCTTGTGTGATGAGAGCCTTGCCCTTTAACCAGATATCATCCCAAAATTTAATATGCCAACCATTTCCAAGCTTCCATTTAATTCCTTGTTTAAAAAGGCTTATACTTTTAGCATTTTATTCCATATCAAAGATCCCTGGGGTAATCCCATCAGTTGAAGAAAGTTGGAATAATCAATGCTATGCATGTATTTGGCATACATTATTTCCCCCTAATCATTATTTTTATGGATCAGGTTCCAACTAATTTTTGAGATAAGGGCTTTGTTCATGTTCCTGATAGACCTAATATTGAGTCCACTATGAGATTTTGGAAGACACACTTTTTCCCATCTGACTAAAGACATTCTCTATTTTTCCTCCACCCCCATCCATAAAAATTTTCTTTGGATCTGTTTCAATTTATCATCAAAATATGTAGGAATTTTAAAAAGAGATAGGAAGTATGTAAGAATAACTTACAACGAGGCCTAAAGAAGTTGCAATTTACCAACATTGCTGAGGAGTTTCCCTTTCCAATCAAGAAGTTTCATCTGTGTTCTTTCCACAATTCCATTCCAAAAACCAAGAGATACTTCTTTGATCATGAGTGGGAGACCCAGGTAGGTAGCTGGTAGAGCAACTTCAACACATTCTAATATATCAATGATTATATGTCTAAGGTCATTAGGAGTGTTGAAGAAATACACATTGATTTTTTGGAAATTTATCCTTTGTCTAGACTCTATGGCATAATTATTTAAGATATTCTTCCATCATCTAGATTCAATCACTGATGGGATGCCAAAGAAGATGGTATCATCCACAAACTGCTACACCACCATAGGATGAAGGGAGGAGGCAGGTTTGATGCCCACTAGCTTTTTTGAGGCTATATTTGCTTATATGTATCTTCCCAGTACCTTTGCCATAATGATGAATAAGTATAGGGAGAGAGGGTCTCCTTGATGAATTCCTCTTGAAGATGAGAAAAACCATCTAGGTGCACCATTTACCAGCACTGAGAATTTTTTATAAGAGACAACGTTCCATATCAAGTGAGACATTTTATCATTAAACCCAAATTTTTTGATCACTTGGAATAGAAATTTCCATGAGACTCTATCATATGCTTTAGAAATATATAGCTTGAGAGCCATACCAGGGATTCTGCTCTTATCCATGGAGTGAATAGTCTCATGTGTGGTGATCACAACATCAAGAATCTGCTTGCCTAAGATGAAACCTTTTTGTGTAGGAGAAATAATTTTGTCTAGTTCCTCATAACCAACACTTTAGTACATAACTTATAAATAGTGTTGCATAGACTAATGGGCCTAAAATTAGTAAGGTGTGTAGGTTTTGATTTTTTAGGAAAAAGTACTATGAAGGTATTATTAGCTTGTTTCAAAAGTTTACCTAATCTAAAAAAATCATGAACAATAGTCGTAAGATCCACTCCTACTATCTCCCAATATTCCTAAAAGAATATAGGAGGAAAGCCATCAGGACCTGGGGCTTTGAATTCACCCATGGAGAATAAAAAAGCATGGACTTCTTCCTTAGATATAGGCTTTAACATCTCCAAATTATCTTCTTCCATTATCAAACAGGGGATTTTATCAATGAATTGGTTCATAGGTCTATCATTTCCATCATCATTATTTTCTTCAGTGAGCAGATTCTGAAAGAAAGCCCTAGCTTATTCCCCTATCTCATTATCCTCAGTTTTAATGTCACTATTATCCAAAACTAGCTTAGTTATTGAGTTGGTCTTCTTATGTTTCATGGTTGAGAGATGAAAGAAGGCAGTGTTCCTATCACCCTCTTTAAGCCACTTAACACGAGATTTATATTTCTAGAAATCCTCTTCTCTTTCCATAAGATTCTTCCATTTAGAAGACAAGACATTCTCTTCTTCTAAAGTGTCTTCAAAATCATCCCCTTGACCCATTATTTGTTGAATATCTTTGAGTTTTCCCACTATATTTTTCTTCTGCTAAAAGACCTACCCAAAGCTGTATCTATTCCATCCATAAAATTATTGTTTAATATGCTGAATTTTTTTTACTATTTTGAACATAAGAGTGCCCTTAATAGGAATTTTCCACCATTAGGCCACCATTTGTCTAAAGTCTTTGTGTTTGATCCACATAGCTTCAAAATGGAATGGGGAAGGTCCAGATTGTCCCTATTCTCTCCAACTAAGGAATATCGGGCAATGGTCAAATATGGTTCTAAGAAAAGCATGCACATGCATATTATGATATTCATTATAGTTACTTGAGATAAGAAATCTATCTAACTTAACCTAAATCATTTGATCTCCTCTTCTTCTATTGGACCAGGTAAAATTTTGGTTTTGCAATTTTATATCCAATAATCCCCAATCATTGATAAATTTGGCAAAGTCGAACATGCTATTTGAGTAATCCATAATCCCACCCTATTTTTTAGAAGGGTATAGAGGACTATTAAAATATCTAGATAGCATCCATCTAGTGTTCTAGGGACTATTCCTGAAACTACTCAAGTCTATCCATAAATTCTACCTCAAATCTCTATTATTCAATCCATAGACATGGATTTACGACTAATTCAAAGATTTCAAAGAGAAATTGATAATCAATAAGTGTTTGTTATAAGCCATAAGAGATCCCTATATTTTAGCACTATTCCACATAGTTACAATCCCCCCTGAAGCCCCTTTAGCTGGACTAATGCAAAAAGCTGCCTTAGGCCATATGTAGTCAGCAATTTTCCTAAAAGTCTCCTCATTCATCTTGACTTCTTGGAGTAATAAAATACCTAATTTATTATCTAAAATGCAGTTTTTAACCTCAAACTATTTTGAGGGACTGTTAAAGCCCCTCAAGTTCCAAGATAATATTCTCATTTAGAGGGTTTGAGGGGTTGGGTTTCCAATGTTTTCTATTTACCACTATCAATCTCCCTAACAATCTCTCTTTGTCTTGTTTCTCTTAGGGTTGGTCTCCCTTGTTTGGGATTAGTGTCAACATCTACAGATTTTTTACTTTTTTAGTTCTTTTTCTTTGGGGTAACCCATTCCTCTTGGAGATAGGTAACCCATTCCTCTTGTTCTATGTTAAATGCTAACTTAAAATGAATTTTAAAGATTAAGTTGTTTGAAATAAATTCATAGTGGAAAAAACCTTTGGGGGGAACTCATAGTAATAAAAAATGTTTGAGAAAAAATCATTTTTTTAATAGTTTTTGTTTATAAAAAATAATAATGCAAAATTATGAAAGAAAATATCTAACTATCAATAACATTAAATATCAATGTAATTTGAAATAAGATATAAAAAAAAATGGTATATATTAAGTAGTGTAAACTCATTTTCATTTATTTCCTTGTTCAACACTTATCATAGATAAACTACTCACTTTCAAAAAATCCATTACATCATCTACATTCCTAATCATGGCTAGTTATGTAAAAAGTGTCATCATAAACCCTTTTTCATGTTAAAAATATTTTTTAAAAAAAAATCATTTAAATGATAAAAGTTTATTTAGGTAATCCTTTATTTGTGTGTTGATTACAATAGTACATGTAAAATTAAAAGGAATTACATGTTCCTTCCAAAACATGTCCAAATTTTTAATAGCTTTTTCCCTATTTTTTTGCATTGATCATAACCCAAAAAAAAAAGGATAAACCTCCACTTAAGATATTACTAGAATTTTTATTTCATTTTTTTCTATGTTGACATCTATACCAAACATATAGTAAAATGCTAATTAAAATTATGTGATTACAAGCATTAAGAACTAGGTCAAATACATACTTCGTTGTATCTGTTTCTTGTTGAATTAGAATTTTTATTTATTTTTCCAATATTATTTTTGAATTAATAATCCTTATAATTTTAAAATATGAAAATGTGTTTTTTGGAGGCACTATAGAAGCCATTATTATTGAGATTCAATTTTACATTGAATATAATTTTTAATGTAATAGTAAAATGTCATTTAATGTTTACTTATATTCCTAAGAATTTTCATATATTATACATCATCTCCATTTAAATATACACAAGAATTTAAAATTATAATTATTTAACTCTTTAAAAATTAAATCAAACCAACATTTAGAAGTAACATTTTTTTAATAATTATTGATAATTAATAATTAATACCTATTCATGAGTCAAGTGTGATAATTTAGAGAACATGATTTGATATAGTTGGTGTGTTTACCATAGCCAATTGCATTTTCTATTGAAGTTCATATCATAATTTAGATATGACATCTATTTGTTTATGTATCTCCCCTTAAGGTAATGTTGAAAATTTATTTACTTAGACCTCAGGTCCATCAATCTCTCCATCTACATTCACCATTTTTTAATGGCTTAACAATTTATACCAACATGAAACATATAGGTTTAGAATAAGAATTCAAAACTATTTATAATTCCATCCTCAAATAAATGGATAAGTATAATATCTTAGAACAAATGGCTACCAATTTTTAGAAATAATGCAATGTATATAATTTAGTGTAGTATATGTGATGATCCAAAGTATTAAATTTAAATATAAAAATAATATTGTGTATTATGTAAAGTTTACAATATTATCAAATAATGTGTTTTTTAAGCATCATCCCCTACTTTTAATTTTTAATTATGTATATAAGTGAAGTCATATTTAAACTTGTGGTAAGCTATATCACATTTGTGCCTCCATAAAGGATTAAAACAATAGATGAATAGGGGTTTCATCATATTTACATGTGATCCAAAAAACTGATAGATCTCTCATATTTGAACAAGTGTTCTGATAAGATAATCCTAATATTGGTTGGCCTCATAATGTCTAAGGGAAGTCAAGTTCCATTCCCACTTATTCATCTAGATTATATTTTGAATAATGGACATGATAAATGTTAAATATAATTGGTAGTCCCTCAAACCCACCTTTATCATTCAAAACACTGTAACATCTATTAGAAATTATTTCATTGGTTTTTAGAATTTTCCATGTATATGTTTACAAAATCACAAAGCATGTAAGATTTGAGCATTGGAACTATTAATATGCACATTCAATTCATTGTGATAGATCCAATGCAAGAGAGAATATATATAATATCATTTTTTGTGATATCAGTCATAAGGTTGTAAAAATATGCAATCACCACTTCTGGACTAAGTGGATAAATATGGTTTTATAGTGCTTCCAATGTTCTTACAAATATAAAAGGGAAATCACACTAGCATGTGAACTCATAAGTATATTCCTCCCTTGGTTTATAATTTTTAGTTGATGATGATACATAAAGTTCTAGGAGGTCGATGGAATCATTTAATACTATCATATTATGTTCTATTTTTCTCCTTTTTTATTTTTTCCTTTTCATTTTAGAATTCCTCATAGAGTTGGACAATGTGAGTTTCATACATGCCAAACTTTTTATCACATTTTATGTAACACATCACATCAAAGCTACTTCTTTAGGAACCCATAAATTCAAATAGTCCATAATTTTGACCCTTGAGACTTTGATCTCCTTCACTATTTTATAATAAGAATTTAAAATTTTTGAGTTCACACTAGGTTCAAGATTCACTCATAGTCAAGATTATATACTCACAAATTTATCTATTAGCACAAATAATTATTTGATAAATATACACCTTGTGCCTCTGAATATATCTATTTTAATATAATCCAATTAATTTGTCTTGAAATATTGGTTGTTGTTTTTGTTAGGGAAATAAGGTAGCCCACCATTTATGTAGAGATAAAAAACAAAAACATAATTTTCCCATATTTTATTAGGAATAAGGATAAATTACAACTTATCTCTTAAGTTGTACACTTTTAAAAAAAAATGTTCAAAATCTCTTTGTCAAATGCTTGTATGTGAACATAAAAACAATTTACATTAATCTAATATTTAAAGTAATTAAATGAATATTTTATTTTCATTTTTTATTATTATTTGAATTTAATTAAATATTTTAGGTACATTATATTTATCTATCTTATCATGGCCATTACCTGAGAATTGTGGTCTTTTTTCTAGGATCCATGCCACCTTATATTTATACAACTAGTCAATAAACATGGATATAAACCATTTTTTATTGGACATTTTTTATTTATAAATACATATTATCTAATATGTTGGGTATTTGGTAGAAAGATTATGATCCTATATTTGTTTTATTCTATCATGGAAAGTAGTAAACTCATGTGTTTGAGGATAATTTATTGAGATTTAATGGTATGTTTTCCATTGATAATGCATAAGTTAGTCTCATAATCCTACAATTCATATTTGAGATCAACGTCTAAGATATCACCAGTTGCTTTCTTCAAGGTAATAAATTTTCCTCCCACTAAAAAGGAAAAATATAACACAGCACAAAGCTAACCAATTATCAACACTTGGTAAATTATGGGATCGATACTAGTATTTAAAATGAGCTTGGTGGTAGAGTTCAAGTCTAATATTGAATGATTTTTCATTGAGTAGGAACAATTGCATCTCTTTAGATGTTGAATATTCACTTTTATTAAATTCCTTTCCAACATGATTCAATATATTTTGATTCCTTGTCAATTCCCTTGGCTCTTTAAGTGTGATACATATGTTTCTTTTTCTACCTTGGAAAATAATTGCTTCCTTATATGTGTAAACATTTTTGAATGAAAAATTATTATTTTTAATTATTTATCCATATTAAAGTGTTTTTTAGTAGATGAAGTGAATACATATTGATAGTATTATAAATATTATTTTAATTCCATTACAAATACTTTGAATAGTTTCCACTTTGTTGGTGTTTTCATCTATACATGGTTATGATGTCCAACTGTAAGAATGACATGAATATTTTTGATGTTTCACAAAACAAACCATGGAAATTTTTATATAATACAAAATATAGATCCATTTTAATAATATTAAATGAACACACATTATTTAAATATTTTATCCACCTAAACACCTATTACATTTTGTGAAATATATTTCATGTTTAACATTGTCCCAATTGTTTGATGTTTTCCTGATAGGTAATGAAACAACTAAAGGTCATTATGATAGTTAGATCTAGAGTATATTAATTCAAACCACTCATAATATATTTTATCCAAATCTAATACACCTTAAATAAATGGAATACCTTGGTAAGGATCACTATCCATAAGAGCCAGTATTTCCTATCATAAATAATTAGTCATAATTTGTTGATTGGATAATGTTTTTAAACCATGTAGAAAAAACTATTTGGTCACCATATAAGAAATTTTAAAGGATGGTTATCTATATTTAAATATATAAATTATAATATGATTGAATCATAAAGGAACATTAACATCCATATTTTCTAGTGTTGATAATATTATTAATATAGACTAGTGTAAAATGGGCACATGCCCATTCTGAATAAGATAGGAATAATATGAAAAACATGGCCTATATTCTTAATATTTTTATAAAGGGTAAAAAATGGATTTTGATAGGGCCCAAAACCTATTAAAATTTTATATAGAAAAAAAATATGACTATCAACGATAAACATAGGGCAAGTGTCCTAGGCAATACAAAAATAAAACTAGACCATAACTAGTTAAAAATTAGAATAAGAGATAATGGAATTAAAAATGATAGCAGTGAAAGAAAAAATTCTAAAATACCAACTATATAAAATGTTATGTAATGTTATATTATCCATATTCTAGGCATTATTCCATCCCTCCTTTATGAGTTTGATATTGTTTATCAGTGCATCACGTTCTTGATTTTTCCCTTTAGTGACTAGATTGTTACTCATAGTGTACTTGATAGTGCCTTCTTGACCTAAGTTCAACTACTCATATTTTCTCTTAATTAACAAATAATTGAAGTGATCCAATTATTCCACATATTTCTCCATAATAGACACACTCAAAAATACTAACTTTGAATATGCTAGTTTTAATAGTTCATAGATCAAATTCCAAACAATCTACTCTACTCTTGGAAGTATCCACTTCCTCTCTTAGTAAGTCAACTTTCCTCTTTAGCTTAGACATTTCATCACTAGTCAAGGTTTTCATATCAAATGAACCTAGATAGTCTTGTTGTTTAGAACTTCTCTCCTTCGGTATCTACAAATATTGAAGGACCCAATTGAGCATAAGTTTAGAAAGGATGAAATATTCTTGGATGTTACACATTTTAGATATAAAAAACCTCCTTTATAAGATATCAAGGGAAGAGGGAGGTAAGGCTTTATCTATATAAATCTTAACTAGGACATTATTAGGGATATTAGAAGTAGGTTCAAGAACCATATCTAATCATTCCTTCATATCAGGTCTATCATTCACTAAAACTTCCTCTAAATCTTCTTTTCCTTATTCCTTCCATGCTCCATAATCAGATCTTGAGCCTCCTCCTTGCACTCACCCTTCTCACCTTCCTCCACATTAGGCTCAAATTAGGGACCAATAAAATTTTCATATAGAATATCAATTATAGCTTGCTTGAATTTATATTGGATTTTATTGGTATCCTTTCTCTTGTTCCTAAGGGTTTTAGGTCTCTAGAGATTTCCACCCTTACCTTTACTTGTAGTTTCAAATTTATGAACTTAGGAATAAACTATATTATTCTCATCTCTAAAGGGAATGATTATCCTAACCACTTTTAATTTCAGCCCCAAATTATTTCCAACCTCACTGGATTCATTCTAACTCTTATCATTCTCATTATTATCCTAAATATTAAGCTTAAACTCTACAAGATAAATAGATTGGAGTACACCTTGAAATAAAATAAAGATAAGACCTTGGTGAAGTGGTTCCTTAGACTAACCACATTTAATATCCATAACAAACCTTTCCAATGATTAAATAAAATATAATGAGATGATCATTGGGATATTTCACCTTAAATGGTTAGGAGTACTAAAGTTGTAGGAATAAAACCTGGAGTATCTACCTTCCAAAGTAATGTAGTAAATTATTTGTAGGCTAACATCACCAAGGGCCATAGGAGGGATTATCTAATAATTCCATCTCCATTAGGATAATTCACCACCATCTCATTTTTTACATATAAATTATTGATCTCAATCTGCTTTGTATGTTTATCCTTGAATATTTTCCTTCCCTTTAAAGCCATACCAATTATGGAACAAATATACTCCTATGCGAATTCCATATTGACACCCCTTAAATAAACATTCCTTCCTTTCCACACATTATCAAATTTAATAGATAAATTCAAATCTAAGCCTTTGACACTTACGTAAAATTAAACATGTTTCCCTTTTACATAATCTTTCATGATTCTAGTATCCTTTTATAAGACTGGTATGATGATGGTTTAGTTCTATACTTCCCACCTCCCATTTTTGTTAAATAATACTGAAGTCTCTTGAATTCTATCGATATCATTTTATTACAAGTTATCACCCCAAAAAAGGAGATATTTTTATCTTGTTTAATTTTATATATACTAACACCAAAATCATTCATTCTTCCTACAATATATATCTTCACCTACTAAAATCACACATGTCAATTTCATTTATTAGAGTTAAATCCAACTCAATTGATTTGAAACTCACATGCTTAGGAGATGTGATGAGACCATTATTCTACCTTAACACTAATATATGACCAAACATTAAAATATTATGCATTATTATCCTTTTATTGAGGGAATAAGTAGTGATTTCATCCATCATTATGCCACAAAGGAGACTAAGAAGTAATAATATCCTAAAATCTATCTTCATTATTAATAATCAAAGAAATGGAACTAGGGATATCATTTGGGTTATCCCACTTACAAAACAAGTTTAAAGACCACCCCCCCCCCCCCCAATTAGTGAACCATTTAGCCATAGAATTACATTCCATTTAAGTGTGAGAGGAGAGACTAATAAAATGGATTAGAAAATCATGAAAGTTATTGATCAAGTTCTTAATTGACCAATAATGATTTGAAAAATTTCTAACACAATTTGATAAATTTAAGGAATCACCCTCTATGACTATTCTTATTTTAATTATTCTAATTATTATTAAACTATTATATAGAGTGGGAACATGTCCATTATTAAAAATATAATAATATTGGATTTATAATTGATAATTGCCAATATTATTATATACTTATGTAGAATGGACACGTACCCATTCTAAAAAAAATAAGAATTTTAGAGTCCTAATGTATAATTGACTAATTATTCATAGATTATTGTGTATAATGGGCACATACCCATTATAAAAAATATAATAATATTATCTTCCTGATTTATAATTACATGTACTCTTAGATTCTTGTGTATAAAGGGCCCATTCCCATTCTATAAAAGATACGAATATTAGCTTCCTAATTGATAATTGATTAATTATTCTTAGATTCTTGTGTATAATCATAACATGCCCATTATAAAAAATATAATAATATTGGATTATTTATTAATAACCACATATATTATTATATTTTTGTGTAGAATGGGCACATAACCATTCTATAAAAAATAAGAATATTAGCTTCATAATTGACAATTGCCTAGTTATTCTTAGATTCTTGTGTAAAATGGGCATACGCCCATTCTAAAAAAATAATAATATTGGATTACTAATTGGTAATTTAATAATTATTCCTTGGATTCTTATGTATAATGGGCACATTCACATTTATAAAATATAATAATATTGGCTTCATTATTGATAATTGCCTATATTCTTAGATTCTTGTGTAAAATGGGCATATGCCCATTCTAGAAAAGATAAAAATATTGGTTTACTAATTGATCATTGTCTAATTATCCTTAAATTATTATAAAAAATCTATTATCACTATCTCCTATTATAAAAAATATAATAATATTAACTTTTTAATTGATAATTTAATATATTCTTAGATTCTTGTGTAGAATGGGCATGTGGCCATTCTAAAAAATAAAAGAATATTAGATTATTTATTGATATTTGACTATATCCTTAGACTTTATATAATGGTCACACGTACATTATATAAAATAAAATAATATTCGTGTTATGATGAACATGTCCATTTATCCCTAAGATATCTATGGGAAATACCAAAATCAAGCCCTTATAACTTATGTTTTGATCTTCAAAGTTGAGCTCTCCCTAATGAATTACATTTTATCAAGTCTAAATCCACATTATTTTTTGAAAATATTTTATGATCCCTATGATAAATTCCATTCCCTATGTTTTTTTCATTGTTTTATTTGTATATTTAAAGTTATCCCCTAACACTTTTCCATGGTTTTATACTTAGTTTTTTGGGCACTAACCATTTCCTTTGTAAAAGTCAGTATTGACATAGTAGGTTCTGGTATCTTGGAGTGTTACTCCTAGAGTCTTGTTGATCACCTCTTAGAGATAATTTATGATAGGTAATATTAATTTTTAATTAAAAATATTAAATTGACTTAATATTTATATGATTCCCATATGTCTCACAAATGTTATAAATTTATACTATCTGGGACCCCACACCCAATTATAACATGCCACTTATCTAGTTGTACACCTAGAGAATAGTGATGTAGATATCCCCCAATATGGAAGTAAATATAGTATGACACAAGAATAATAAAAATCTTATAAAAGGTTACATGTCATACCATACCAATTAGAACCCATAGAAAAATTACAGGAGACTATGTGGTATCTTTTAGCACTAGAAGCAATAGTAAGAGGGTACTATATGGGATGAGCCAACCAATAAATGTGAACCAAGTGCCACACTGTTATTTTGGTGGAAATATTGTGTCAAATTACTTTACATCTCTGGGTCCCTTTGACCAATTATATAATACCACATTGCATCTATATGCCAATTGGGATGTAGTAGAATAATACAATGCATGATTTGTTTGCCACTAAAAAACTACCATGTGTCACTTATATACCTCCTAGAATCCTTCCCAATCAGTATTTTCTACATGTCTTATTCATACACACATATTCCATATAATCAATACCATCTATCAAATCCAATGTCACATAAAGGGTCCTTCTTGATGTCTAAATCATCACCCAAAAAAACACTTGGTAGAATTCAAGAGCTCCCCGAGCACTAAGGGGAATTTTTTTATGTGCATGCCCAATACACTATAATAATATATCACACAATATATGTACCACCCTAAATATATTCATATGGTCTAATATCACTACTTGGGCGAGTCACATCACTAAAAGGGATTTAAAGTTAATCTAGAGCTTTAATTACGTATTAGAAATATCAATGTGAGGCTCATTTTAAAAATTCCACCAAATAAGATTTAGTGAAAATATTGTGAATTCCCATCATCGTTACTAAAACCCCAATTCTAAGAAACTCAAGGTACAATCTAAGCAAAAATTTGAGATAATTATTTAGAGCTAAAGATATCTTGTAATAAAATAGAGATTAAGATATTTGTCCATAGATCCTCCCCTTATTATAAATATTCTTTATAGTTATATAATATAAATAATCAATAATGGAAACCTCATCTTCATACCCCAGCCCCACTCAATAGTTTAGGGACACAATGTTTATTTAGGTGATTTTTGGATTTAAGAATTATAATGAAGGTTTAAAATCATTTGATGTAGTATGAGTTTTTTCTAGTAATAATAAAGAAACTAAGAACAAAAATTATTTGTTGGATGATATAGTATCCATAAACCACTTGGGACTCCACAAAGCCACTAGGTTTTACCCTCTGATGATATCTCTTACAATGTGCTCAAGTCCTGTACATGCAAGAATGATTTGGTCAAGATGGATACAAAAAAAATAACTGAGATATTAGGGATTGCTTTCAAGAAATACTACCATATTTCAAAGCTATATATTCCCAATGAAAAAATTACTACAATCTCCTAGATTAATTTTATATCTTTTACCTTTATAATTGACTTAGTAATAAGGACCTAGAATGGGATTTTGTGCACCTAGGTGGTAGGTCTCATTGTTCATGTAAACTATCAAATCATGGTTTTGAGAATTAATCTAATAATATTAGTTGAAAAATATTTATTTTAGCCTATGGATGATGTTGTGTGGATTGAGTAATCTATCATTTTAGACATTATATTGGAGTGTATGTTAGAAAGAAAAGGTACTTGAATTGTAGAGTTCAATATTCTTATATTCTTGTGTAGAATGGGCACATTCCCATTCTATAAAAGATAAGAATATTGGCTTACTAATTGATAATCTATAAGTTATTCTTAGATTATTGTGTATAATGGGAGAATACCCATTCTAAAAGAGGTAATAGTATTGGCTTCCTAATTGATAATTGCCTAACTATTATTAGATTCTTGTGTATAATAGTCACATACCCATTCTACAAAGTATAATAATATTGTCTTCTTAATTGATAATTACCTATATTATTAGATTCTTGTGTAGAATGAGAATTTTGTCATTCTATAAAAGATCATAATATTAGATTCCTAATAGATATTTTCTTATATTCTTTGATTATTTTAGAATGGGCACATGCCCATTCTAAAAAATATAAGAATATTAGCTTCCTAATTGATAGTTTCCTAATTTTCCCAAGATTATTATGATAATTAATGTTTGCCTATATTATTATATAATCTATTATGAGCAATAAAAACCCATGTATATTATAAATAAGGACCTAATGAATTAATAATTAATTGTTACGTACTACTTATAGGACCCATTAAATTCCCTTAACATTTCTCTTATTTATATGTAATCTACATTAGACAAATCTTGTAGCCATAAATAATATACATTTTAAAAAAATAATACAAATGTTTATCACATACCATTAATAATAAAAATAATATAAACAATTATTTGTTTATTGTATAATAGTTAATTATTACATGGCCATTCAAGGTTACAAGATGATCAAGGAACTTATAATGCTACAGGCTCTCACTACTATTCATATTCTATGACTAGCAATATCTTCTAGTCGGATGTGCTTTATAACTCTTTGGTAGTAGGTAAAAGTTACATGTTATTCCCTACCTATCCATTGGCTATATGGGTCCACACCATCCTCCTCAATTTATTTATGTCATTTTTATATAAGAAATAAATATTGTGCACTATGCATTACTTACTTTTTCTCAAGCTACTCCTCCCTATGACATGTTTTTACATGGATTTTGGCTATGAGATGTGTTCTCTGTTATAATTACATGATCCATTCATTTTTGACATTCCTTTTTTTTCCCTATTAGACCCTATATTATTATACATTAACCTCAAATCCTCCTCAAAGGAGTTCAATTTTGCACTTTATATTCTATACATCGGTTCAAGATCCTCCTCCTTGAGATCAAATTTTCCATGGAGTTCAACTCCATGCTATTGTTAGTGTTGTGAAGTATAATTTCATATTTGTTGAAGTGACCTCAAATCCTCCTTAAAGGGTGAACTTAATTCACCCTACTACTTATTGTTCTAGGCTACACTCTTGGTAATATTATTTTATGCATATATTTTTCACATGATTCCTTCATACAAAGTGCACCTAGAAGACACTAAAAATTTGGGGAAAATTCCTATATGGCCCCAGCCATATAATAAAGGAAAAATACATATAATATGCACACACTGTTCCCTTAAGTATTTCTATTTATGTTGAGGTAGATATAGGAATATAATACCAACTATAGTAGTGAGGAGACTATGTGTCTCATCTCCTTACCACACCATCACTTTTTCTCTTCCAACTCTAACAATCCCCTAGGTGATCCACTCTAAAGAATCTACCACATATTATCTCTCTCTAAAGAGTCACTTATATACTTTTGGTTATGTTTTTTTTTCTCATCATTGTCAATCTAATTACTCATTTTATCTGTGTATTATCCTTAAGCTTCCCACCATATAACTATATGCATTTAATGGAGGGACTTGAATCTCTACATAGTCATCTCTAGCTTCTCAAGAGTTAAAGTTTTCTAGTTTGTACTTCCTCTTTATCACACCTCTAATATATTGATGACAATTACAAATTTCATGCATTCTCTCAAGAGGTGAGATAAATATCACAACTTAATTTATCTAACCACACACATGTAAACAATAAGCACATAAATGGAAAAATAAAAAATGCAATGTGTATTTTACGTTTTTATCTCTTTAAATTCATAAAATAAGCTCCTCAACTCCTTCCTAAGGATATTAGTTCAATTCATCACTATCCATTTTTGTCTATACCTTATAGAGTTTGATTTCCTCACTAAGGCATCGCAAATATATCCCATTGTTAGCTCATCTATAGCTATATCAACTACATAAATCTTATTCCCTACCTCTATTAATCCCAACAATAGCCATATTCACTATAATAATCCCTTTTTCATCAATTAACCTCACCTTAACCATAACTCAATTTAACAACCTTATTCATAGGCCAAATATATCTATTTATAGTTGTGAGGGTTGGTTACCTATTTATCTATTTTGTGGGTTGAAAATCATACTATTTTAGTTTGGTGCCCATTTTTTTAAATACTTGTGCATAGATTTCATGGTTGAGTCATAGCTAAAGTCTTTAAAATATGGAATTATGTGCTTGAGTCATGCCTTAATCCACTTAACCTTATCAATAATCAATTTTAATGTATTTGTCATTGACTATAAATGCAAACAATAGAATCCTACAATCATATTGTGACTTTAGACATATACAAACATACTTCAAAACATTGATAGTTCTTTGAGACATCCCATAAAATATGAAATATAATAATAGTGATGAATAAAAATGAGCCTTTTTACACTTTTACAATAACATTGTATTTAGTTTTAGTAGTTAATTTAAGGGATAATAGATCTATATTCATATCTTGATCATGTAATTAAGATAAATATTTGGGATCGGTAGCTGTCCAACTAGTACTTTGGTACCCATTTTTATAAATACATGTCTATTAATCATGCAGTTGTTAATATCTCAATCAATTAAAATATGGCATTGCATGGTTGAGTCTTACATCGAGCCACTCAACCCTATCAACAATCAATTTCATTATCTTTATCATTGAGTATAAAGGTGGACTATGGAAGAGTTCAGTCATACCATGGCATCAAACATATATATATATATATATATATATATATATATATATATATATATATATATATATATATATATATATATACATACTTTGTGGCATCCCATGGGAAAAATAAAGAATATTAGTCATGAAAAATATGAGATATGGTTATCAAAGATATGAACAAATGTCATCCCTGTAAATTAACCTCCCAAAAATTAGATATTTGAGGCTTGGGCATATCAAATGTGTGACTTTTGGTAGAGGATGTAAAATCATAATATAACACAAATTTATCAAAGGACTTTAAAGATTGTTGTTACACATTAAACCTATTTTCCCATCTTGGTTTAATGTACTAGCTAGTGATTTCTTGCTCTAAATACTACAATGAATAAACCTAGAAAGTAATGTCTTCTAAAGATGAAGTGGTTTCAAAGATGGATACTCAATCAATAAATGTTGCCTTAAATATTCCATAAAGTAAAGAGTATTTTTATATGAAAAAATAAATTAGATAATTTAATTTTAAATAAAAAATATAGATATCCAATTCAATAATATCTCAATCATGGTTGAAATAAAAAAGGAAAGTAGGATCCAAAATATCTAAAACCTTGTATAGGTGTAATTTATACAATGAAAAGTGATGGGTCATAATTAAACCAACATGTTCCATAAATGGATGTGTTTGTTAAAAAATATCATTTGTGATTGGATTCAATTCATAGTTTGGGGCCAAATTATCAAAGATAATCTTCACGAACAACTAACTGACTTGGAGTCAACTCAATAGTTATACATGACTTCTGACTTGTTCTGTTCCATTACATCCATGAATTTATAGTATATAATCAAAACTAATGGAACATTCACCTCTACAACATCCATCTACAATTATTATCACTAGTTGGTTATAAAAGAAAATAAGAAACATTTCAATAGGGTGACTTATGATTTCACAATGTTGATATTAAGGATAATATAAAGTAACATTGTAATGATAATTCCTCCTAAATTTTATTCCTTAATATTAAATATAATAAGTATTTCATACAATTCCCCAAATTTATATATAACGAGATTTGTGGGTTTCTTGGTATTCCTTAAAAACTACCCTAGTTTTTCAATGATGAAATGGTATTGATTGAGGTATGAATAAATATGGGAGAGGTTAATATGAAATTAAAATTTAAAAATAAAGATGGTATGTTATTTCCAATAGGCTTGAACTATTTCAACTATAAGAATTCAACTAAACACATAATATTAAAAGGATCTTCGTTAGTATCACTATGAATTTATATTTGAAGAAACTTTATTCTAGTAGCAAGGGTTATGTGGAATCCAAATTGAAAATTGGATCAAGTTATTAAAACATTCCACATATTTAATACTAATAATAAAATTGTGAAAATTACTTTGAGGTAAGAAAAAGAGACCAAATGAGAATGAATCTAGATAATTTAAAGTCATACAAGTTGGAATGAGTTACTCAAGGAATTGTATATGAAACGAGTGAATTTATTTATCATAACTTTAAAATCATAATAAAAGTTATTCCACTACTAGAAATCAACTAGATAATCAAATAGATAATAGACCTCATGAAAAAAACCAAATTATTTTGCACAGGTCTAGATTGTGGTTTATGAGGAACATTTTTTTAACACACATTAGGAAGAAGTTATGAAAATGGATTATCTTCCAAAAATATTAATCAGGTATCCTTCTCTCCATCCCATTAACATGTCATTATATATGTAAGAGGAAACACAAAACCAACAGATGGAGATGATGATGAAGACCCAAACAAAAATCAATTGCCTAAGAAAACTCATAGTGATGATTTAACATCAAGGAAGAATTTATAAATCAATATACCTCTCATTACATATCATATACACATGAATTATCCAACTCCTTCTCTGCATAATGTTCCCACTCCACCTCATACTCCCATTTCACCACAAAAATAGGTTATTGATCTAGGAGTTTCCACTCAATTATGAACTCTCCTTGCTAATGAAGACATAAGCAGGGTAGAAACCTAAACTCCATCCATACCTCCATAAAAAATCACCACACCATTTTCATCTCAATCCACTATAGCTACTTAATTTGTCACCCCACAAGACTCACTCACATAAATTAAGGCCATATTATCAAAATGAAAAAAAATATTAACACAATGAGGTTATCCATACTTAGGATCTAATCCACACCTCAAGGCACCAAAGTCCATCTAAACTAACTAAATTATAAATAGAAACAACATATGGGTACCATTTTTCAATAAATTACAACTAAGGATTAGATGAAATGATGTGTTTTTTTAAGAGGAAATTAAACACATTATACATAATATCTCAAAGGCAAGGCCACATTATGATTCTAATAAAAAATGGTCAACAGAATAATGCCTATAGGAGACACTTAAAAATATGATCAAACATCAATCAATGTCATAGTTAGAGAAGCAAACCATTCATGTAACTATTATGGAAAAGTTTTAAGTTTGAATAGAGTACAAAACCATTGGTAGAGAATGCTCAACATATAAATACCGTCAAAACACATATTGATTCCATTTAAAAAGTAATTTTAGATGTCAATATTTACTTTGAATTTACTCTATAATGGTTAGAGGTAACACAAATAAAAAATAAAACTTTAGATTCTTTCAAAAAAGAACTAAATCAAGCTGTCACACTATATGATGTCATTAAGGATCCTAGTGGAGAAAACATAAAAGAATTATTAGAATTTGGGGATAAATTACATGGTAAACAAGAATAATGGGCCCATATTATCACTAATCTAGATATCTCTAGAGGGATAATTAACTAATCTATGTAGAAATTGGAATAAGTGACCTTGGAAATGTAGAATGTTTATAATATGATTGATATTTATATCAATTTAACATCTTTGTAATAGTATAAGATAATATTTTTACAATAAAAAGCACATGAGGAATATGAATACCACACCAAATGGAAATATTTTGAGATGAGATTGGCTGCTCACCAATTTTTTTAGACTGCTTAATTAATTTTTTTAGGATATATGATTCTTCATTTTTTATTATTTTGTTGAGGCAACAAAGATTAATTATGAGGATGATGTTAGCATGATTATTTAAATGAGTAATAAACATATAAGTAAACAAAAAATTATTATGATGATACCAAGACATCACACAACTATAAACATTGTTTTTTGTATTGATTATAATTCAAGACATGTCATAGAGAAGACCAAAAATGTATAGCCATAATGAAAAATTATGTTGATTGATATTTTATATTGTATGTAGTCTTAATAATTAATTATATAGATATGATCTCAATATATCAAACTGAGCATGGTATAGACATGTGTATTTATGTTTTATATATTAATGTGAATTGAGTCACATGTCATTATATGTATTATGTGGTGTCAATGTTATGTTTATTCATGTTTGATTAATGAAATGTATTTTAATATAAATGAAAAGATAGTTCTTTTTATATACATTAGAACTATATGAGACATTAAACTATGAAATCATAACTTGAGATAGGGTTTATGTTATCAGTTATTTATTATTGATGACATGTTCATTTATGCTTAATAAATTGTTTGTTATATTAAAATAATAAATACACTTCCTATATATGATGTCAGTAGAGTCATGTTGGTGGGAATATTCATTATATTTTTTAACATAAAAGTAAACTATTCTGTAAATCCCTATACAGAAAGAGAAATTATGGATCAAATAAAAACATCCAATTAAGATCAAAAAGATAAAAAATAATAAATGTAAAGATTGAGGTGATAAAACTATATAACCCAAAATATTAAATAAATAAAAATAAAAATGGGCATTTATAGGATAAAATGTACATGTCAGCTAAGTAAACCATTAGAAAACATGCTTTATAATAATTTCACAAGATTATTCATCATTCCACATTTAAAGATAAAAATGAAGGGTGGTATGATTAAATTTATATAAATAAGTGATCATCCCTCTTCTCAATTCATGTAAAATTTTCAAGCACCCAAGCTCTGTCAAAATTACTCCATGGCATAACAATTATCAATATTCCAAATAGAATGAGTGACAATGGAAACAACACAAATCATTGATAAAAGGTGGTTGTTAATGAAAAAATCTAAGTATGTTTTAGATAATTACCTCAAAAAAGACCCCATAAGATATTTCTCATCCATATTTTTACAAAATATGTAACTTGGAGGATACATTTTTTATATCCATGCAAATATTACAAAAAATTATCAAACAAGGATGGACGTAAGACATGTTGAGATAATTCAAAAAGGTCAAGAAATGAATAAATATGATTTGATTACTAGACCAAATATATTCCATGGATTAAATTAGATGTGTGAGATAAATTCCCATTCTTTTATCTAAGCAACAACATGATCAAAATCCTACTTAACTACATCCATAATGTGATCTTATTATTGGAATAACTACATAACATAATTGTAATAGATAATGAATATGTGTCAAGGTTGATGAACAAAGGGAATAATATCCATATATATTATAATAAATTTTATACCATGTGAAAATATTCCATGAAGTACTTAGTGGTTGTAAAAAAAAAGAGGTATCAATATAACATCCATAAAAAACATAGTATTATTGTACATAGTCATGGTGGCAGCATGAAAGATATAAATTAGTAATAGAGAGAATGTCACAAGACCAAAAAATGTGATGATGGCATGTGACATGGTATCCATGAAGATAAAGTATAATATATTCTAAGGGATACTAGATCAATTTAACACCAACATTAATAAGATTAAATGAGGTAAGCATGATTTATACTATGACTCTCTAATCATATGTTTAGAGATGTTATATACCAATACACTCCTATACATAAAGGGATAAGTTAATTGGAATAAACCCATATGATATAAAGTTATAATAAAAATTAAATTATAGCTTTAACTATGTGGGCAAACAATCTCAATAAAATGTTGACCTTTATATTTTATATTTCCCAAGAATTGTTGAAAAAATCTAGTGAATTAATTTTTGGATTCAATACAAACATTTTAACATCTTTCCCTATGATATGCATAAAAAAAGTCATCCCACATTCCCATATTAAATCTCAAATAAATATGTCAAACAAGTTCTATCATTTATTCATTCCTTAATGCCATCAGTATGCCCAAGCCACCTAATATCAATGTAATCCTATAAGAGCTTATCATATAAACATAAGGCCAATAAAAATTTCTCATAAAATTTAAAAGAATAAGATGAAGTATCAACACACTCTGTGGGGCCTGGCCCAATTGTTATAAGTCTAAGGATCCATCCCACACCATTCAAATTTGAGGTTTGGTCCTAAAAAATAGGAGAGGTTCTTATCATAAATAAAATTCAAGGAAAAAAATTGCTACCAAAAGATAGAGGACCAATTGGTAGTGTTTTGACATAGATGACAAGAAAAAAATGCAATGCACACATTAGAAAGGGAAAGTGGCAGATATTTCACTCAAAAAAGAAAAAGAAAAAGAGAAAAAAGCATACATTATAACATCCCTAAATTTCCAACTGCCAAAATATTGTGAAGAATGGAAGGACATAAAGTATGTTTGGAAGATTCTTTAGAAAGGGAGAGTGGTAAGCTATATGGAGTGACTGCATGGATCTAAACCCCATATTACGATGGCATTCTTCAAAAATTGGGTCGATGATAGAGTAACCCTCCATGGTGTTACTATGAAGCTCATAAAGGAATTCATCACTGAGGTTACAGGGCTCCCCACGGATGGCATTAAATTCTCAAAGCAGACTAGTATTTCAAATGTTGCTTACAAAAAATTCCCAAAAATAGATGCAGAGGAGAAGCAATTGGAAAAGAGTGGAGATTTCTTTGACTTGGAGTAGATAAAAGGAATCTGGAGAGATGTTCTTTCCTGCATTCATGAGTATTTCATCCTAGATGGTAGAAGAAAAAGATTTCATCAATTTCATTTTGTCTTTCTTAATCATTTTAGGCATAAAGACATAATCTCATTCCCTTTCTATTTGTGCTTTTCGCTGCTTCAAAGTCTGTTTGCTCATAGAAAGAAGGAAACTCGGCCAATTTTTGCATGAAGGACTGATTCTTATTATAAAGGGCTACTACAAAAGCAAAGCTATAGTTTAAAATCCTTATTCTAAAAAAAATAAGGATTCATAGGGTAAGAAGAATGGAAAGGTGAAGGGGAAAGAAAAAGTAAAACCTAGACCCTCCAGTCTTAAAAAATAGAATGTTGAAGAGGAATCTGAGTGGGAAAGTTCAGAAAGTTCTAAGAAGAATGTTGTTGAGGAAGAAGAAGGGATGGAAACTGGGGATTTTAGTTCAAATTTGGAAGGGTATCAGGAAGATGAAGACAAAAGCGAGAAAGAAAATGAAGGGGAAAAAATAGAGGGTAATACAGAATAGAATAATTCTACTCATGAAGATAAACAGAATGTGGTGGGGGGAAGTGTTAAAGAAACTAATAATTTACTTGACAATTTAGCTTTGATAAGGGAAAAGGAACATTTGGTTCTACTTTCCAATCTTGCCATGGAGATTGGAGGAAAAGAAATGGATGATCATGACCAGCATAAAGACCCTACAGAGACAAAAGAGGAGAAAATGATGGAAAGGGAGAATCAAATTGAAAAGGATGAGTCCTTTCCACAGGAGAATGTAGCTTATAGGTGTGAAGCTTGCTAGAGGGATAATAAGATCTCCTTCATGAATTCAGTCAAATTCAAATTGGATGCAATTTTCCAAGTTGATTTGTGGATGCATAAGGAAATGATAGAGATGAATAAGAAAGTTGAAATAATGTAACATA
This sequence comes from Torreya grandis, assembly GCA_037957365.1. Classification (NCBI taxonomy): domain Eukaryota; kingdom Viridiplantae; phylum Streptophyta; class Pinopsida; order Cupressales; family Taxaceae; genus Torreya; species Torreya grandis. The sequence continues at coordinate 298,897 of JARHVA010005181.1, forward strand.
ACCAGGAAGCTGATAGGATTAAAATCATTAATTTGGAGAAGCAAATGATTGATAGTCTAATTAATCTTAAGGAATATGAGAATAATTTGAGAAGGCTCATTAAGGAAAGTAGAATGAAAATGGAGGTTACTTCTAGCATATGTGCGGCAGTAGCTAACCTTGGAAAATGAGCTAATGAAGAAATAAAGTCTCTAGAGGGTCCTAGTAAGAGGACCGGGCAGAGCTCGAGAAAGAAATCACAGCAAGAATCTGCTACTTTAGCTGTAATATCCATACAGGATACAATAATGGTTGGAAATGAGACTGTGAAGATGATCTTGGAGCTAGAAGACTAAGGTCCTCTTTGTTGTTTTTGTTTTTGTTTTGGTCCTATCTGCTGGATGTTTTAACTGGTTCTAAAATTTGGTTCTTTGTTTTATAAACTTTTTTTGAGTTTCCAGGTCTATGTTAAACCTGTGATCTTTCTTAAGGTTATAGGTTGTGGTTTCAGGTCCCTGTAAAACCTGATTTTGATACTATTTTATAGTTTGTTTCAGGATTGTTATTCTTGTTGGGCGTCATCGTATCATCTTTCTATCTTTATTAAAGGGTTTCAGGGTCCCTTCAAAACCTACTTTTACCTTAATCTAAAACATCCCTAAATTTCCCCCCATTAATAAAAAGGCATTTATCATAGTGTCAGATACTGAGATAAAAGAAGAGGAAGAACTGTAATATCAAATAGAAATATTAGATGGGTTGGACACATAATAAGATATGACAAAATAATAAAAGCAAAAAGGAAAATAAATTAAAATAAAATCAACCCCATAGATAGTAATGTCCATAACATTGGCTAAGGCCCAAAAAAAATTAATTATGGCACTTGATGAAGTGAAAAAATTCAAGGTTAAACAAGGACATGAAGCTAACAAAGGAAAAAATAAGAGTATAAAGAGGAAGAAAAAGAAATAAAAAGAAAGGAAGAAGAAGAAAAGGATAAACAAGCCAAATTTTAATAAGAGAAGAAATAAAGGGAAGAAGCTACAATAAAATTTGTTTGGATGAAATGGAAGTACATAAGAAAAATGAACAAGAGGGAAAAGTGAAAAAGGATAAATTAGAAAAATAATAAAGACAATAAGAATAATAATAAATAGAGAAACAAGCCAAACTAGAATAGGAGATGAAATAAAGGGAAGAAGTCATGGCAAAATAAAAATCCATAGAGGAAATGGTATTACATAAGAAAAATGAATAGAATAAAATTCTGACAAATTATAAATTATAAATAGAACAAAGAGAAAAATTAGAAAAGAATAAAATAAAAAAATAAAAAGTAGAAGCTGAAAAGAAGGTGGTGGAAGACCCCACCAAAAAATTAGAAGAAAAAAATAGTAATAAGGTAGATGAAGCCACCTAAAAATCATAAATAGTTAAGAAGAGGTTGGAAAAAGAAGCCACATATAAATTAGAACAAAAAAAGTAAGAGGTAGTAATAGACACTTCTAAAAAGGCAATGAAAGAGAAAAGATAACATGTAGTATAATAAAATGAAAAATAGGTGGCATCAAAACTCACTCCTCCACCCATCCCACCATGCTAAATTTCAACATCGACCACATCCCATTCTATCATAACCACCAAAATACTCACTCTACAAGTCTTCATCATTTAGATCAAATTAATTTTATCCAAATGACAAAAGGAAAACTCCATTTAATTATATATACTTATGATATAATCTAGACCAAAAGGTACCAATATTCATCTCAAAAAATTATTGCCAATATAGAAGCAGTAGTTGGGGACAATTTTTCATCAAAGTGTAAATGAAGATTTGATGCAATGGTGTGATGTTTTTGAAGAATCAATATAAAAATCAATCAAGGATATCTCCTATGCAAGGAAATAATATGATTTTGACCCCAAATTTCCATTATAAAAACACATTTAGGATACATGAAAAATTATGATAAAACATCAATCACTCTTAGAGGTTAGAGACATATCATTCAAAAAATGTAGTGAAAGATTTAAGTTTGAACAAAGCATAACACAAATGACATATAATTCCAATAACAATTATAAATTCAAGACAAACATTACTTACCTTAGGTGAGAAATAATATATGCTACTACTCATTTTTATTTTATTAGAATGGTCAGTGGCAACACAAGCCAAAAATAAATCTTTGGACACTTTTGAGGAAGAGTTAAATTAAGAAACTGTACAATACGACATCATGAAAGACCCTAATAGAGTAGAAAGAAAATGATTGCTAAATTTACATTATCAATTTAAAACCAAGAAGGATCAAAGGTCCCAAATCATCAATGATCTTGAGGAATTGTGAGGGATAATCAATAAATTTATTGAGAAACTATATCAAGTGGCCATATATATGGAGACTTTTTACAAATTGATTGATAGTTAACACCCACCAAATGGTATTGTCAACCTAATATAAGTTAATATTTGGTTATAATAAGAATTAAAATGGGCTATTGGAACATCAATGAATAGAAATATTTTGAGGTTAAGTTACTATGCAAGCACCAATACTTTTTTCAACCAAGTACAAGTACATAAATCTTTACAGGATTATTCATTTTGGTTATCTCAAGGACAAGATAAAGTTTATATCTAGGGATGACATTTATGTGATTCTTAATTAGAGTTTTTAACATATAACCAAACTTTATAATCACATGATTATATTGAGGCATATTATAATGATATTTAAATCACTCATTATATTTTTTTTTACTCCATGTCATCTCACATTAAAAATTAGAGATGGATAGTCACAATGAAGAAATGCATTTATTGATTATTTTGATGTGATATAGTAAAATGAGATAAATATATATTGAATTTAGAATATATTTTGATGTATACCTATTGAAATAAGTATTTATTAATTAATACAAAATGAATTTCGTGCCATTATATGTGTTATACATTTCTAGTGTTAATACATAAACTTCTCTTATGATAATAGTATCACTGGAACATCAAATGATAAATTCAATTATTGACATAGTTTTCATGTCAACAAGGTATTTTAAATACTAAGTCATGAATTATCATACATATATTGATCCTATCAATTTTTAAAATAGGTCTAATTGATAATATTCTTATCTTGTGTAGAATGGGCACACATTTCCCATTCTTCACAAGATAAGAATCTTCATGATTGTTCATTTCTAAGATAATTTTGTAGGGATACATAGAAGAGTTTGATACATGAAAATCATGCCCTTGAATACTCCCATAGTCCTAAAATGAAAAAGTGAAAATATTTTGGATTTTTCAAGCACAATTGAAAATCACATTAATAAAATGAGCATGTGCCCATTATACACAAGATATTAAGAATAATATTATCAATTAATCCCATTTTACACAAGATAAATATATTTGACATGTATATTTGGTAGCTACCCATAATACATTACATTGAGATAATAATATTGACATCTTACAAGAATCTAATATACATATCTTGTGTGTAATGGGAACATGCCCATTCTAAACAATATGGGAATAATAAATACATAAGTAAATTATTAAGTACATTAAGACATGAATTCATGTAAGACATTAATCTTATTAGGACATTTTAGAAAAAATAAGAGAAATATGCATAAATAATCTCTAATACCAAAGGATATGGAAATATCCTTAAAAAATTCATGTAGAAATTAGATAAAATAACAAAGGAGTTCAATACTTTTATACATATCCATTGATATCCATCCTAAATCATTAAAATTACTAATTAAAAAAGAAAAAATATTTAGTTAGAGAAAAAATTAGAATAGGAAAATGGATACATTAAAAAATAATAATATTTTGAGGTGAAGGTATTCGTAAAACACTAGTAGTTTATACATTTGTATACACATACTTAATTTTTACAAGGATATATTAGTGGGATTACTAATTGGAAAATCTAACATAGAAACCACACCATGGAAGCCTACATTCATATTACAATAATAAATAATCTTTAGTTTTATTGTGTGACATTGATTATACTTCATGTCATCCCACATCAATAAGTAAAAATAGATAGACATGAAGGATAGTTTCATCTACTAAGGAGTGGGATTTTATTTAGTCTTAGAATATATTGTAAGGTAAATCATCTAAATATGGTGAACAAACATATGTACTTATCTTTTATATATTAATTATTATATTTACTTATGTAATATTAATATAATAAACATTATTTTAATTTAAATGACTCTCCTTTTAAACATCAATGGCATCTGAAACAATAAACTATGAAATCACAGTTTGATTAAGGGTTTATATCAACAGTTAATATATTATGTAAGAATGGTAATGTGCCCATTTCAGACAAGATATTAATAATATATAAAATAATCCCATTCTACATTAGCTAAATATATTTTACATGTCTATCGGGAAGATGACCATTCTACATGACATAAAGATAATAAAATTGGCCTCTTAAAAATAATCAAATATTCTACATAAGATAAGAATATTGGTCCTATTTTATACATAAGTTTTAATGGATTATTTTTTAGGAAAATATTTCAATGGAATATTTAGTGGAGTATTGAACATAAACACCATGGAAGTTTATGATGATACCACTACATCAGACATCAACATACATTGTTTATGGTATCAATTTTACTTCACAACATCCTGAATTAGGGGTTATATCAACACAAGATAGGACTGGTATTTTTACCTTATGTAAAATGGTCACATGCCCATTCTGCACATGATACTAAAAATATTATCAAGTATGCCCATTTAGTAGAAAAATTATTGAGGTATTATTTATTGGAGTGTTCCCCATACAAGTACATTGCATAGTATTATGATGATATTATGGCATTAGAAATCTACACGTCATTTTTGGTATAAATTATACTTCAAGACATCTTTTATTATGGATTATATAAACATAATAGAGGATCAATATTTATATATTGAATAGAATTAACACATGGCCATTATACACAAGATATTAATAATATTATCAATTAAGCCCATTGTATAACAAAAGTTAGGATCAATATTTTTGTCTTATTTATAATGGTTAGTTTCCATTCCTAGTCTTCATATAATATTTTCTTATGATATTTTTAGGATATACATGCCCATTCTATGTCGACTTTACACTATGTATATACCCATTCTACAAAATCAATTGAGCCCATTCCACATAAGATATGATCAACATTATTATATTTTTTACAATGGGTTGATTAAGCCTTTTTCACACAATATAGGATAAATATTCTTATATTATTCTTATTTAATTTCAACACAAATAAAATTAGAAATTTTATAAGTATATGATGGTTTAAAACTGTTATTTATATTCATATTTAATTATCTTATTAATTTAAAGGTTAACTTCCTTAAATTAATTTAAATTAAAAGGAAATTCAAAATAATATCTAAAATTAAATTTATTCATGTATGAATCATTTTATTTTCCACCTTAATTTTATTAAATAATAATAATTAAATTATATAATTGTCTTTAAAAAAAATTATATCTGAATGAAAACAATCCTCATCAAATCTTAAAGACGATCCCATAATTGAGGTTAAAGAGAGTTCATTGATATCAACTCTTTAAATTATGCTACTATTTAATGAAAAACAATCATGTTTTAGTTATAAATTTAAAAAAAATATGAGATTTGATTCCTACCTTTTTAATGGTTTAATTTCATGTCATATGCCTCATAATATTACACATATATTATTTTCTTGAATGTTTATAAATTAATTGTAATTATCAATAATAATTTAGAAATAGGAAGAGTATTACTATATAATTAAAACACTAATAAAAGTGGAAATTGTATCAAAATACAATGGTAAAAACTAATAATTGTATTCATATTTAAATGGCTAAAATTAATTGACAGCAATTCAATGTAATTGTAAAATAAGAAAAATAACTTCCATTATTAATTTCATTTATATTTTTATTATGCTTTTTTATTTTTATTGAGTTTTGAAATTGGCATGTATTTTATTTGGACAATGCTCCACTAGATTATGAAAATCATTTATGTACTAGAATAGATATTCAAATTATAGCATAACTCACAAAAGTATGAAAAATAACTATCAAATCATCCTATATTGAAAAATATTTTTGAACTGATAAATTAACTCAAATATAACAAACTAAAAAATCATGCTAGATTTTGAATTTCAAAATTTTATGGTGAGGAGTTTTTAAATTTGAAAATAATCACAATAATTAATGCAGTGGTTATTTTTAAAATTTTGATAATATTACGCTCAGATTTTGGGCAACATTTGTTCATAGTCAGATACATTTAAAAAAAATAGTATTAAATGATTTGGGTTTCATTTCTTAATTTTTTTTAGAGTAATCAAGGAAACTACATGATATAAATAAAGATAGGTGAATATAGTCAAAGGCCAATGATTCTACCACATTGTATGAGAGCATACTAACATCGACACGATAAACAAAATGAGATAGATGGGTCTAATGGGTAATGACATTAATCGGGGCAAGTGATACCACATTGAATGATATAGTAATAACATAGTGTTACCATATAAATAGGAATAAATATAACATCAAAGTGTTTTATTTAGTTGTCATAAAGAATAAGAAATACAAAATCAAATTCGGGTGGCACAAAGAGGAAGAAATATAACATCTATAACTAGGTTTTAAATTTTTTACTTATATCTTCTTTATTATTTTTTTTAAATTTAATATACATAATAATTACCTGTAAAATATATTTTATTTCTCAATTCAAATGTCAATTATAAACTCACTTAAACATTGGTTTCCTTTCTAGAATGAAAATTGAGTGCAACATTCACATATATAATTGAAATGAGAAATACCTATGTAATCTCCTTGTTTATCATGTCCTAAGTTTTACCTTTATTTTACATTTTCTTGACTCTTATATATCTTAAAATGTATTAAATTATAAGAAAAACAAGTATGAGAAACTAATTCTGTATGTGATATTGTAGATCATTTTCTAAGTTTTAGTTTTATTTTCAACTGGATTTACTCTTATCTATTTCCATATGTAACATGCTTAAGTTTTATCTATTTTCAAGTATAGTATCATGATAAAATTTTTATCATAAACTCATTTGGTTTATACTTATGACTTATTCATGATCTACAACATTAAATAAAAAAATTTAAAATCATTATAATGAAATATTATGTAATATGCACCTTGTGATATTTTGGATTTATTTTTTGTTCAACTCTTAAACAATTAGTCATAAACATGTTTATTTTTTATTTTTTTCTTTCTTAAAATTTTTGATTCTCATGTATATGAAAAAATATATTTTATGAAAAAAATAATAATAAATATATTTTATTTTTAATAATAGTACTTATTTCTATTTAAATTTAAACTCATAAAATATAACATACGGTTGATATTTATTTATTTAAGTTGTATTTTTACTCAAATATAATTAAATTTTCACTCATAACATATAACTTATAGTTCATATTTATTACTATAATTTATTTTTTCATATAATTTTCAACATTAAAATAATATCCACATCTCCTCTTTCAACTTTTAAATATTTATTAATGATTAGAGGCCTATATTCTACACAGAATAAGAATATTGGATTCTTAATTGATAAAATTCTAATGAGCTTATGTATAATTAGCATAATTTCCTTTTATACAAAGGTCTAGTATAATAAGAGTATTATTATTTAAGATTATAGTGGTCTTAGAATTTGTACAATGGGCATATGCCCATTCTATACAAGATAATACTATTTTATTCTTAATTGATAATATTACTATCTTTTTTAGAATGGGAATGTGCCCCTTATACACATGATATAAATATTATGACCATTAAACAAAAATTTCTCATATTATGCCCATTCTACATAGATCTAGTATATTAAGAATATTGTCAATTAATAATCTAATATTCCTATCTTATGTAGAATAGGCACATGCCCATTATACATAATCTAGGAGTATTGTTATATTATCTGATAATATTTTTATCTTTGTAGAATAGGATTTTTCTCATTCTACATAAGTTAATACTATTATGAGCATTAGTTGAGGCCCAATAGAAAGTAATTATGGTCCATTCTAAACATGACACCAATATTATGAGCATTGAGAAATAATTTTTCATATTACACCAATTGTACATAGGTCTAGTACATTAATAATATTATCAATTAATAATCAAATATTCCTTACAATGAGCATGTGATGATTCTACAACATATAGAAATATTATGATCATTGAGAAAAAAGTGCTCATATTATGCCCAATCTACACAATTATATCATATTAATAACATTATAAGTTAAAAATTCAATATTCTTATCTTGTGTAGAATGGGCATGTGACATTACTACACAAGATAATACTATTCAATTAGTAATTTATAATTTTTTTCTCTTGAGTGTACATAATATAAAAATATTATGAGAATTTATCAATAAGTGATCATATTATACCCCATTATACATAGGTATAATATTTTAAGAATATTATCAATTAATAATATAATGTTTTGATTATGTGTAGAATGGGCACATGTCCATTCTACATAGGCTAAAACTATTGGATTCATAATTGATAGTGTTCTTATATTATTTAAAATGGGCATATTCCCATTCTACATAAGATAAAAATATTATACAAATTGAGAAAGAAGTGTTCATATTATGCCCCATTATACATAGGTCTAATATATTAAAAATGCCCACATTCTAATTCTAAAAAATCCTTGAACATTATCAATTATGAATGCAATAGTCTAACTTATGTAAAATGAGCATGTTCCCATTAAACACACAATAAAAATATTATGAGAATCAAGAAATAAGTGATCATATTGTTCACCATTCTACAAAGGTCTAATATATTAAGACTATTATAAATTAAGAATATGATATTTCTATCATGTGTATAGTGGGAACATGCCCATTCTACACAAGTAAAGACTATTGGATTCTTAACTTATAGTGTTCTTATCTCATTTAAAATGGGCATGTGTCATTATACATAAGATAATTATTGATAATTTCTATGTGTACTTATGATACTAGGCACAAATAAAGGTCAACATTTAAGTGGCTCTCACACTCTCATTTTAGGACTTTTTTTATGTATCCCAAGGCATAAGCTAAAATTATTGGGATATTATATGTATTTTGTGTGGAATAATCATTAAAATATGCATTGATACAACATAAATCTCAACACCTTTACGATACTCAATAAACTTGTGATTTTTAAATCATCTCAGTCAGTCAATGAAAGATTTAATAATGAAGGGAACACTGATTTGAACTATAAAAATAAGAAAAGTAAAAGGGAGGAAATAAAGGTAGAATAGGGATGATTTCCTATGGTCAAATGGAAATGTTAATGCTTTGGGAACTATTTTGAGTTTATTTTGGGTTTACCTCTATTTGTTGAGTTTTACATGAGTTCAAACTAAGGCATATGGGTTAGAGATACGAAGGGAAAAGAATGTGCATAATCTTTAAAATATTATCTCTATTGAAGGAATAATTATAAGATTGTTAACACACATACATATAAATATTTATAAAAAAAGATAAATCGCTAAGATTAGTTAAAATAACTAACAACTAATTCTAACTAAACACGTATATGGAATGAATACTCACATTATATTCATTTACTACTAATAATCATCACATCACCTTGAAAATGGGAAGGATTTCACAAATAAGACACAATAATCATAAAACTATACAATCTTTTTTAATTCCCTATTTTTTCATTTAGAAAATTTAACCCCAAAAATAAGTTACAAAGAGTTATAAATATGAGTAATGAGACCCACTACATAACTTCATAGAATCTAAATCATAGCCATTAAGGCCCCAAAATTAGTTACCACAATGCACTACCTAAAAATACAAAAACAAGTGGGGGTCCAAATTATGGACACAACATTCCCACTTTGGGACCACTTAAACACATATAATCATTAGAAAATAGTTATAACCTAAAAGGGAACCACCAACCAATTGGTTTTTATCCTCCTGTGCTTCCAATGCCTAAGTAATCATATTAGTTTCATGGTCTAGACTGGGAAGGTTTATAGGAGGCTCTCTAAAAATCACTTCTCCTCGTGCTAACATCTCCTTGTGAGTCTTTTGAGGGATATCCAGAGCATTTTTTTTATTGAGATGAATTTATTTATGCTTTCATTGTCTTGCATGGCTATATATAATATGGCACTAGATCTAATTTTTTTAGCCTTTATGATTCTATTTCTAAAATTAGACCTAAACCCACTAAGGTGCACTTCAAATTAATATCTATTGATGATCATGTCATCAAGATTGAAAAACATAGTGATGTTGATCTCTCTAAAATAGTTCAATACTGTGTCTATATTTTTATCCAGTGGGACTATATTTATTGCCATATCCTCGATCCATTCCTCTAAATATGTCCTCATATACCCAACAAAGGTTTGATACAAATAAAGATCCATAAATGGTATGATTTTTAGCCAAGGTAACATGCCCTTTCCATATTAATTCATTTATTATCCATTCTAATTAATATTTTTTGGTATTCATGTGTCTTTTGATATAGTGCATTTCCTTGTGCTAGATATTCAATCACCACCCATAAATTGATAAATAATTTAGATAGTGCCACTTCAACCTTGTCCACAAATTTAAGTGGGAAGATACTCTTAATTTGAGACTCTAGGGTCTTTCCTTACTCTTTTAGATCCTCCATGATTTTATCAATCATGTCATAAGAGTCGATTACCATTGAGAAAGGATTTTCAACTATGTATTCCTCCCATATTTTCTACCTCTTTCAGGACAAAGAGAAAATATTTTCCTCTATTCATCAAACTACATAGTTTCCTTCTTGGGTGAGCCTTTAGGTCAAGATTATCTTCATTATATCTATATCCTTATCAAATTTTAATTTTATATAAAGCTCCCTTTAGTATACCATTTTATGTCTTTATATTCCTCTAGCTAAAGTGTTTCAACCTAATTTTTCTATGCTTGTAACCTATAGTGCATCTAAGGATATGTGTGGCTGACTTGTGGCTTATTGGGTGAATATTTTGTCACCAGCTAACTGGAGGCAAAATGGTTACATCAACCATATCATAAGGATATTTATGCAGTAAAATGGGTGTGGTGACCATAGCCAGAATGAGATAAATCTCTCCTCTCAATAAGGGGAGGTTCCTTATAATATATATAAATTGAAAATAGACACAGGGGTGAAATCATACCATCCATCTCTCTTTTTTTAGAGATGATGTTCACAAAATAGAAGAGAATTCCTAGGTAATTATAGAAGGCATTTCTCTTCTTTCAGAAATGATGTTTAGAAAACCAGAGGAAGACTTCCTAGGTAGTAATTGTAAACACAAGAAACCCATAAAAGAACAAAGTCTTTCATTACTTCTTTCACTAGTTTGGATTAAGGACACCATAAGATTAATCACAGCCCAAAGTCTCCACCTAAAAATACAACAGAGTAAAGTATTACGAAGGATAAAGAGAGCTCAAAGTCTCTCTAGTATCATTTATACAAAACACAGCCTAAAGATAATTATGGTAGCACAAAGTCTCTCATAGTTGGCTTCAAGACATCTTCCAGCTTATTTCCGCTTGTTATGCTTGTTTGATTAAATGGACAAGACTATATTTAGTAAAAAGACATCAAAATAATTTCCTAAATGACACAAGCTATTTCAAAACAAAGTTTGAAAGGTCACTTGCTTTCTCATTCACTTAACAAAATATGATTAACAGTCTAAGCTCAAAGTCTTAAGAATGCCTTTCAATTTAGGGAGAGCTTCACTTCTGATAACAGAGAGATCTCCCTTATACAAAATGAGAGATTACAGTATATAGCATCACAAGAAAGACTTGGGTGCTTGTTTTCATGAAAATAATCCATCCTAAATTGAATGCATTGAATATCTATGAAAGGGCCATTCTAGAATAGGTCATCAGCCTTGACTTTGGCATTCTAAATCATCTCAAATGTCTCCTCCTAATCATGGGTTGTCTAGTCATCTTTATGATTATTACATGGCTATCTATTCACCTTTACTTAATGTAGAATAATAGGCCACACCTTTGAATGTTTGCTCTTTTTGATGTCCACTTGGTGGACTATTGCACATACTGGAATAAATATTCTACAGATAGTTTTGGACTTTTTATAGTCATTCCCTCCTTCCTTGACAGATTTTGTCTCTTCTTGGTGATCTAAGCTCTCAGGGCTATCTTCTCACTTTCAACTAGCTTCTTTAGCTCTTTTCTTGGCTAGTCACTACTTCAATGGCAAGCTTTCCTAGTGAGGGAGGAAGGTGATTGGGTTATCCTTGATTTTTAGTAGCATTGACCTGATATGACTGGTTGGGAAACATCATGCTTGGTATATCTTGATAAGAAGGAGGAGCAGACATCCCTTGTGCCATTTACTTTTTTAGATCTAGCAATTCATTTGCTAGCTTTTACACCATAGGATTAGTGGTGCCTATAGAAGAATATTCAGAAGATGAAGAATATTTACTTCTATTAGGATCTCTTCTTATCTTTCCTACCAAGATAAGATCATCTTCAACCTCAGTGGCCAAAATATGAGCTACAACAAGATCTATGTGTCCATCTCACCTCAATAGGAATCTCACTTTAGGAAGATGAGAATTGATGAAGAAGCATTTGAGATTCTTAGGTGTCGACTGAGTAATTATGGGAATCTTATTCCTTAGCTTGTCAAATTTAGCAATGAATTCTCTCATGGGTTCATGAGGCTCCTTCTTCATTTGTGTAAGTTGGGTTAACAGGGCATGTCCATCTTCTATAGGTTTGAATCTAGCCTCAAATTTGGCCTTGAGAGCATTCCAGTCAGTCACTATTTATGCGTTTAGATGATAAAACTAGTTTGTAGTAGTTCTTTTCAATGTTTCCACAAAGAGTTTGAATGTTATGTCTTCATATTCAATGCCTATCACACCACAAGCTATGCAGAGGGATGTGATATGTTCATCAGGATGAACTTTCCCATCACCATAGAACTTGGAAAAATTCTTTCTTGAACTACAAGGTAGTTCATGTAAAGGTGGGGTTAGATTCAGAGGACCACAAGTATTAGCCCAGGGGCCTTGAGCTACCATGATGTGATTGTTGAAAGGAGGGATAGCAAATCATTTTGGGATATATATAGACAAAGCTTTGTTAGTAGAGGAAAGAGAATCTTTGCCTGATATTGGAGACCTGACATTAGTAGGAGGAAAACTCTTGGTTTACTGAAGGTGAGATGGTGGAGGAAAAAGATCAAAATTACTAAGCTGCATCAACTCAAATATAGGGTCAACAATACCTTGAGCTCTCTGGCTTTATGTATACGGTATATCAGCCAGAGTGTGAAATGGAAATGGAAAATAATTGGAAGTACTTCAATTTGAAGCTTGAGGCTTCAAACTACACATTCTTCCCTAGCAAAGTCACCAAAAACTATTGGGTGAATATTTTGTCACCAGCTGACTGGCAGCAAAAGGGTTACATCAACCACAGCATAAGGAGATTTATGTGGAAAAATGGGTGTGGTGACCACAACCAGAATGAGATAAATCTCTTATCTCAGTAAGGGGAGGTTCCCTATAATATATATATATATATATATAAGCTGAAAATAGACATAGGGGTGAAATAATACCATCCATCTCTCTTTTTTTAGAGATGATGTTCATAAAACAAAGTAGCATTCCTGGGTAATTGCTGAAGGCATTTATCTTCTTTCAAAAATGATGTTCAAAAAACTAGAGGAAGACTTCCTAGGTAATAACTGTAACCACAAGAAACCCATGAAAGCACAAAGTCTTTCATTGCTTCTCTCACTGATTTAGATGAAGGACACTAGAGGATTAAGTGCATCCCAAAGTCTCCACCTAAAATTACAATAAAGTAAAGGATTATGAAGGATAAAGAGAGCTCAACGTCTCTCTAGTATCATTTACACAAAACACAGACTAAAGACAATTATGGTAGCACAAAGTCTCCCATAGTCAGCTTCAGGACATCTATTAACTTATTTCCACTTGTTCTACTTGTTTGATTAAATGGAAAGATTGTATTTAGGAAAAAGACAATAGAACAATTTCCTATATGACACAAGCTATTTCAACAAAAAGTTTGAAAGGTCACTTACTTTCTTATTCACTTAACAAAATATGATTAACAGTCTGAGCTCAAAGTCTTAAGAATGACTCTTAATTTGGATAGAGCTTCACTTCTGATTTTAGAGAGATCTCCCTTATAAAAAATGAGAGATTACAATATATAGCATCACAAGAAAGACTTGGGTGCTTGTTTTCATGAAAACAACCCATGCGAAATTGAATGCATTGAATATTTGTGAATGGTCCATGCTAGAACAGGTCATTAGCCTTGACTTTGGCATTATGAATCATATCAAATGTCTCTTCTTAATCATGGGTTGTCTATTATTCTTTATGATGCTTACATAGTTATCTATTCACCTTTAATTAATGCAGAAAAATAGGCCATGCCTTTGAATGTTTGCTCTTTCTAATGTCCACCTGGTGGACTATTCCACCTACTAGAATAACTCTTCTATAGATATTTCTAGACATTATATAGTCATTCCCTCCTTCCTTGCCACATTTTATCTCTTCCTGATGATCTGAGCTCTCAGGGCTATCTTCTCACTTTTAGTTGGCTTCTTTGGATCTTTTCTTTGCTGGTCATTGAGTTTGTTCTCATGTCTTTTGAAAGTTAGTGGTTATTCCATCACCCTAAATTTTGCATCCATGGGGACATCACTAGTCACTTGAACCACTTTAAACCTTTAAACATTGAACTCTTTTGGTTTAAATGTTCAATGGTTTGGCAATTCAATGTTTTGTAAAGGTCTGCATTCACTTGGTTTTCTTCTTCAGTTGAACCATTTCTTTTAACCATTTGGTTGAACCTCTTTCTTCTAGAATCTTCTACTTCATCCATTCATTCAAAGCTTTCACTTGAAATTTGAACTCTTTGAACCTTTAAACTTTTGAACCTTTCAAAGTTCAAGGTTTAACAGTTCAGATCTATTTCTTTGAATCCTTTGAAGCTTCAAACTCTCTGGGTCCTTTCATTCTCTAAGTCCATTGAACTCATTGAACTCATTGAACCTTTGAACCTTTGAACCTTTTCAAATTTCAAGGTTTAATGGTTTAATGGTTCAATCTTAACTCTTTGAATCCTTTTATTCTTTAAGTTCATCGAAGTTATTGAACCTTTGAACTCGTTAAACCTTTAAACCTTGTGAAGGTGGGGTTCAATGGTTCAATGGTTTATTCCAATTGTTTGAAGCCTATAATTAATTATTTTTATTGAACCTCAGCATTGAACCATCCTCAAAACACTAAGGAAATGCCTTGAGTGTTTTTAACTTCCCTTTGAGAAAGTTTGCTTGTTGAACCTGTGACTTCCTTAGCTGAAAAGGCTTGAATATTTGAAAAAATTAACCACTCAAAACATTTTGAATGAAAGAAAGAGATCATTTTGGCCTGTAGGACCAAAATGATCGACATGTTGTCCACAAAAACAACTGACAAATTTTAGGAACAACATGGCTTACACATCTTCATATTATCATATTGCATTTCTTGATGTTCTTAATATGGTCAGCCTATGGAATAACTGTGGCTATGTAGAGTATATATAGAAGGTATTGGTTATTATTTTATCATCATATTATGAATTATATTCTTATTTAATTATTATGGAGGTTTCCCCTCGAAGTGGCTTACTCATAATATTCAAGTATTTTAATCTTTCACTAATTATTTTTATGGATTTTCTTATTTTTCTCTTAATTATACCATATATAATTCAAATGTTACAAATAATCTAAGTAATTTACTTATAAGTGGTATCAAAGCATAGATTAAACCCTCCTAGGGTTTTGACATGGATATTCCAAACACTCAAAGACATAAGAAATGGATAGAAACTCTAAAAACTCCTCAGAAGAATGACATGGAATCTAAAACTTTTGATCCATCTATTTTGGAGGTAGTGAAGCAACTTAAGTCAAAGTTACAAGGCATGGTGAAAAAGGATTCTTTTAATATAGTTTAAGGAGACATTATAGGTTTGAGATGGGAATTAGATAGTGTGAATGATAAATTGAAAAAATATCTATGAAATTGGCCAACTTGTTAGCTCAACCACTGAAAAATAATCCTCCACCACTTCAGTTTGGTTCTCCTACTCCAAACAATACCAATACCAATTTTGGCCCTAAGTTGGTGTTTCCAAAATTGGACTTTCACAAGTTTTATTGTAATGATCCACTCACTTAGCTCACTCAAATTTAAAATTTATTTGATCTACATCAAACTCCATTTTCTCAAAAATTGGTTATGGCCTCTCTCTATTTGGAACTCCATTTTCTCAAATATAGTTGTGTTCTCAAAAGAAAAAGAAGGGTGTCCTAGTTTCATGGTCTATATTTTTTGAGGATTTGTATTCTACTATCACAAAAAATTATCTAGAAATAACTTTAGTCAGCTAGATAAGTTGCACCAAGCTAAAACTATCAATGACTATATTCATCAATTAAATAATCTCTCCTTATGTGTGGCAAACATCATTGAGGAAAATTTAACTGACCTATTTTTGGGTGGCCTCAAAGATAACTTCCAATTAGAGGTTCACATGATTCATACCTATACTATATTTGAGGCCATACCAAAGGCATGCATGGTTGAGGAAAAATAGATAATTAGATGAAGACCTTTCAGCAATGTTCATGAATACACCTTTCTAGCACCATCATTTCATCAACCTACTAGATTGACACCTAAATAAGTGGAATAAAATCATGCAAAAGGTTTATTTTTTGGCTACAATATAAAATGGAGCAAATGATATTGATATGTGGAAAATAATTTGTTTTACATTGATGCTGGCAATGATGATGAAGAAGATGAGGAGGTTGTGGGGGAAGGGTTAGAAGAACTTGAGGATGAATCTAAATATTCTCAACCTACTATTTCCTATCATGCACTTTTAGGCATTAGTGTTCCTCAAACTCTTAAAGGTGGTGGGGTTATTAAAGAAATAGAAGTTGAATATGCTTATTGACTATGGGAATACACAAAAATTAATCAATATTAAATTAGTTTTTTGTTTGAATTGTATCATTTACCCAACTCCAGACTTTTAGGTCATGATTGTATATGGTGGTATATTCAACTGTTATATAAAATTCCATAGTATTAAGCTTTCTATGGGATACTATTTTTTATATTCCCATATGTTTATTATTACCATAGGAGGAGCTCACATTATTTTGGGAGTGTAATGGTTCACCACTTTGGGCACTATTGAGATGAATTTCTAATAATTATTTATGAGGTTCTATTTAGAAGGAAGGATTTTTAAATTACATGGATTATGGGCTAAATATCCACAACTTAGAAAAGGAGTAGAAGGTTTTGTAGCATTCTTGTTTTCCATGGAGGTTTAACCACCCAAGGAGTCTACACATCCTGATTTACAAAAGGTGTTGGATGACCATTATATTTTTTTTAGTGACATGCCAAATGGACTTCCTCTAATTCATGTACATGATCATGCCATCATACTCATTCTAGGAATTAAGCCACCCAATATCAAACCCTATAGGTATCCATATGCCTAAAATATTGAAATTGAAAATATGGTATAAGATATGTTGGAGGTAGGAATCATCTAACACAGTCAAAGTGAATATCCCTCCTCGATGGTCATGGTGTGGAAGAAGGATGAATGTTGGAGGATGTGCCTAGAATATAGATAACTTAACAAACACACCATCAAAGATAAGTTTCATATTCTAGTAATTGATTATTTTCTAGATGAATTGCATGGTGATATTTATTTTACTAAGTTATATCTTCTATTTTGATATCATCAAATTTTTATCTATAATGAGGACATACCTAAAACAATTTTTAGAACTCATGAAGGCCATTATGAATTTATGTTCATGTCATTTTGCCTCACAAGTGCACCATATACATTTCAGAGTTTGATGAATATTGTTGTTAAGACACTTTTGGGAAAGATTGTATTAGTTTTTTTTGATGATATCCTCGTCTACAACAAAAATTGGAATGACCATTTAAATCATGTGAAACAGGTGCTTTTAGTTCTAGAACAACATCAAATTTATGAAAAAACATTTGGTGTCCAAGAGGTGGATTACTTAGGTCATATTATTTCACATGAAAGAGTGAAAGTTGATCCTAAGAAAATCCAATTAATGATGGAGTGGAAAGTTTCCAAGACCCTCAAGAACCTCTATAGATTTCTAGGGCTAACGAGTTACTATTTTAGGTTTGTCAAAAATTATGGTAACATTATAGCCCCACTTACCTCTTTGGTAAAGGAAGACTCATTCTATTGGACAAATTTAGATACCAAGATATTTGAATATTTGAAAATAGTTATGTACAAAACTCTAATTTTGGCTAATCTTGATTTTTCAAAAACATTTGTTGTGGAGTGTGACACATTAGGATATGGCATGGGGTATGTATTCATGCAATAAAGTAGACCAATAACATTTGAAAATCACTAAATTAAGGGGAAAATAGGCTCAAACCAATATATGAAAAAGAGATGATTGTTATTTTTCATGTAGTGAAGCAATGGAGAATGTATTTAATGGGTTGTCACTTTCAGGTAAAGACTAATCATGATAGTCTCAAATATTTTTTTTCAATAATGCTTGTCATCTAAAGAACAAAAAAAAGGTGACTAAAATGTTAGTCTATAATTTTTAAATAGTGTATAAGAAAGGAAAAGAGAATGTGGTGGCATGTGCCCTCTCTCAGTGAGATAAATTAGTTGAGGCATTATTATGGACCATGACCATGTGGTAGGTAGATTGGATAAAGGAAGAAAGATCAAAATGGGAGAATGATGGTGCTACCAAGGATTTGATTCATAATATTCAGTAGGGTTATAACAAATATGAAAAAATTACATGGAAGGGGAACATATTATGGTATAAAGATAGATTATACCTTTGTAAGAATTCTCTCCTCAAACATAAAAATTCTTTAGGGAATTCATGCCTCTCCACTTGCAGGACACTCAGGATTTTTAAAAACACATCATAGAATCAAGCAAGATTTATTTTGGGAAGGACTCAAAGAGGATGTTAAAAAATATGTGGATAAATTCATGACATTCCAATCAAATAAAGGTGAAACCATTAATACCCCATGTCTTTTATGACTTTTATTCATCCCTAGCTAGTGTTGGGAAGAGGTTTCCATTGATTTCATTATGGGATTACCAAGGTCTGAGGGTAAAAATGTTATCATGATAGTTATGGATTAATTCACCAAGTATGCTAAATTTTTATCCTTATCACAACCATTTTTTGCTAGTACATTAGCTTCTACTTTTCTCAATACATTTCAAAAATTACATGGCATTCCAAAGATCATTATATGTGACTGAGATCCCATAATTACTAGTAATTTTTGGACTAAATTATTTGCATGTGTGGGTACCCAGTTGGATCATAACTCCTATCATCCTCAATCTAATGGATAAATAGAGGTGATCAATAAATGTCTTAAAGGGTATCTTAGTTATTTTTTTAATGATAAATAGGATAAATGGGTTCATTAGCTACCACTTACTGAATGGTGGTATAACACTTTTTTTCAAACTTCTTCTAAGATGTCTCCATTTATGGCATTGTATGGGTATCACCCCCCATCCATCACATCAGTTTTGATATTGTATCCTAAGGTTAGAGTTGTTTAAGAACACATTCACCATCAATAGGAGGAGTTAGTCAATTTGTGAGAGAATTTAGAAATCGCATAAAATCAAATGAAGTAGAAAGTATATCAACACCACAATGAGTGGCATTTGGATATAGGTGATTGGGTATTTATGTATTTGCATCTATATAAGAAAATTGTATCTAGAATTAAAAAAATGATAACAAGCTATCACCTAAGTATTATAGAACTTAATAGATCTTATAGAAAGTTATGAATGTGGATTATAAGTTATAATTACCCCTAGCCACTCACATACATCTAGTATTTCATGTATCTTGAATAAATTAATTTGACATAGATTTTCCACTCAAGATAAGTTACCTAAATTAGATGAAGAAGGTAGAGTCATTACAAATCCTAAGGAGATCTTTCACATGTGCACTAAGCAACTATTGACCAGATCCATTAAGTAGTATTTGATCAAATGGACGAATTTGCATCCTAAAGGTGCAACATGGGAGGATGAAGCATTCCTATGGAAACATCCTAGTTTGATTCAATGTTGAGTACAACATTATTTTCAAGGGGAGGGGCATGATATTACCTTCACCTTTAGTGCATCTAAGGATATGTGTGGCTAACATATGGTTTACACATCATCATATTATCTTGTTGCATTTCTCAATGTTATTAATATAGTCAGCCTATATAATAACCATGGCTAAGTAAAGTATGTATAAGAGGAAGTGGTTATTATTTTATCATCATATTGTGAATTATGTTCTTATTTCATTGTTATGGAGTTTTACCCCTCAAGGTGGCTTAGTAATAATATTCAAGTATTCTTCTCTTTCAACAATTTTTATTATGGATCTGCTTATTTTACTATTAATTATTCCATATATAATTCTATTGTTCTGAATCATCTATGTAATTTCCTCCTAGAGCAGGCCCAAGGGATTTTGAAGTGAAAGAAATAGATGATACAACTATGGAAGTAGGCATTAGAGGCATGGATGAATGGGGATCTAATGTGAGTGGGGATTGAATGGAAGTGGAAGATGGAGGTGGAGAAGTGGGATTAAAGGCTAGGATGGTGAAATGAGTTTCCCAAGGTGTCATATGGGTCTTGAGTTTCTCTTATGTCAATTGAATACAGGATCAAATGATACATAGGATCTCATTAATCATCCTAAAAAATTAGATATGCCTACTAAGATTAAATTAATGGGGGCATGAATATATGATAGTGTATCTTATGAGGTAGTTACTAATCATGTGGCCAAAGTTATTATGGAAACTAGGAGGAGACTCATGGGCCTTGAAGTGAAAAATGAGGAAAAAAATGTTTAGTTATGAAAGGTGGCATTATTGAACTTATAGTTATAGTGGGATTGATAGATATTGGTTTCAATTTTGAGGTAAGCTTAATATGAGGACTAGTTGATCAGATAGTGGCAATCGGGCATGGAGAACTTTGAGAAACTTGGCCCCTTGAACCAAATTTATTATAAACCCTTATTACAATAGAAGTGGGATGATTTTAAATGGTGAGATTACTTTATTTTAGAGTGCTTAAAACTTTGAAACTAAGAACTGAAGTAATAGGGGTTATAGGCATGCTATAGGTAACTAGAGGAATTAAAATAGGGATTCAAACTAGAGGATTAAAAAATGCATGGAAAATAGAAAATATAGGACTAATTAAAACACTTAGAGTCACTAATATTTCAAGACAACTAGAAATACAAATGATCCCATGTAAGATTATCTTTGATTTAAACCAATAGGTGGAGTTATACCCTATGGTATAAATCTTACAAATGTAGGGGTAATTAGTTCATCTTCCATATAAGGGTGGGCCTCTTGGGAGATGTAACAAGGCTCAGATCCATTTGAATAATCTAATGTTTTTCTAACAACGTGTGAGCTTAACTATGCTTATGTTCCCACTGAAGTAGTGTGTCCACTAAAGATGGGGGAATTATTGAGGGGATCCCAAAAAAGATAATATTATTGATCCTAATTCTTATCCTTAGGGTATCATCTAAGGGTTGGAAAACACTAGGTATCTCTTAAAATAACTTCCTTCCAACCCAATTATAATTTAATTTTGCCATGGATTTATAGATTCATGAGTGAATAATGGCTACTAAGTCATCTAAGAAATTAATGTCAAACTAGGATCTATAGGTAGTGGCTCAGATCATGATTTATTCACTGAATACTTAGGGATTTTCTAGTTTATAATTGATTAGATAATGTATGAGTAATCAATATTGATTATACCTTATGGTATTGATTCAATCTCACATTACTTATAATTAAATTTCATGGCTAGTGTAATTACTTGATTGGATGGTGTTATTCAAATATTTTGCCTTTCTATTTTTAATTAGTGTTGAAGATTAATTTTATCTTTAAACCCATTTTCAGTGATGTGACCTACCTAGGTGGTGAGATAAAACTTTCACAAAGCCTTTGAGGGTGGCACCCTACTGACCTATTGGATGCTTTAGATTGTGTTGGCCATGTATGTAGACTCTTATTTTTATATACTTGGGGAGCTTTTAGAGTCTTCCAAGTGTCATATGGGTATAGAGGTGGACATCAAGTAAGTCCTAAGTGTGACATTGGATTAGGGATATGGTCTTGAATGTATGAAACTTTGGTTGTATGAATAGGATATATGGCATGTACTAATTGGTCATTTTGTCTTGAGTCATACTTTTATATCATCCTAATTGACATATTTATTCAACATGGAATTTTTTGATCACTTGATAGCTCTTGAGTTAATACAACATTTTGACACATAAAAATGTTCTGGGAAGCTATTATGACACATCACTTATGCTCATTAGTTTGAATTTCTTATGTTTTAATTTTTACTTCTACCCCAAGACATATCTACATCACGTCTCTATGGGTATATAACTAGGTAGATGACACATTATGACTTGTACAAAATAAAAGTTAGCTATCAAATATAAATTGAGTATAAAATCAATTAAAGGTGTAAAAATGCTAACTTTAGATAAGTGAATAAACCCACAAAATGCATGGAGAAAAAATAACCTAGAGGAAAAAACAACATATTTTCACATAAATATATGGATTCAAATTTGATTAAATGTCATATCTAAGAGGTGAGCTTGATTTCAAAGATTAAAACATGAATTTAGAGGGATCAATTTGGGTATTTATTTATGGACTTATTAATGTAAATGGGTCCTCTTTTTTGGGGAAAAAGGGACATGTTGGCAAAAATAATAAAAATATTATGAGCATTGAGAAAAAAGTTCTCATATTATGCCCCAATATACATAGGCCTAGTATATTAATAATTACAACATGCCCATTTTGAAAAAGCCCTAAACATTATCAATTAATAATGAAATAGTCTTAACTTATGTATAATTTGTATGTTCCCATTATACACATGATAACAATATTATAAGCATCGAGTGATAAATGCTCATATTATGCCTTATTTTACATAGAACTAGTATATTAAGTAGATTATCAATTAAGAATATAATATTTATATCATGTGTAGAATGGGAACATGCCCATTATGCATAATTTAAGACTCTTGGATGATTAATTGATAGTGTTATTATATATTTTTAAATGGTCATGTGTCCATTATACACAAGATAATAATATTATGAGCATTAAGCAAGAAGTGATCATATTATGCCCCATTATACACAGGTCTAGTATATTAAGAATGGTCACATGCCCATTATAAAAAAATCATAAAGATTATCAATTAATAATGAAATAGTATTAATTTCTATAGAATGGGCATATGCCCATTCTACACATGTTTAGTATATTAAGAATATTATCAATTACCAATCTAAATTTTTAATCTTATCTTATTATTTTACACAAGTTACAACTATTGGATTCTTAATTGATAGTTTTATTATATTTATTAAAATGGGCATGTGATAATTCTACACAAGATAAAAATATTATGAGAATTAAGTAATAAGTTCTCATATTATACCCCATTATACATAGGTCTAGTATATTAAGAGTGGGAAAAGATTATAACATTATCAATTAAAAATCCAATAGTCTTAACTTGTGTATAATGGACACATTATGCCCATTATACACATGTTAGATAATAATATTATGAATATTATTCAATAAATGCTCACATTTTTACCATTCTACATAGCTAACTAAGACTATTATATTCTTAATTGATGATATTCTTAACTTGTGTAGAATAGACATGTACTCATTTTGCACAAGATAAAAATATTACAGTAATTAAAAAATGAGTGCTCATATTATGTCCCATTTTACATTTTGAATAGAATATTAATTAAAATATTTAGTATAAAATGTAAACTAGGAGGATACCCATAATCATACCATGGAATATTACAACCATAAACATCATTCACTATATCAATTATATTTCATAACATCTCAAAAAAGGAACAACAATGGATAGTTACAAAGAAAAAATACATCTATTGATCTTTTGTATTGTATTTAGTCTTAATAATGAATTTTAAGAATGTATCCTAACTTAGGAATATATTATCATATATACACATGTATTCAATACTTATGAATTAATAAAAAGTTAAAGATGTTGCATTACCTATTTTACATATTGTTAGTGTTTTATATAGTTATGCTTAATTGATGAAATATGTTAGATTGATGAAATAACATAATTTTATTATGACATTGGTAGTAATGAATGGGAATAAATGGAATAAAGTAAAATAAAATAACTTAACATAATATTAGAGCAAGGATTAGTGATAATAAGAATACATAAGGCTGATAATAGAAAATAAAGAAACAAAAGTGGTAAGAAAGCAAGTAAAAATAAATAAAATGAAGAAACTATAAAGTGGAGAGAAAAAAATAAGAGAAGAGAAGAAATAAAAAGGGGAGGAGAAGAAAAATAAAGAAAATAACATAAAAAATAATACTAAGTAAAGGAAAATATTAGGATATATAAATAATAAGTAATGTAAAGAATAGAAGCAAAGGAAAATATAACAACATAAAATAAAAAATTATATGAGAATATGGAAAAATAGATATTAGAAAGAGAGGATATAATGAGACAATAGGATTTAAAAATTTAAAATAAAAATGTGGAATTAAGTGGAGTTATTGTGGAAAAGGAATATGAAATTTCTAAAGGAAAAGATAATTTAGAATAATTAGACACAACCTAGAATTTATAATCATGCAAATGAATTATATATAACTTGGAAAATAGAAAATGAATTAGTAAGGTAATGATGAATTTAAATAATAATAATAATGTTTTTTCATCAAAATGCTTTTAGTAATGTAATCATGCATATTCATGTATAATCCCAATGTCATGGGTTTAATCCAAGCCATAATTTATCTTGTTTGGATAATCATATTACACCATACTTTTCCACCCTAATTTCCATCATGTATAGTTATCATCTACATCCCACAAAAGCATCATACATGGTCCATCACTCGAGGACAAGTGAACTATGAGTTGGGGGTTCAAATTTTATAGAATGTTGTATGATGTAGATAAATGCTATGGATTTGGATAATGTCATGACAAGATACTAAATTCACCCATGAATGTAATCAATAAAAATTAATAATTATTGATAGTGTTCATGAAATTTATAAGGTTATGCTAAGTGTATAAAGCATCAAGAACTACTTTAATGATACCTCACACAACACGTAGTCTAAAACCCTTTGTTCTTCCCAAAGTAGCTGAACCCCACCTTTGTTTTAGGAAAGACACTTAGGAAACATGGGAGACAATGTGATAAGAATATAAACCATAAACCTTAGTCCATTAAGGATAAGAAGGAAAATTTCTAATATTTTTTAGAATGTAGGATGGCTTGGTTATTTTGAGAAGTTAACATGGTTTATAACACAATCACCTAGTAGTTTAAAGAAAATTTTGTAGATGATATAGCCACCATTAGATAAATTTAAGTGGAAGAAATTGAGGAGTTTATATAAGAGGTAATAAATCTACCTCATATAGAATAACTTTTGCAGAGGAAGCCCAATACTTCTAAAGCTAGGAATATTTTTGTGTAAAAAGAGAGAATTTGGAGTCCTCAAACAAAGGTACAATTTATTATTCATTTCCTTGGTTTTGGGAAGAAGTATCCATATACATTTTTAATTACTTAGCCTATGAGGGAAGATATTAAATTTTGTAGTAGTGTATTTCAATCTCCTTAATCATCTTAGGCATGGCATAAGGGTGAATGTACTAAGATTTTAGTTAAACATGTTGATAAGGATGGAAGATAAGTATTATAAGGGGAAGCCAATTTTTTTCTCCCATCACAGTCTAATTCAATTGATTTAACATAGATATTTGATGGACCAAAGACCTAACATAGATTGGGATAATTATTGATAATGCAACAACTAATAATGAAGAATAGTAGGATGTAGTTGTTGAAGAATAAGGATTTGATGTTGAGGAATAGGAAGTGGTTATAGAGGTAGAAGAAGAGGATATGGAAAAAGATAATATAGAGAGAAATGTGAGAGTAAGAAGAAGGGATTTAATACTATTAAATCCTTCCTCAAAAATCTAGGAAAAATGCAAGAAGAAGGATGAAGACACATTCTCTACATCATTATCTGAGAAGAAGCAAAAGGTTATAGCTCCAATTCCTTTTAGAATATAATCTAAAAGGATTAGGTTTAGAATAATAAGACAACACAATCTAATAACATCTAATGTTGTTCAAATAGAGAGGGGAATATTATAATAAAAAGGATGAAATTAGTGCAAAAAAAATTCATACTACTAGTATTTTTTATGAAGGAAACTCTATTTCATGTATCTCTGATATTCTATCCTTTAGAGAGATGGAACATTGGATTCCTTCTCCAAACATGGTAGGATAAGAGGTGGAATTAGAGGAACAAGAAGATAATGTGGTAGAATAAGAAGTGTTAGTTCCAAAATAAGAAATATTTGATCCACCTGAGAAAAAGGAAAATGAAAAATTGATGGAAGCTCTAAGGGGAATTGAATCCCTTAGGGCACACATTGAGGAACTTAGGGAAACGAGAATGGCTATATACACTAGCTAATGTGTTAGAAGTAGAGAGTGAGAATTTTCAAGCCCCTATATCTCATACTTTAATAAAAGAGTGTCATATGTCTAAAGGACACATGGAAAATAATTTCTCATCCACTTCCACTCATATCAAAGAGCTTAGTCAGGATTTTTTTCATGAAATCATTGTTAAGATACAAACCATGTAGATTCAATGACATAATTAGTTTAGTTCATCAATAGATGAAAATAGATATTTAAATAATAATGTTAAAGAGGTTGAGTCAAAAATTTTAAAACTAAAATAAAAGATAGAATATATGATTCAATTAACTCTGCAACTAATGAATTATATACCTCCTACAAGACTATATGTTATATACCTTGAGGAGTAGTGGTTAAAATTTTAGTTCATGACATTTTATTGTGACATGCCCAAACTAATAAGTTATACTTACACCTTCTTTGAAATATATAATATTATCACTCCTAAGGATGAAAATAAATTATATGAATTCTATATACACAACTTTGTTCCTCATGACCAAGAATGGAATCCAAACTTGTATTTGGGTGATGTAATTATGAGATATTTTTCTTCTTATCTTGCCAATTAAAAAAGAAGTAATGAATAAATTATCATGATAAATTTTAATAAACCACATTATTGGTCTGATAATAAGTCTATACTATATGTCATAGAAGCATATTAGATTAAATTAATGAAAAAAATAGAGGTAGATAAAAGAATTGTGATGGAACAAATAGAGGAAAAAAATTAGTACTTGGCTTTGATCATAGAAATAGTTCAATAAACATACATTTCTTATTTAGTAAGATGGAATGAGCTTACCCATGAATTGAGAAGGAAGGATCCATTCTCAAGGTATAATTTTAGGGAAGCTCTTAAAAGAGTCACAAAATATATTAACATGGAAAGATGAAAGAGATTGAGATATCTTACTATAAAAAATTAACCTTATATTTTATGGTTTCCAATTCCCAATTTTAGGGAAAGATAAAAATTAAATGAAAGAATTGAAGATAGGAAATAAAAGAAGGTAGAAGGTAGTTTTGGATTTTATACAAAATAAGGGATAGTTTTAACATAAATATTTGAATTTAGAGTACTATGATCCCATGTATAGAGGTTTAGGTTGTTTGAGGACAAAATACAAATTAAGTTGGAGGTCTGATGAGTTGATATAATATCTATAAAAATAATCATTGAAACTTCTTTCAATAAATAACTCATTTAATTAATAAGTGTGTGAAGCTACCTTTTGTATCCCTTTCCTATCAAATTTTACCAATGAATATGATGTGCATATATTTGAGTTTTGTGTTTAAAAATATTATTTTTTGAATGAATCTTAAATCTTGTACTTTTATTAATGCTTTGGTTTTATTACTCATTTGAAACATTTAGACAGTGGGATAAATCATGAGTTGTAGGGATTATAACACAACCCATATCAACTAGGCATTCAATTAGAGAGAACTTAGAAACTGGTAATGCAATGCATAGTAAGGTAATGATGGTAGTTTTTCATAAAAAATACCATTATTTTTCATTAAAAACACTTTTATTAATGTAATCATGCATATTTATGTACATTCACAATGCTATGTGTTTAATCCATGGCACATTTTACCCATTTTTGTTGGAAATATTGTCATTGATGTGAAAGGTCTAGCATTGGTGATAAAGGCCCCATAACATTTAATGATGTTTTTGAATATTCATATCTTGGCTAATGTTTGTTGATATTTATTTAATATTAAAAAATATATTTTTGGTTACATAATACTCAAAAGAGGTCCCATGGAGAAGTCAAAGAGTCATGGGGTAAAGATAAAAGAGGAATGAGATGCATTTTCCCATGAAGAGTCATCTTGAGGAGTTCTAAGAGAAGACAAAAGAGGGTATGGTGAATTTTTGCATGAAGAGTCACCTTAAGGAATTAGAAAGGTCATCAAGATAAATATAAAAGAGGAAAGGATGCATTTTCTTATGAAGGGTCACCATGTGACTTTTCAAATGCAAGGATACGAAGGGTCATGCAAGTTTGGTACTATTTTTCATGAGGATTGAAGGGTCACAAAGGTTGAATGCCAAAGGTCATTTAGAAAGCTATAAATAAAGGCTTGAAAATCCATTTGTAATATGAAAGAGAGTGCATGGTTTTGTAATTTTTTTATATAATAAAAGAGGAGAGAAAATTAGGAGATATGTAAACCTTTATCATTTGTTGAGTAAAAAACATTGAGGGATAGTTATGTCTTATACACAAGAGGGGTTGGTGCTCATAAATAGTTTTTGTGTTAGTGCTTGACAAAAGGATTGGTGCTTCTGCAAGTTGTTCTTGCAAACTTTACAATTTGAGTTGGTGCTTATTCATATACTGGAGATTGTTCTCCATGGTTTTCCCCACTTTGGGTTTCTACGTAAAAATATGGTCTCTCTCTCTCTCTCTCTTGTGTGGTGTATGTTATTGTTTCAATTTTATTACATATCTCGAATGTGTGATTAAGTTGTTAAAGAAAAGAAAGTAGATTAAGTAAAATATATGTAATATACTAATTCACCCACCCCTCTCAGTATATTTCATGTTTAATAATTGGTATCAGAGTAGGTTCCTTTTGAAAAAGTTTTACTTACAACTTGAAGGTAAATTGGGGAAAGCATGATGGCTAGATCACATGAAAGTTTTTCTAAAAATGAGGTACCTTTGTTTGATGGGATAAATTATTATTTTTAGAGCATAAGGATGAGGACTTATTTGATGGCCCTTGGATTCAACATTTGGAAAGTAGTGGTGGAGGAATATGAAGAACCACATACACTTGTAACTACTCTAGTAAAAAAGAAGGAAATTGAAAATAATGATAAAGCTTTAAATGCTATTTTATGTGGTTTATGTGAATCAGAATTTGTTAAAGTTATGCAATGTAAATCTACTCATGAAACTTAGGTAAAGCTTGAGAATATTTTAAAAGGTGATGGAAAGGTTCAGAAAGCTAAGCTTCAAAATTTCAGAAGACATTTTGAGATTTTGAAGATGGAAGACGAAGAAAATATAGAAAGTTATCTTTTGCAGGTTGATGAAATAGTTAATCAAATTTAAGGTCTTAGAGAAAATTTATAAGAATTAATCATGGTACACAAATTTTTGGCAATTGAAGATATGAAGAATTTAGCCAAGCTAAAGATGGATGAGCTACATGGTATTCTTACGACATATGAGATGTTGACCAAACAAGAGAGAACATCAAAGAGAGAAGTTGCTTTCAAGAAATCAAAGAAAGAGAAGGATAATATTCAAGAATAAAGTGAAAGTTCTAGTGATGATGAAGATGACAATAGATCTCTATTCATTCACAAGATGAAAAAGGGCACAGGTAAATATCAAGGAAAATTACCTTTTAAATGTTTTAATTGTGGAAAGATTGGACATTGTGTAGCTAAGTGCCTAGATAAGGGTGATGGTGATAATGAAGAAGGAAAGTATACATAAAAGAAGAATTTCAAAGGAAAATTCAAGAAGGGATTAGAGAAGAAGAATTTTTATTCTAAATATCCTATCTCAACTAAAGAGAGTGGAGTCAGTGATTCAAAAGAAGAAGAGATTATATTCATGGCCATACATGAAGATGTATCTATAAGCAAAAGTACAAATAATCAAGAAGAAGAACAAGATGAAGCCGAAGTGAATCTAGAAGGAAAAATCATTTGTGCCTTAGAAGAGTTAAAAGATTTTTAGAAGGAGAATCAAAGATTGAAGCTCTAGATCAAGAAAAATGAAAAGAAGTCAAAGGAAATAATTGAAGATCTACAAACACACTTTTAAGAAGCCAAGAATAATGAAAAAATATCTAACAACATAGTTAAAAAAAGTAAGTAAAGAATGTGAAAGGTATGTTAATAAAATTGCTTCTTTAAAAGTAGATCTTGAGAAAACAAATAAACCAACCAATGATAGAGTAGCCAATGATTAAAAATTTGAGAATAACAATAATATGTTGAAAAAGATATTAGAAAGTAAAAGATCAATGTCAGATAAGACATGTATCAGATTTGAAAAAGAAAAATGGGAGGCCACTACTTTCACAGACAAAGTTAATATAAAAAAATGAAAGAGTTATGTTGAAGGTCTTACAAAAGAGGAAATAAAAAGGGAAGAAGTTAAGAATATAGAGGACATATAAAAAAAAGAAGGCTAGAAGGAATATTGCTATAAAAGTTAATCAACTTAGAGATACATAAATACGTCCTATTTTTATGGTTACTTTTTTTATTTTAATGGATATGGTCATAAGAAAATAAGGCTAGAAGGAATAGTGTTATAAAAGGTAGTCAAGTTAGAGATACAAAAATAGGTCCTATTTTTATGGTTACTATTTTTATTGTAATGTATATGGTCATAAGAAAATAGAATGTCAAAAAAGGGCTAACAATTTTAGAAATAAGGAGAAGGAAACTCATGCAGAGTCAAGTAGAAGCCACCACTCTTTTTCTCCTCTATCAAGGTTTAATGAAGAGACCATCATATGTTACAAGTGTAACAACTTCAGACACAGCCTGGTAATATAGAAGCATGTTTGAGTTAGTCACGGACTAGAGTTTCAAGGCTCCATTCATCAAGATGAAAGTTTAGATAGGTTCATGGCAGAAGAAACAACATGAAAAATCTATGTTGGTATAGACAACTTTACATGTAATAAATGAAGAAAACCCATGGTTCATTGATAGTAAATATTTGAGGCACATGATAGGAGACAAGAACAAGTTCATAACCTTGAAGAAGATCAATGGTGACATAGTGAAATTTGGAGATAATACTACTGCTAGAATTGCTATAAAAGGTACACTAATTTTAAATAATGGTAGAAATAAAATTGAAAATGTTTTGTATGTAGAAGGTTTTAAGCATAATATTTTGAGTGTAAGTCAAATGTGTGATCGGGACACACTAAAGTTTTATGTAGAAGGTTTTGAAATTAGGAGAAAAGATTCAGATGTGTTGGTTACAGATGCTCAAAGAATAGGCAATAATTTGTATATGTTATCAGACATCAAAGGTAAAAGATGTTATTTGAGTTAGATTGAAGAAAGTTGGCTATGGAACAAGAGAATGAGACACATAAATTTGATAATATTATCAACATCAACAAGAAGCAAGCAATCAAAAATACTCTAAAGATTACAAAGCCATCCAACATGCTTTGTGAACCTTATCAGTAAGGGAAGTAGGCCAGAAGGTGGTTCAAAATAAAAGAATACTCGACCACTCAGATGTTAGAGCTTGTTCACACTAATTTGTGTGGACCTATGAGAACTCAAAGTAGTCAAGGTGAGAAATATTTCATGTTGCTTATTGATGATTTTTCACATATGACTTGGGTAATGTTTTTAAAGAAAAAATTAGAAGCTTTCAGACATTTCAAAGCATTCAAAGCATTATTTGAGAATAAAACTAGTTTAAAGATTAAGTGCCTAAGATCAGATCAAGGAGGAGAATTCATGTCAGATCAGTTTATTGAGTATTGTGAAGACCATGGAATAAGGACATATTATTCAAAAACCAAAACTTCGCAATTAAATGGAGTAGTTAAATAGAGAAACAAAATAGTTCAAGAGATGGTGAGGGCAATGCTAAATGAATCCAAGATACTAGATAAATATTAGAGAGAGGTACTTGGTAGAGTAGTGCATATCTAGAATAGAGCATTATTGAGAGTCAAAAGTGATAAAACTCCTTATGAGATATAGAAAGACAAACTAATTATAGTTGATTATTTTAGATTTTTTAGAAATAGATACTTCATAAAAAGAACTAATGAAAAATTGGGTAAGTTTGAATCTAGAGAAGATGAAGGTATATTTCATGGTTATTATTGTAAAAGTAAAGTTTATAAATGCTATAACAAAATAACCAAGAAAATAGTTGAAATTAAAAGTGTCAAGATAGAATAATATAGAACATAAAGAATCAATGATCCAACATACATTCCAAAAATCATTGAAGAGGAATATTTTGAAGAATCAGATGAAGATGAGAAGAAGGAGAAAAAAGACACCTAAACCCCATCCAAATATGTCTATAGAAATCATAATGAAAGTGACATCATCAGGGACATAAATGAAGGAATTAACACTAGAAGAGTGATGGTAAGTGAGTCTAAACAAGTTAATTTCTCTTTTTTATCCAAAATTTAGCCTAGAACTTTTTCAAAAGCTAGACATGATAAGCATTAGGTTAAGGCAATGAATGAAGAATTAAATTAGATAGAAAAGAATGATACTTATAAATTAGTGTCTAGACCAAAAGATCACAATGTGATAGGAACAAAATGGGTTTACAGAAATAAGTTGAATGAAAATGGAGAAATGACCAAGAATAAATCAAGATTAGTATGTAAAGAATATGTTGAGATTGAGGGAATATATTTTGAAGAAAATTTTGCACCAGTGGCAAGGCTAGAGGCTATTAAAATGTTTCTTGCATATGCAGAGT
Source organism: Torreya grandis (assembly GCA_037957365.1). Taxonomy (NCBI): domain Eukaryota; kingdom Viridiplantae; phylum Streptophyta; class Pinopsida; order Cupressales; family Taxaceae; genus Torreya; species Torreya grandis. The sequence goes on from JARHVA010005181.1 coordinate 332,325, forward strand.
TAAAAAATTTCAAAGTGATTTAGATGGATGTTAAGTCTACTTTCTTAAATGGGAATCTAGAAGAGGAGGTCTACATTAAGTTTCTAGAGGGATTTATTCTCTCAAATGATAGTAGCCATGTATGCAGATTGAAGAAAGCACTATATGGATTGAAACAAGCTCCCAGCGTTTGGTATGTAAGACTTGATAAATACTTGTAGGATCAAGGTTTCAAGAGAGGATTTGTTAATAGTAATCTCTACATCAAAATAGAAGGTCAGCATTAGTTAATTGTTATGGTATATGTTGATGACATAATATTTGGAAGTAACATTGAAAAGATGACAAAAGAATTTTTTGACAATATGCAAAAAGAATTTGAGATGTCTATGCTTGGATAATTGTCATTTTTCTTAGGGTTGAAATTTTTTGAGTCAGATAGATAAATTTTCATATCTGAAAGTAAATATTCCAAGGAAATGTTGAAGAAATTTGGTTTTGAGGATTGTGCACTAGTTGGTACACTAATGAGTATAGGAAATAAGGTGAGAAAGGATGAAGATTCACCTATTGTAGATCAATATTTGTATATATCTATGATTAGTATTATTTTATATTTAACAACATCAAGGACAAAAATCATGCATGCAATAGGTATGGTTACAAGATATCAGTCATATCTAAAAGATAGTCATGTTTAGTTGGTGAAGAGAATATTCAAATATATCAAGGGGACATTGGATTATGGATTGTGGTATCCCACAAGTAGAGATTTCACTTTGGTTACTTATACATATTTAGATTGGGTAGTTTGGTTGGATGATATAAAGAGTACAAGTGGAGGAGTTTTCTTACTCAATGACAGCTTAGTATCATGGCTAAGCAAAAACTAGGATTTAGTATCACTTTCTACAACTGAAGTAGAATATATTGTAGTGGTATTGTGTTTTAATCAACTGCTTTGGATGAAGCAAAATTTGGAAGATATCAAGGCAAAATATGATGAACCTATTTCTATTTTTTGTAACAACATAAGTTCTATTAATATTTCTAAGAATCTAGTGATGCATTCAAGAATAAAACATATTCCTATCAAATATCACTTCTTGAGAGAGTGAGTTATATATAAACAAGTTAAGATGGAATGTATCAGTACTACTAAGTATATTGTAGATATTTTTATAAAGGCACTACCAAAAGACACATTTGAGTATCTATGAAAGAAGTTGGGAGTAATTTCTTTTTACTTCTTGATATTGAGGATCAAAATCAATTGAGTGGGAGCTAAGTGTTAGTTTTAGGATAGGCCATTTGCCATTGATGTCAAAGGGGGAGAAGAATATAAATATGTAAAAGAATATGTACATGTGCAAAAATAGGTGCAAAGATAGGTACACGAAGCATGTACAAGTTGTTACAATAAGGGGGAGTTAGTGTATGTTTTTTAGATGGTAGTATGTGCAAGTTGGCATGTGCAGTGCAAGTTTTAGGATGTGGCAATTTCAATTTGAAGTTGCCATCAATGACAAAGGGGTAGATTATTATAAATATTATAATTGATGTCAAAGGTCTAACATTGGTGATAAAGGCCCCATAGCATTTAATGATGTTATTTAATATTCATATCTTTGCTAATGTGTGGTTATATTTATTTAATATTAACAAATATATTTTTGGTTGTATAAAAGTCAAAAGATGGCCCATGGAGAAGTCAAAGAGTCATGGGGTAAAGACAAAAAAGGAATGGGATGCATTTTCCCATGAAGAGTCATCTTGAGGAATTCCAAGAATCACCAAGTGAAGGCAAAAGAGGGTATGGTGCATTTTTCCATGAAGAGTCACCTTAAGGAATTCAAAAGGTCACCAAGATAAAGATAAAAGAGGAAAGGATGCATTTACTAATGAATGGTCACCATGTGAATTTTAAAATGCAAGGATATGAAGGGTCATGCAAGTTTGGCACCATTTTTAATTAAGATTGAACATTCACAAAGAGTGAATTCCAAAGGTCATTTGGAAAGCTATAAATAAAGGCTTGAGAATCCATTTTTAATATGTAAGAGTGCATGGTTTTTTAATTGTTTTATATAAGAAAAGAGGAGAAAAAATAAGGATATATTGTAGAGTTATATAATTTGTTGAGTAATCAATATTGAGAGATAGTTGTGTTTTATACACAAGAGGGGTTGGTTCTCCTATGGGTTGGTACTCCCAATTAGTTGCTGTGTTGGTGCTCAGTAAAGGTGTTGGTACTCAACAAAGGGTTTAGTGTTCCTAAAAGTTGGTCCTTGTGAAATTTGTAATTTGAGTTGGTGATCATTCATATACTTGAGATTGTTCTTTGTGGTTTTTTCCCACTTTGGGTTTCCAAGTAAAAATTTGGTCTCTCTCTCTCTCTCTCTCTCTCTCTCTCTCTCTCTCTCTCTCTCGTGTGGTGTATGCTATTATTTTAGTTTTACTACATATCTTAAATGTCTGAACATCAAGTGGTTAAAGAAAATAAATCAGATTAAGTAAAAGATATATACTATACTAATTCACCCCACCCCCCTCTCAATATATTTCATGTTTAACACTTTTAACTAATCCTATCACATCATATTTTTTTTCCATAATTTCCATCTCTTTTAATTATCATCTCCATCTTGTAAAATTATTGTAAATGGGACATCACTATGTGATATAGGTGTGGATAATGTCATGAAAAGATAATATGGGCACCCAAATAATTAATTTATGAAAGGTGATAATAATTACTAGTAATCTGGGGAAGATTTGGACATATAAAGAAGTAGTAATGCAAATAATTATGGGATTATTCATTTTAATTGTTTGGAGAATGATACAAAGGTTAAGTTTGGGAGTGATATTGAAATAATTACTTATTTAAATATTAATTATTTAATGTAAAACACATAATATCATGATCTTACCACAACATCTAACAACCATAGAAGTAATTCATAGTATTGATTTTATTTTGTGGCATTTCACATAAAGGAACACAAATGGCTAGTCACAAATAAAATATGTATCTATTTGTATTTTGTATGTTACTTAATCTTAACATAAATTTTTTATTTCATTCTTTGATGTCATTTTCATGTCAAAACTAATGATAACAACTATTACCCAATTTCATTAATCTAAGTCATCAAAAATAAAAAATAAAAACAAGTAGTAAACGAATCTATAAGATAGATGACATTCCAAACCCCACCAAACTGTTATCCATAACAAATCACTCCACCATCCCTCCCACCTTACCAAGTCACCATCTTATCTACATCCACATCCACTTAACCTACATAATTATTTATTCCCCATGTTTAGTATAAAATAAAAATCATAAGCCTATAGTCGTAACTCAACATTAGTCATCTACAAAAATACTTTATGGTATCAATAATTCTTTGTATATCAAACATAATTAGAAGAGATAAAAATACTCATGAATAAAATATGAGTATTTTGACACTTTTAATGTAATATTGTATTTAGTTATAGTATTAAATTTAAGGGAGAATAGATACACCATTCCATATTCATATTTTGATCATCCACTTCAGCCAAAGGAAATTGTGAAAGCTTAAAATCATAGTACTTCATCAGACACAATCATCTACCATGATATCAGTTGTACTTCATCATGTCTCATATATAACTACATAATTATATGGCCATGAGAAAAATATGTGTGAATTAATCATTTATATATTATTTAGTTTTACAAATATTTTGTATGGATATCATAAACAATATTAATATCATATAGTTATCTAAGTTTCATACATGTAATTGTGTGCAATATATTTATTCAGAACTCATAATAATCTAATTTCAAACCTATATTTTTTTAAAAAATGAGTATAAAGTTAAATTGTATAATCCTAGAGTCACATTGAGACATCAAACATCTATGAAAATACTTCATGGTATCATCATTGCTTTTCACATCCCATACAACAAAACATATAACAATAATCACAAAGAAGAGACAAGTGGTTTGACACTTTTCATGTAATATTGTATTTAATTTTAGTATTAAATTGAATAGAGAATATATCCATCCATCCATATTCATATCATGATCATGCAAGTATTGAGATCTATCTATGAAAATTGTATTTGAGATGTAAAAGTTAGGTGTATGCTAAGTTAGTCAATTGGCATTACAAGAAGCACATATATTAGTTTTAGAGCTCATTATAATTTAGTTAATTGGCCTATACATTTCTCTTAGTACTTTCATATATTGGAAGGGAAAATATTTTTTATATCTTAATTATAAAAACATAATATTAAAATGAAATGAAACACAAAACCTCACATATATTGGTTTTTAAAACAAAAAACTTAAAAATAGGTTTTTTATTATCAACTAATAATCTTATATTTCAGTGCATCCATACTCAAATTTAGAAGCCAACACAATTTCAAGATTTTTAATATGGGATGTCATTTAAAATATTGATGGTATAGATAATTATTAATACATATGCCACTTACATAGCCTAAAAATATTATGGATATCCTAGTGTAGCTTATGACTTTAGTTTATATTGAATGGCAAACTACTTATACACATTGTTGTTGTTAAAATCTTGGAGAATGCTTGAATAATGAAATAGATTGAGAGTATTAATTATGCACAAATATTAAATTGTAAAGATACAAATAGTCAAATCAAATAATAAACCACCTATTCCTAATTATAAATATGCATAGTTGGTGGGCTTACTCTAGAAACTAAAATTAATCTAATGTAAAAGTTTCTTTCTTCCAAGCTAAATATTCAATGACGATCTTCCATACTTCAAATCTTAGCAACCCAATATTTTGGGGTATTAGTAGGGTTTGTAAAGTATATAAATTTATGGGAAATATTTAAATATAAATCATGAACAATGAAATAGATTTAGAGTGTTACTTATTCAAAAGTCTTGAACAAAGAATATGTAAATGGTCAAATGAAACAAGAAATTTCCAATGCCCAATTCCCAATATGAATTAATTGTGTTCTAGTTTTATATTATATCTCTTCTACTTTGTTATTTTTTATTTTATATAACTATTGAATATGATTCCCCACTAATTTTTTGATTGGTAAAAGTTCAAAAATAGAAGAACTATATCTTTTTTATATTTCACAAATTTAAAATCAAACAATCAATATTTAAGACTTATAGATGAAACAAGTGATAGTTGTAGTATGATGATCCCAAATAATATTTGAAAAATGTTAATGTTAGTTAAAATTAATTTTAGAATCTAGTTAATATTATATTTTAACACTATCCTCATTTATTAAATGAATTTATGTCCATCAAGAGTTATATGGGCTCCCCCTATCACTTGGGCTACAATCCCATCTATATATAAGGTAGGGGGTGTATGCTGTAACAATCCACCCATCCATCACATTAAAAAAGGGTGTAGTATAATTTCATTCATAATACCCACCCATAAATATTATATCCTTATTTTTATATGACTAATTTTTGTTGATAACATGTATTGTGATTTTTTTGGCACATGTCACCATTAACAACCAATTGATTTGCTCACTAAAAAAATTAACTTCTAGGGTGCCATTGGTGACAAATGGAGAAGAAAGTAAGTAGTTGTTTGAATTACATATTTTAGGGTTTCTTGGTTTATAATTTTATGAAAAACATTTGGAGAATCCATGTTTCTTATAATATATATGATAATATCAATTCTCTGAAATCATTTTACAATTTATTTGAAATTGTATTTTACCTATTATGAATAGAATGTTTATGAAATGACTTAATTTATAGGACTATAGGATTGTGATCAATTTAATTTTGTATGAATAAAATTTTAAGATAACTTAATTAGGTTATATTTATTAATTCTTCAAGCTAACTCTTTATATATATATATATATATATATATATATATATATATATATATATAGTCATTTAATATTTTCTATTTTTGAATGTGATTTTTTTGGTAAATTTTTGGAAGTGTTATAATAATTTTTTTATAACAATAACTATAAAATTTTTATGTAATAATAAGAATTAATATTTATAAGGATTGGGATTAATAATTCTAAACCCATCCTCAGATAGTCTAATACATCTTAGTTTTCACTTTCTAAGAGATATAAATTGCAAAAGGTTTTTTTTAAAACATAAATATTTATAAATAAAATGTACTAAAGTTGTATCATAGAACTTGTTTAAATATTTTAGAACTTATATATGTTATATTATTAATTTTTCATGTTACATATTTTGTGATATATATAGGCATTTTAGATTTTTTTATTTAAGAATGTGATTTTTTTCTTTTTGTAAATTTTTGGAAGTGTTATAATAATTTTTTATATAATAATAACTACATATTTTTTTATGTAATAATATAGATTAATATTTCTAAGGATTGATATTAATCTTTATAAACACATTCTATGATAGTTTAACACATTAGTTTTCACTTTATAAGAGATATAAATTACAAAAGTTTGTTTTTATAGAACATAAATATATTTAAATAGAAGGTACTAATGCCACATCATATCACATGTTTAAATATGGTTTTCATAACTTTTAAAGGGAAATGTTGAATGTATAATTGTCATAATTATTTTTGTGGAGACAAGGTTTTCCATGAAATTTAACTCTTACTAATACATGGAAGTTGGGCCTAAATTGATAATCGATCATGCCTACCCTAGGTTATTTTTATAAATATTATCTATTCAAAATTACCCTTCAAATTATAATATTATTTATATTATAAGGAAGAAATATTAAATAAAATATATATTTATTATAATCTTTGTTTTTACTATTATGCGCATGAGATGTGGAATTAGTGAAGTTATAAATGGGCCATGAATACTAACTAGTGTCAATGTAATAATATATTATGTGATTAAAGATAAATTGATGAATTATAATAAAAGAGTCAACTATTATTTTTATGTAAATGTTGTTATTTTAATAGTCAAGTAGGATGAAGTTTAATTTTATATTGGGGACACCATTGTGATACATTTTAAATTAGATAGTCAAAATTACAAAGAAGACAAAAGAAACAAAAAAATTTACTCAAGCTTGAAATTTTTTTGATTGCAATTGGAAAATAAAATTTAATTTGATATTATTTGAAATGCCATGGTGTTACATGTCCATTTTGGAATGTTGTGAGTGCTACATGGTGGAACATCAAAATAGAAAGAGAAAATTAACATTTTAATTGATCAATATGTTCTATATAATGTGTATTATGATTTAAATATGTAACATTAAGATACATGTGACATCATTGATCAGATCCATGTTGTTACAAACTTTAATTTTTGTCATTTACCCATTTCAAACCTTGTCAATGTGCAAAAGTGAGATATTATAATATGTGTAATCATCGTGATGTTCGATACTTTTAACCTCATTTTTACCTATTCTAAAACATTTGAACATGCATAAGTGTGATATCAAGACATGTGGCATCATTTCACAAATTGCCATTATCATAAAAATTTATTATTTGGAGATTCAAACTAAATTATTAATTGATAAAATTATTATGAACATTTTTAAAATAGGCACATGCCTATTCTACATAGGCTTAATAAATTAAGAATATTCTCAATTAAGAATACAATATTCTTAATAATATCTTGTGTAGAATGAGCCATCTTCAAAATATGGTCTTGTTTACCCTAAATCATAGGTGATGTATGCAACATGGCCAACTTGACATTTTTTTAGAGTCTATCTATGATTCTAATCTATTGGAAGGAAGTTTCTTTCTTAACCAATTTATTTAGGACACACTTTGGTAAGAGAAGTGTTATTATTGCTCCTTCTACTCTTATGAGTATGTGGTTAGGGTAAAACTAATAACCACCATAATTATGATTTTATATATACACTTATTTTATTGGATAGCTTTCTATTAGGTTTCACATTAATAAATTGATACACAAGTCAATAAAAGTCAGCATCTATATTTTTTATATAAGTCCTAAACTTGTCAATATGAATAATGTCGATGTCTTCAAAAATCCTTTTTTCCATTTTTTGGGTGTTCATATAAGTTACCCTAGGAAGCTCATGGTAGCATAAAAAATGTCATTAAAGTAATTAGGACATCATACTCCCATTATTTTAGGGTAAAATCATCATCATAATTGTACTCCACTAATTTTACCTTCTCATAAATGGTTGTGTAATAAGGTAATTCCTGATGCAAAGCTACAAAATCAAAATTTGTGTCCTTGTATTATTTGTTTTTTTTTAATGATAACAAAGATTAAGATTGAGTATTTATAAAATTGATAGTGGAATTTTTGGAAGTGGAAAGGGAAGATATATCTCTAGATATTTAATTTTAGTCAATATTCTATTTAAAAATGGATTTAAAATTATTTTGACACCATATAAGTCTAATCATGTGGCATAGATCCAAGGTTAGTCATGGCCAAATTATGGGAATTAATTATTTCCCAATGGTTTGTGATGGTAAAATTTCCACTTGAATTTGATTTGGTGGCATGTGGATTCACAAGAGATTTCCTTTAGAGGTGTCAATTTATCATGTCTTGTTAGAAGATGAGTCAATTCTCTTTTAATTTTTATTACGTTCATTAGTTATCCATGAATAGATTATCATAATGTTATGTGTATCTTTTATAAGACATTAGTGATTTGTGGTAATATATGGCATCTTCATGTTATCACAAACCTTTCCAACAAATTATTTTATAAGACCTATGAAGGTGCCAGGTGAGGACATTTGGAAAATTATTTATCCAAAACATTTTCCAATGTTTATCAATAATGTTATAATAATATTTGTGATTATTTATTAAAGAAATTGTTAGTTATTTCAAGAATATATTTTCAACAAATAAGCCTATTAATAGAACCAAAGATCAATCATTTATTTGGTCAGTTACAACTCTCACTAATGAATCTAATAATATAAAAATTCTCAATAATATATCCAAATAAGATGTGAAATATATGATATTTCTTAACCAAAAGGATAAGGCCCCTAGGCCTAATGGATTTCTGATAATATTCTATCAAATATTCTAGGAAATAGTCAAATCTGATTTGATCCAAGATTCAACAAAAAATTTATCGACTAGTAATATTTTAAGGGAGTTCAATAACACTTTTATTTATTTATGCCCAGATATTTTGGTGCTTCAACTCTCAAGGATGTTTGTCCCATAAACCTATGTAATTCAGTTTATAATTTTTTTATGAAACTCTTAGATCTTCACATTCAACCTTTAATGAGAAAACTGATATCTCAAAATTAGGGTGGATTTATCCAAAAAATATAAAATAAAGATGGTATTTTTTTAGCACATGAAACCATGCATTCTATGGAATAAAATAAGGAAGAAGGAATGATTTTCAAACTAGATATGATCAATGATTTTGATAGGGTTGATTGTCTTTATCTAGATATGGTTCTTGAGAAATATGGCTTTCATTAATTCTTTCATAAACTCATCCACAATTGCATTTTTACAACTATGTTCTCAATTATTGTTAATGTCTCACCTATAGGCTATTTTAATAGTAATAAAGGAATCAAGAAAGATGATCTATTATCCCCATTCCTTTTTATAAATTTTTATGATAATCTTGGTAGGAACCATCTTGAAGCCCCATGAAAAGGAATAGTCAAAGGATTCACATCAGCCAATGGTATTACTTCAACGATTCACCAAAAAAATTTGGACATCACTATGTCCCTTACCATATCATCTACTAGGAAGAAAAAGAACTTAAGAATATCCTTCAAGAAAATGAGGAAGTGATTATGCAAAAAATCAACATTGAAAAATACACTCTTTTCTTTATTAATATTATGCCAATTAGATAGTCTAAAATTTATAAAATCTTGGGTTTATCCTTCAAACCTTTACCCATAAATTATCTAGGGATGCCTCTCTTTTGAGGTAAGATGCCTATCTAACTATGGAACCCACTGATTGAATGCTTCATAAAAAAGCTAGCTAGATGGAAGGGAGCATTGCTATCTCAGGATAGTAATCTCATGCTTCTAAAATAATTTCTACAAAGCCTCCCAATTTATATTATGTCTCTCTTCAAAATTCCTTCATCCATAAAACAAAATATTGATTATATTAAAAAATGTTTCTTTTGGATGGGCATTGAATCAACTCAGTGTTTCCCCCTAGTATCCTAGGATTGAGTCACTCTTCCAAATAAATATGGTGGATTGGTAATAAGAAGGTTAAATCTTATGAACAAGGCTCTCGTAATTAAAATTGTATGCATATTCATAGAGGAATATAACCTATAGACAATAGTCCTAAAGGTTAAGTATCTACAACATAAACTAATAATCTCTTTGTTAAATGATAATGCCTTTACTATGGGTTTCTCTATATGTAGACTAATCATTAAAGGTAAGGATATTATTAAACAAGGATACAAATGGAAGCTTGGTAGTGGATTTAAAATTTGGTTCTGGGAGGACCCATGGTTATTTAATCACTCATTAACTAATTTATAACCATGGATCCAAATTAAAGATCAGATTTAGAAGCATTTTGGCATTATGTTGTCTAAATATATACAAATTCAAGGTAAAAATAGAACCTAAAATCACCTTCAAATTATCAATGCTAGCCTTGAGCATGTAACCCTAATTTTAGATCTTAATTTTCTCTTGCAAATTGTTCATATCCCTAATCCCCATAAAGAGGACACCTTAACATGGGCAACCACTCTTAATGGTGAGTATAAAGTGATGTTAGGATATAACCATACTATCCCTCCCAATCTAGATACTTTTCATTGGTCCAAAATTTAGGATAAATATTTGCTCCTAAAATTCAACATATTCCTTTGGCTTTTTCTTCGTAACAAGATTATCATTCTTGATAACTTAGCTAAACATGGTCTCACACTGGTCAATCATTATATTATTTATGAGTTTGATTTTGAAACTATCCCCCATATCCTTCTATAATGTTCATTTATTCATAAGATATGGGACCTTCTCCTCAAGAAATTTGAAATACATTGGATTCACCCTACTATTCTTAATGATTCTTAGGTTTCTTGGGACACTCCCTTCTCTAACAAGACTCTTTGGGAAATATGGAATTTATCTTACCCACACTTAATCAATGAAGTGTGGAAATAAATAAATAATAGGATCTTTAGGGATTCATTTAGGACTTTTGATAGGGTTGTTATAAAATTATTCAATTCTAGTCTTGAAAACTACAAAGTCTCATTTGGTTTAATCATATGTTTATATCAAAGTACATGCCATAAAAATTAAACAAGAACTTATAATCAACAAACAAAATTAAATAAACACTTACATATTTTGTTTCATTCAAGCAATAATTTATTTTAAAGCATAAGAGAAAATAAATTAAGTATGAGATTTCTTAGTGCTACTAGTTTTGTTATAACACTTTCAGCCTTTAAGGTCATTATAGTATTTGTACACCATTGTATCAAACATGGATCTTTATAATAGGTCAACATTGTCATTCCATAATATATGTAGCTATTTATATTGGCATAACCAATGCTATAATGAAATATTTTAAGGAATATAAGAAAATAAATCTTAGCTTTCTATATAAAATAAATAACTTATGTAACCAGTAATAGTGAATTCAAATCATGGATTCAATCAATAGATAAATATTTCAATTTAATAAAACATTTCATCAATGAATACTTTAAAGACATTAATATGTTAAAAAAAATTTCAATCTAACTAGGAAAATCAAAACCAACAAGCATATAATGGTAGAATTCAAGCATCATAAGCAACAAAGTTAATTCAATTTTTAGGATGAGGGCAACCCAAATAAAAAGTTCCACTTAGGGAACTCTTACAAAATTTTATGTTGGCAGTGGAAGCAACAAGGTAAGTAAGTTAAACTAATGAGAAGGAAGGTAAAGAAAATAATGTATGTATGTCTATTGCATGGATTAAGATGATATGATAACTTATTTATCATTTTTGACTAAACTATAGTTTCATTAAAATGTATCCATCTAATCTAGTAAATAATACAAGAAAATATTGTACATGATCATTCTTTGAATCATAATAATTAATTAAACATTAGGTTTTTTTCCCAATTATTAAGTTTATTTACTAATTACTTTCATATTTCATAATTCAACATACATAACTTGAGAAGTGACATTTTATATTTGTAAAAGGAAAACATACCTTGCAGCTAATAGGTCTGAATTGCATGATAGAAGGGAGAATTTGTTTTATTTTTTTCATAGTCTAGCTATCAAGCTTATGCATTATTGATAGGATTAAATGTTCTAAATACAACTGTGTATTTATGAATGAGATTAACAAGCTATCCAATTAATAATTTAGCTAAGGCAAGTTACTATGTGATTTATATCTTATTTCACTCTAAATTTAAATAACTAATGTAAAGTATCAAAACTTTAAAAAAAACTATCTTTTATTTAGAATATATTTTCAAATTTATGAAAACATCTAAGTAAATATCATCAATATTTAATTAAAAAATTCTTAAAGATGCTCATATATAACAACTAATCAAAATAGGATAAAATCAATCTCATATAGACATTTTATATCAATGGAGAATTATTACAGTAATGAACAAGCATATAAGAATAGATTATATTACACAACCAAATCCAAATTTAGGATTATAAATGTAGGATTAGTATATATAATCTATTGGACTACTTAATTAAATTCATGTAAGTTATGATCATAAATAATAAAATACTAATGCAATAATTTAATAATACAAGGTACCTATGTAATAACTTCAACCAATAATTAATTTATCTCTTCAATATTCCTTTTTTATAATCTATTCATAACATCCGTTTGCATCCAAAAAGATCTATATCATTACTTTAATTAGTAACTATAATCTATATCATCTATACTTATTAATAATTAATCAACTCAATAAATATAGTCATTATCATCTTCCATACAAAGTCATCAAAGTAAGAATTTGAACATGAACTAGATGATCAGGACAAACCCACCTAACCATCCCTATGAGCCATCCATCAATGGAACTCACCAATCCAACCATCAGTAGAATGGTGTTTGTGGTATCTAAGAATAGGTGATGAATTCTCAGCACATCGATCTCTAAACAAAAGACATATCAAACAAAATACATACACAACATAATCAAATCATTTCAAGGTGAGATGAGAATAATTAAATCACCTAAGTATATATTAAGATCGAGGATGGCTAACTTAGACCATTGAATGATATAAAATGGATTATTCTTAATCCATTATATATCTTTTGAGTTTATCTTACTTAGAACCCCATCCAATATCTTCACCAATTTTAACCATCCAGACCAACAATGTATACTTGTAAATTTTTTGGTCTAGTCCTAGAATGAGAATACACACATTCCAATAAGAAAATAAAATAATATAAATAATGGCATAGACTATAAATCAATTCATAAATATTAATCCTATCACATCAAAAATAATTAATCATGCCTCCAAATTTCACAGGTCCAAACATGACCCAACAAACCTAAGATGACTAAGACAAAGTATAATTCCAAATAGTATAATCATATTATTATCATAACCTATAGGCATCATGAGGTAATCATAAAACACACATAATATTAAAGATTAACATTAGATATAGTCAATAAAATGTCATGGTTTAGATTATAAAATAAATGTCATTAATACCAAGCATAACTGAAATAATTGAAAACCTAATTAAAGTCAAGATCTGATAAATCAATGCTAGGGTCAATGAACAAAATAAATTCCAACAAACTAAATTTTTTTGACAAGGAACATAGCTATATCAAACCTAAACCCATGTAATGCACACACACACACACACACACACACACACACACACACACACACACACACACACACACACACACACACACACACACACACACACACACACACACACACACACACACACACACACACACACGCACACGCACGCACACACACACACACACACACACACACACACACACACACACACACACACACACACACACACTCACACACACACATACAAAAACATATATCCATGCCATTATATATGTATATTTAAACATCTGTATAATTTGATAATGGAACCCCTAACATAGTCACATAGTAAAAGAAATCCAAAATCAATTCAAAATAATCTATGATCATATAAAATAAAAAACCCCAAAATATCAACACTAAAATAGTTTGAAATAAGGTAACCCAAAAAACAACACAAAGAAAGGTCACAGCTTCCTTCATAGTCAAATAAAATACCATAGCCCATTTCCAATAATAAGATTTATAAATAGATAAAGATTGATTTAAAAATTACAATGAGTTTAATGGATAATAGGTTGATATAACTCATAATGAAATCACAATGGTTAAGATATCAATGCATATATATACAACATGAGTTTGGTGTAAACATAAAATAATAAAACAATATAACTAGAACCCAAAAATAATCTCAAGCAATAGTCTAATATACCCATAAGTTAAATAAAATAAAATCATAATGACCAAGATACTATCATAACATGAGTTTAATAAAATACTACGTAACAAAAACTCAGTAACAATATAATCAAAATCCAAGATAATAATGCCCAAACTAGCTACGTCCATAACCTTTCAATGGAATAACAATTTTATCAAATGTAAAAATCATATAAATTTACAATACATGAAACTCATTTAGAATTATGTCATTAGACATTAAAATGGGTTTACCCAGATGAATGTATCAATAAAAATGAATTTAGGAGACCAAAACCACTAACATAGTCAACAATAATAAAATAAGACGACCTAGATATTTTATTTTAACATAATCGATTTCTAAAATCAAACATAGTTACTTAAAATAAAGTTTCATATTATCCATAAGTGAACACCCTTAATTCTTTAAACACCATATTCGTATCTCAAATAATCCACACAAAAGTCACTTTCTAAAACATAGTCATTAAAATAGATGATGACATGATATTAGTATTTAAAGATATAAAGTATACCAAGCTTTACAGCATTTAACTGTTATAAAGAAAACATATCCATCTAATACATAGAAAATACACAAAAAAATATGCATGAGAACCCAGTTTAGAAAAGAATTAAAAGATTGCATGTGGATAATATTCAAACCATACACACACACACACACACACACACACACACACACACACACACACACACACACACACACACACATATATATATATATCAAGTATACATTTATTACAAGTTTATATGTAATATCGATACATAGTCATACTAGGTCTGTGTATGCACCCAAAAGTATGAAGACTTTTGGCTACATATACAGCCTCTAAATATTTTCCATTAATAAACATAGTAACAAAGAACAAACCAAAAAAAATCCCAAATAACTTACTTGCAAACACACAAAAGATTATAGAAGTCCAAAAAGGATGAAAACTCTAAGACTTGCCAAACATTGTTGTGTGTGTTCTCCAAACCATCCAACTCACCATTAAAACTAGACAAAGCCATTTTACTATTTACACCCTAAATTCTCCATCTTCCTAACCATTTTTACTACCATCCACCTTCCCCATTCTTTATGTTCATTCCCCCATACCCCCAATCAATTCACATTGAATTCTAGGAGGAGAGAGAAACCCTCTAGATCCCAAGGTAATCCACACCAACCTCACCATTAATTATGTGTCTATAAGACCTAGTAATTAATCAAACCTCCACTAATGAAAGAGTATATTAGAATTAATAAAAAGGGATTAACATATCCAAATTAAATATCATTGAAACCTTTGCCACCTACTTCATTAAATGAGGCTAATGAATTATATTATAATTTAGTGACCTAAGTCAATATAACATAATAAAATAGAATTAATTAGATTAAAACAAGTTTAATTCAATCCATGACTATATATTTGTTAAAACATTAAGCCCAGTACCTTAGTAAATAGGTGCTAGGTCAAAGGGGTAAGATAAGCATGAAGGGTGGCAAGGGTTTCCAAGGGGGGTATTATTAGGTCTAGGTAGTTTAAGTTAGGTACAAAATCAAATAGGTTGATAGGATTTAAATGAAGATAAGAGAGATTCATAAAACTATAGAAATCAAGGATGGAGTTGTGGTATGAAAAATACTATGATCGATAAAACATATAACAAAATATAATGAACCATAAAAATAAATAACAAATTATAATAGAATTGGTAAGGCACAACATCAATCACCAACATAAAGACCATAGCTAATAAATGTAACAACCAAATCAATGTGTCTAAAGGATAATCAAACACATGTATACCTATCTAGCATGCCAATGTGCTCAAAATTCATAAGTTTTGGGAATATGGCCTCCATCACATGCCTACCTCATAGATAAAGCCTACAACTAACAAAATGGCATAAATTGCATTATGTCATAAATCAATAATAAATATAGATTATTAAATCATCATCAACAAGAATTATAAGCTACTAACTAATTAATCAAATAAATATGTATCCAACACTGTTGTAAGCAAGTACCACCATAATCCAGTGAAACAACAACTAGTAATTAGTCTAACAAACATAATGTTAATGTCATGACAATATATATATATTAAAAATATGGGATTATAACATCCTCCCCCTCTTGGAAGGGAGTCATCTCATATAAATATATATATATATATATATATATTAAAAATATGGGATTATAACTTCCTCCCCCTCTTGGAACGGAGTCATCTCGATGACTTAATCAAAAAGTCATGCATAATGTTGTTTGAAAATGTGAGCATCTTCCCAAGTATCTCTCCCTTCATTGATAGCTTTCTACCCCAAAACCTACTATATATCCCTATTACACAACATAAAACTATGATGGTCCAGGATTCTCATTGGTTTAAACTAGATATTTTCCTCTTTTGTAACCTATAAATGAGTCCAATCTAAAACATGAGAGGGACCAGATATATATTTTCTCAATAATGCAACATGAAAAACATCATGAATCCTTGAAAGAGAAGGAGAAAGTACAATTTGATAAGCAATAGAGATAATATTTTCCACTATGTCGATAGGCCTAACAAAATATGGTTATAACTTGAAAGCCTTACCAAATTTAATAAAACTTTTCTATAGTCTGATGCGTAGAAAAAAATTGTCTCCCATGCTGAATTCTCATGGAGTTCTCTTAAGGTTTGCATAGATTTTTTGCCTGTTAAAATCTATATTTAAATTTTACCTTATTATTTCCATCTTCCTATCATATTTTAGTAGTAAATTAGGTCCATTAACAACCCTATTTTCTAAACTATCCTAACCAATAGGTGTTCTACACTTACATCCATATAAGGTTTCAAATGAAGCCATCTTAATAGCTGAATGGTACGAAATATTATATGCAAATTCAACTAGATGAAGATAATCTTCCCATTTTTTTTTATAATCCATTACATACATGTGAAACATATATTCAACCACTTGGTTGAGCCTTTTTGTTTTCCCATCCATCTCTAGATGTTATGACGATATAAAATTTAACTTTGCTCCAAAGGCTATAGTTAAAGTATACTAAAACCTTGAAGTAAATAATTTGTCTCGATCTGATATGATCACTTTAGGTATACCATGGAGTATTACTAATTTCTTCACAAAACATTCCACAAATATGAATGAATCATCTATTAAATTTCTAATAATAAAGTGGCAAACTTTAGTTGCTTTATCAATCACTACTAAGATTTTATCATGCTTGTTGCATGATTTTGGAATCCTCACAATAAAATCAAGTGAGACTACAACCCACTTATCCTTTGGAATATCATGAGGGTATAGAAGCCCTCTCAGATGGCAATGCTTAGCCTTAACCTACCAGCATTCTAGGTATTTCACTACAAATTTAGTGACATCTTGCTTCATCTCAAGTTAAAAATAGAGCTTCTTCAGCTCATGCATCATTTTTTTAACACCTAGATGAGCATAATAAGGTGATATATTCACTTCATTATGTAAATAATTTATTAATTAACCCATCCTAGGGACATAAATTTTACCTTTATGCCTTATCAAGCCATTTGTTGCAACAAAAAATTCAACAAATGTTTTTGATACTGGGTCATCAACCAATCTTCCTCTTACTTCATGGTAGAATACATCAGCAAGTTTTTGTTTCAAAATACCACTTCTAAAATTTCCTTGTAACACCAATAAGGTAAAAATGTATGTGCATCTACTAAGTTCATCAACCACATAGCTTTCCTTGCCTTTGACATATGATATATTCATGTCAAATTTGATCAAACATTCCAACCACCCACACTAGCATGCATTTAAATATTCTTGAGAGAATAAATACTCAAGATGTCTATGATCATAGTTTACTTGGAAAGTCTTTCCTAATAGGAAATGTTTCCATTTCTTAAGTGCATGAACAATGACAACAAGCTCCATATTGTGCATAGGATTTTTTTTTCATGTTTTTTCAATTTTTGTGACTCATAAGCCACAACCTTGCCATCTTGAGTCAAGATACCTCCATAACCTTCTTTGGAATCATCAACCCAAACTTCAAAGTTACTATTGGGTTTGGTATGATTAAAGTAAGAGATATAGTAAGCAACCCTTTCAACTTAACAAAATATTCATCACACTAAGGATTCCATAGGAAATTCTTTCCTTTGTTCTGTAAGGAAGTGATGAGATAGGCCACACTATAATTTTTTTCAACAAAGCATCAGTAATAACCAAACAATCCCATAAATCTTCACACTTCATGCACATTGGAAGGAACATGCCAATAATGGATAGATTTTATCTTGGTGAGCTTAATAGAAATGACCTTTTTGGAAATAATGTGTCCTAAATAGTGAATTTTAGATTCATAAAATGCACATTTAAATAACTTTCCATAAAGTTTGTTGTCTTAGTTTCTACAAGACTATATGGAGGTGTTGATCACGTTCAACCTCATTTTTTGAATAAATCAAAATATCATCAAGAAAAACTAGCACAAAATTATCCAAGTAATTTCTAAATATGCTATTCATATGGTTCATGAAGGCTAAAGGTGCATTGGTTAATCCAAAAAGTAGATCCTTAAACTCATAGTGTCCATATTAGGTTCTAAAGTTAGTTTTATGAATTTCTTCTTACTCGATGCATAACTAATGGTAACTAGACCTCAAGTCAATCTTAGAAAATACTAAAACACTTTTTATTTGGTTAAATAAATCATCAATTCTTGGTAAAGGATAGCAATTTTTGATTATTAACTTATTCAACATGTGGTAATAAATGCAAATCCTTAGAGTACCATCCTTATTTTTTACAAATACTATTGGAGCACCCCAAGGAGACACACTTGGCCATATGTTTCTATTGTCTAAAAGTTTTTGTAGCTAAAATTTTAATTCTTGTAGATCAGCCACATTCATGTGATAATGTGCCTTCGATGCATGTGAAAATCTGGGTATGGTGTCAATAGCAAAATTAAACTATTTATTGGGTGGAAACCTAAGAAAATTTTAAAGAGAGACATCCATAAAATCCCTTAGTATAGGAAAATCTATGTGCTCTAACTCTTCTTCCTTGGAAATTTCTTGTAGTTGGATTACATATAGTTTGCATCCCTTCTTAATAAATATTTTCATTTATAAGGCTAAAAGTGTTTTATATCTTACAGACCCTTGTATACCTTACAATTTTATAATTTGGCTAAGGTCATTGGTGCATCGCACCCTTTTTCCCACACAATAAAGTGTGGCTTGATGTTCATGTAGCTAATCCATCCTAAGAATGATATCATAATACCCTAAATTCATGAGAAAAATATTCACCTTGGTCTTAAAGAGACCAAGATCTAATTCTACTTTTTACAAGCATTCAAAATATGTAGTTTCTTGTCAGTACCAAATTTAACTTCCTAACCTTCTCTTATCAAGATGGGTTTATTATTACATTTTTTAGCAATAAAAGGAGAAATAAAATATTCCATTACACTAGAATCAATTAATATAGTTAAAGGAAAACCATTAATTGTACCTCAAGTTTCAATAGGATTGGCCTGCAAGTCAGAATTATGATTATCAAGAACATCATTTACTCTATGGTTCAATATTTCTTTTAATTTTAGTTTAGGGAAATCCTTTTTATATTTATTATCAACACATTTCCATCACACAATTGGTTTATAATATGTTACTAGAACAGTGTTATCACCTATGTTAGGTCCACATGGGTTGCTTTGGTATTGTTTATTCTTGTAAGAATTAGATTTGGAAGATCTATGGGACTTGAAATTATTGTTTTGATTAAAAAATATAATAAAATTATTATCACATCTAAAAAATATTTGTTTAGGATCATATTTCCTAAGGGAAAGGTTTTTGGCCTTAGACTACTATTTGTTTGACCTGAATTCTTATCTTGCCTTTTGGAGAGACTTTTCTTTCTTGTCAACCTTGTAAGTTGATTTTATGGTTATATCCAAAATTTATAGATTGGTCATTTTAATATCATGCATTATAATCTCCTTAAGACTAATATTGAATTTAGTAATCTAATTTTATTTATCAGGCATATAGTTCACATGATCCAAAACTTATAAGAATTTGTTCTGATATTTAGTAATAGTCATGTTCTATTCTTTTAAGAGATAAAAATTAGAGATCTTTTGCTCCTTATAACTTACATTTAGTTACCTATTATGGAATTGAGTCTTGAAAATAGACCAAGATAGGTTTGAAGGTTGATAACGTTTAATAGCACAAAGGTAGTTCCACCATAATGTTGTAGGTCCTGTTAGTTGATAGGCTGCTACTCTTGCTTTCATATTAGAAGGCATACTATGAAAATTGAAATACTTTTAAAGTGTACTAACCAAGAATCAATAGAATAACCTAATTATTCACCTAAAAATTTATGTGGTGAAAGCTTATTCATCTCTTTGATGATTGGGTCAATGGTGGTTAAAGGCAGTTCCTATATTATAAGTTCTTCCACTTGTCCCATTTATAGTCTAAGTACTTCCTCTTAAGATACCCCCTCAAGATTATTCAATATTTGTTCCTAATTATTAGTCTTACCTTGAAAATTATTAAGGGTAGTCAATACTCCACTAAGGATTTAGTCATGCCTATCAATTAGAATCCCACTAACTACTTCAACATGGGGTACCTCAATATTTTTATTCACATTATTCATAGGTATTTCATCTAGTTTGTGAATGGGGATGGAGCCTCGATGACCACTTCCATGTCCTTGACCTTTTCCCTTAGTTATATTTACATTCAAAGGTTTTTTATGGATATTGCCTCCACTTGATCACATTATAACCATCTTGAGAAATCATAAGTGATAACTTATAAGATTGCAAAATCTTATGAAAAATATACTCATTCCTAGAGTTCTCTAGAGTAGAATACCACACTGATACCAGATGAAATAACCCCCCAAAATTTGTAATTATCTATAAATATTATTTGGACATGTGTTAGTCCCTCTTATAAGTCTTTCTAATGCAATGAAGAACATTCAATGTACTATGCACATACATGACTAGAACCGAAGGAGGGGAATTGAGGAAATTCACTAAAAGTTAATCACATACAAAATATGATATGGGGAAGCTTATTATTGTTTAGGAGGATTATGGGATTCATAGAGTACTAGTGTAATAATGCACTAATAAATAGTGAGTGCCATAAATGGCACTCATACTTCCTCATAGGACCATTTCTAGGTCCTTAACCTTAGATAAATAACTCACTCTCCTCATTGGGTTTTAGTCATATCTGAGGATGGTTAAGTTAAAGAATTGATTTAAACATGAAGGATAACTTCATTCTTCCTAATTTATCATTTATGTTAGTCATAGGTTTATATCAAAGTACATTCCATATAAATTAAATAATCACTTATAATCAGTAAACAAAATTAAATCAACAGTTGCAAATTTGGTTTCATTCATGCAACAATTTATGTTAAAGCATAAGAGACAATAAATGAAGTATGATATTTCATAGTGTTACCATCTGGGTTATAACACCTTTAGCCTTTAAGGTCATTGCACTATTTTTACACCATTGTATCAAACATGGATGTTTACAATAGTTCAACATTGTCATTCCATAATCTATGTATCTATTTAGATTGGCATAACCAATGCTATAATAAAAGAGTTTAAGTCATATAAGCAAATAAATATAATTTTTATATATAAAATAAATAACTTATGTAACAAATAATAGTGAATTTGAATCAGGTATCCACTCATGAAAGAACTCTTTCCATTTCATAAAATGTTTCATAGATAAATACTTTAAAGAAATTAATATGTTGAGAATTCATTACCATCTAACTAGGCAAACCAAAACTAGCAAGCATATAATGAAAAAATTCAATCATCATAAGCAATGAAGTTCATTTGAGTTTCAATATCCATTGAACCCAAATAAAATATTCCACTTAAGTAACTCTTATAAAGTTTTATGTTGGCAGTCGAAGCAACAAGGTAAGCAAGTTCAGCTAATGAGAAGGAAGGTAAAGAAAACAACATATGTATAGCCATTGCAAGGATTAAGATGATATGATAACTTATTTATCATTTTTTAATACACTATAGTTTCCTTAAAATGTATTCATCTAATCCTAGTAAATAATACAAAAAATTATTGTACATGATCATTCTTTGAATCATAAGAATTAATTAAACATTAGTTCTTTTGCCAATTAATATAAGTATTTACTAATTACTTTTATATTTCATAATTCAACATATGTAGCTTGAGAAGTGATATTTTATAATTGTAAATGGAAAATATACCTTGCAACCAATAGGTTTGAAGTTCATCATAGAAGGGAGCATTCATTTTATTTTTCTCATGGTCAAGTTATCAAGCATATGAAATGTTGAAAGGATTAAATGTCCCAAATGTAACTATGTACTTATAAATTAGAGTAATAAAATATCTAATCAATAATTTAACTAAGTAAAGTTACTATGTCATCTATATCTTATTTCACTATGCTGTTTATATCTTATTTCACTCTAATATTTCTAAAATTATGAAAACATCTAAGTAAATATCATCAAGATTTAATAATGAATAGTCTTAAAGATGTTCATATCTAACAACTAATCAAAATAGGATAAAATCAATCTCCTACATGCATGCTAAACTAATGGAGAATTATTATATCAATAAATAAGCATATAGGAATAGATTATATCACATAACCAAATCCAATTTAACTATTATCAATGTAGGATTAGTATATATAATCTAGTGGTCTACTTAATTAAACTCTTTTTGGTTATGACCATGAAGAATAAAAATCTAATTCAATTATTTAATAATACAAGGTACTTGTGTAATAGATTCAACCAATAATTAATTTATCTCTTCAATATTCCTTTTTTATAATCTATTCATAACATTAATTAGCATCCAACAAGATCTATATCATTACCATAATTAACAACTATAATCTATATCATTTATACTTATTAATAATTAATCAACTCAATAAATACATTCGTTACCATCTTTTATATGAATTCATCGAAGGAAGAAGTTGAACATGAACTAGATAATCATGATAAACCTACCTAACCACCCCTATGAGCCCTCCATTGGTGGCCCTCACCACCCCACCCATCATTAGGATGGTGGTTGCAGTAACTAGGAATAGGTATTGAATTTTGAGTACATCGATCTCTAAATAAAAGACATATCAAACAAAAGGCATACACATAACATAATCAAATCATTCCAAGGTGAGATGGAAATAATTAAGCCATCTAAATATAGATTAAGAGCAAGGATGGTTAGCTTAGACTGTCAACTAGTATAGAATGGATTACTCTTAATCCATAATATATCTTTTGAGTTTATCTTACTTAGAACCCTGTCTAATATCTTGATCAGTTTTAACCATCTAGACCCACAATATATACTTATCAATATTTTGATCTGGTCTTGGATTGAGAATACACACATTCCAATAAGAAAATAAAATAATATAAATAATGTTATAATCAGATTATAAATCAATTATTGAATATAAATCTAATGACATCCAAAATAATTAATCATGTTGCCAAATGTCACAAGTCCAAACATGACCCATCAAGCCTAAGATGACAAAGTCAAAGTATAATTCCAAATATTATAATCCTATTATTATCATAACCTAGAGGCATCATGAATTAATCATATAAGACACATAATATTGAAGCTTAAAGTTGGATATAGTGAATAAAATTATAGGTATATATTATAAAATAAATGTCATTAATACCAAGCATAATAAAAATAATCAAAAACCCAATAAAAGTCAAGATATGATAAATCAATGCTAAGGTCAGTGAATGAAATAAATACTAATGATCTACATAGTCATGACAAGGAACATGGCTATATCAATCCTAAACCCATGCAATCCATCTATATAGATACATGTGTTACTGCCCATGATTACATTGAAGTAATTGAGCCCTTATCAATTTAAAATGTCTAAGTATATCTTAAGTTGAGTATAAATGACTAAGTCATTAGCCCAATTTTTGTATTCAAATGTTCACTCCAACTTAAAGTTTCATGTGAAAATGGCTAAGTGTTAAATTGGTCTTTACTTGGCATATGTATAAAGCCCTTAGACTTTTTTAGGATTTTTTCATGAACACTTTACTCGATGGAAATAGTTCTTATGTATTTTTGTCTTGAACAAAAAGTTTGAAGACTTATTTCTATCAGACATTTTGTTCACTACAAAAATTCTAAATAAATTCAATCTCTTGGCCAAATTGTTCACAAAAGCCCATTTTCATCAGATATTTTATCCACTACGAAAAGTTTGAAAGAACTGCATTATGTTAGGAAAAGTGTCAAGGTCAATTATTTTTTCAAAATTTCAAGTTCAATTTCTTTGGAAAAATGTTAAGTTCAATTTATTTAGGGAAATTATTCATAAAAAATGTCCAAAAAAATAGTCCTAATGAAGGCAAAAGTGCAAAGTCTAATTCATTTGGTAAAAAAGTAAAGTCTAATTTGTTTCATGAAACTTACTCATGGTAAAAAGCTCAAAGGAATTAATTTTTTCAGACATTTTGTCTATAGTAAAAATATTGAAGGATCATTTCTATCAAAAAATAGTCCCTGATAAAAGGCCCAAAGGAATTAATTCCATTAGACATTTTATCTATGGAAAAAAGATCGAAGGTGTTCAATGCTTCAGAGAGATCAATGTAGATAAAAGGCCTAGAAGAAAGGTCTCAAAAACCAAGTTGATACAAGATAAAAATGGCAAAGATAAAAGACCCAAGAAATAAAAGCTCTGAATAAATTCAATTGAATTGCATAAGTGTTGAGCTCATGGGGTATGATTGAAAGTTGATCAAGTTCACATTGATAGTATGTAAGTGTTGAGCCAATGTTTCAAATAAATCCCTAGGATGGGTGAGATGGTGAAAAGTGTCACCATTATAGGAACCCTATCAAAGATCTGATGGCAAGTAGAATAGGTCAAAAGGTCAATAAACATAAGTTGGTACCACATGGTATGATGGCATTCAAAGTAGTAGAAATTGTTTACAAGGAATAAATCATGCTTAATCTCATGGATTTATATTTTATGATGCACATTTGATTAGGTGAAAAGATATAATGGTATGAGGGTATAGTTGAAAAGTTAATACATGGTTATAGGCTAAAGATTGAGCACATTCCTATAGATTGATGGTATATATTTAATTATAAATAATCCAATCTATAACATGTATTAAGTCAAGAATTTTTAATAAATCTCAAAATGAATGTAGGATCTTAACTTGGTAATAGCATGTTAGCCCAATAGGATTGACAAAGTAGGAAGTAGAGAGCCCATAGAGATTCCAAGTGGTACCATTTTAGTACAAGACCTATAGATACCTAGTGGCATTCGATCCTTTGGATCAAGAATAATGACATGCATTTTTTTGGGTGAGAAAATCCAATGGTTCAAGCCAAGATAAACTATTTAAAGGGATCAGAACCAATAATAAAGTGACATGTGCCCATAATAGAGCCAATGAAGTGGCCTAGTCTATTTTAAGCATTGTGAGTGCTTAATTGAATCCAAAGTGGTAGCTAGTAATGTTTTCTATGGATGAATAAGAAGTCCAACCATATATAGAGATAAGTAATGTTGAGATTAGTGTAAAGTAAAGATAATGGTCAGAAGACATGACATGGTGATTCCATATAGGTAGATATGTCATATCTAAGGACCCTATGCAAGGTAATTAGTCGAGCTTTCACCTCTAGAAACAAGTTGACTTCTTAAATTTGAAAATGAGGCATGGTAACCCCGAGGGTGAAAATAATGCATTTTTTTCATTTAAAAATATATGAGGGAAGCCATGAAGGCTAGATGTGAAAAAGGTGAATTTTCAAAATGAGAAATGCAAAAAGCAATTTAGAGCCAAAAGGTGAAGATTTGAAAATGACCTAAGTATTTTACATTGTTTATTTATTATGTTTTTCTAAGTCCCTCCATGAGTGATAAAATACAGGCTTTCAAATCTAAGTTGGGCCACTCCAAAGATGATCATTCAAAGGGCTTTGGATCTAAAATATTCATAGGGAATCATTGTAAAATAAAATTATGTATGCAATTAGTCTAGGACATCTTCAGGGAGTTCCACATAAAGACAATTTTTTTGACCTTCTTCCATGAATATTCTCCTTCCTTTTCATGTGAGAGGCATCTCCCACCATGAAATCAAAGGATGCACTCCAAATCTTCATCATTCCTTGTAGAGGCAGTTAGAGTTATTATTTTTCTTGTAAATGGATGAATATTTTAGGCATGGCAAGGGAATATTTTATAATTGGAAGCATCTTTGTGGACTTAAATGTTTATTTTTTAATTTTTAAAGTTGTGAACCATAGTCAAAAATTTGAAAATGTATAAATAGAAGTCTTGTCTTCTATTTGGGGATTGGTTGGTTGTTATTAGTCATTGTCTTAGGTGTTCATTTTCCTTAAGTCCAACTTCTATAGAAAATTTTCTATGTGCTCCCTTACTAAGGTGGTTGCAGTTGTATATCCATTATCAAGATTTGAGAGCATGTTGATGTCTCCCTTGTCAAAAGAGCAGTCTCACCATGTTTGTCCCCATGGCAACATTTTGAAGTATTAATGTTTGTAATATTTCTTTTAAAGTTAATGAAAATACTTATGGTTATTTAATATTTTCTATTAATTAAGTGTATTAATATGTTTTGCAAATACTATTGATTTGATATATTGTTCTATGACCATTACTGGTTGTCAATTTGAGCTTTGATTTGGGTTATAAATCCCTTTATACATTATTTTAGAATATGTTGCTAAATAAATTATTAAGGCACTCTAGTTTTATGGATTTAATAGGGAAAGACATTTGAAAGATTAGTTTTAGTGTATGCTCTAGTTTATCAAGTATCATTTGGTATTCCCCATTATCTTGCATTTGAGTTTTTTTTAATCTTTGCTAAGGAATATTGTCATGAAATACTACAAGACACTTTGTTATTTAGAAACCACCAACACACCACCCTTCATTTTATAATTATGTAACTTGTCTTACCCTATCCTACCCTATAAATAATGCATCCCCTTGAATATTTTAAGTGTTATTTTCCCTATAGATACATAAAATGTTACATACTTAGCATGTATTTGTAGTTTGTGATTTAAAATCCTAGCATTATAGTATTTTATTTAGCCCCTTTATTATTAAAAATCCTTTAGAATGAAGGTTGAAATCTCTTTCCCATCTGGCTTTAGTAACTTGTATATGACTTAGATCATTTATGCATTTTGTGTGGCAAACCTTTATGGGTGAAGTGTGCAAACTTGGTTATGCCTTGGTCATATTTATTCCTTGTACCAAAAATCCCCATGGAGGTTTAATTATAAAATCTCTCCATGGAGCAAGATACCCCTTAGGTCCTCTCACCTTGGTTTAGATAGAGCTAGAAGTAGTAGGGAGATGACCATACCCTTTATAGGTTCATCTCAATCATTTTCTAAATTTGGTCCATTCTTGATGCCAAACCTTTCCCTAACTACAATGACATACTAGTGGGTTTCTCATCATTGCCTTCCATTTATCTCAAATGTGCAATACTAAGTGTATGAGCTATACATCTAAGATCCACTAATTTTCTAGCACCATTTTTGGGCACTATATCAAATTTTAGGTCATTTATGTTACCAGTGAGTCTTTCAGAGAGTTGTACTTATTTTAGGTTTGAAATTTCTCTACTTATTGTTTGCTATAGTAAAAATATCTTGGCCATCAATGTCCCAGCACTCCACTAGGATGTGTTAATAATTATTAAGGTTTGATAATTGACTTCTACTATGTTCATTACAAAGAGATGATTAAGATTGCATGTTGGAAGGTATTTTTTCCCTTTTGAACATTATTCTAAAGATTTCAATGTCTTTGATTTTACTGTCATCATTAACTTTAGTAAAGTATGTTTTCAACATGTATCACTATTAGTTTTCTAACTATTATATTATAGAATTATAATTCTAGTGGTGACTCCAAATTTATTTTTTGGTTTCAAGGAAGATCAATGCCTAGTTTAAATTATCTTTTCTAACTTTTAGCTTTGAGTATTTTCTTGTTTGTAAATCTAGAAGGATTGAGATCATATTTCAAATGTGACCCATTAAATAAAATTGTCTCTCCTTTAAATATTCATCTAAGGATATGGGGACAAGTTTGGAGGCTTTTTGAAGGGAAAATTTTAGCTACTAAGGACCATCAAGATTCTAAGAATCTTGAACTATGTATTGATCCTCTTATTATTAAGGACTATCATATATCTCTTAATAACTATAAAACCTATAGTCCTATGTATTACCTAGCTCCTTCTTAACCAGTTGAATCCCCTCCCATGTCTAATCCACCAAGTCCACCTCATTCAACCATTAATATCTGTTTGCCATTTGTTCTTGAACCTATTATTGAACCAATCATGAGGCATAGGGACCAAGATGAGAAAGAATGTCTTTCATTCCATGTTCATATATTTAGACCCATAAATTTTGATGAAATAGAAGGCTATCCTATTGAAGTCCAAAATAAAGTTAGAAAATTCCTTCAAGAAGTCCAAGGGAACAATGCAGTGAGTGGTGATCAACACCTAAGGGCTATTTATAATATTATTGAAGATTATGAGGTTGAGTATGAGTATGTGTGCATTAATTTGTTTGTGCACATGTTGGAGGAAGACACATGAGAATGGTTCAACTCTCTTTCCAATGGATTCATTGATTCATGGGAAGATATGTAAAATGTTTTTAGAATTTAGTATGGTATTAGGATTGATCCCAGGTTTATCTTACCTAAATTTTAAAATATCAAAAATAATCCTAATAACTATGTGTATAAATTTAACACATGGTTCAACAAGACAATGATGTAGCTACACAAGAACATCAGGGTAAGTGATACAAGATGCTTGATAAAATATTATGATGCCTTTGATAAGAAGGCTATGTACTACTTGAGGGATAAGGCTCCCACTAACTTGTGGTTGGCATTCAATATGGCCATCCAAATTGAGAACAACATAAAGGCTATGGGAAATCCCATGAAAAATTAAGTTGATGTGAAGCTGGTCAATCCTAAAAAGACATAGTCTACAAATATAACCAATCTTGATGAGATGATTAGAAATTTGGCCTCTATTGTCAAATAAATGTCATATAAGTTGGCTAGATCTAAAAAAGGGATCCATCATATGTTTACCAATTAATAAAGGCCTCTAAATCCAAATCAAGAAAAGGGAAGGCATGATTTCCACAATCAAGATAATGATAGAGGGAAGAGGCCTGCATGTGAATAATGAATAGATAGCAATCAAAATAGATGGGATGGAAAAGAAGTGCCTAATCCTTTAAATGCCAAGGTGAATGCTGAAAATTATGATGTTGATATTGATTGGTGTTAAAAGTGCTTCCTTTTACTTCCCCCATGTGATATAGATGAAAAAATTACTAAAGATGTGGATGAACATGAGTCTGTGTCATCTGGTGATGATATTTTTATCTTCAATTGTCAAATATAGCAAAGTACGATGACTACCTTCATACAATTGTTGAGTTTTACTATTATTTATTAATTTTTGAGTGCAATTGATAAGGTACTTATCCTAACTCTTGAATTTACTTATGACATTAATATGGCATAGTCATATGAATTTCCCATTCATGATTTCAATTTATTATTCTCTATGATGATTAATAAATATGAAGGGGGGATTTTGTCAATTGATGACATGCAACTACTAATGAATGAAATAATTGATTAAGAGGAGTATCACTTGAAAATCAAATATTAGGTTCCTATACCTCAAGACACTACCCCTACAAATCTAATGGCATGAGATACTAATAATGATGATAAGAAAACTACAATAGTCCCTAAAGCTCCCAAGATAGTACCCATTTCCCAATTTTATAAGCCTAGAGGTACTCCAACCAAGAATAGGGTACCCATATTGTTTAGTATCCCTAAAGGTGATAATGAGCTTAAACAAAATCTACCTTTAAAGGCTATTGTTAA
The DNA here is from genome assembly GCA_037957365.1 of Torreya grandis. NCBI lineage: Eukaryota > Viridiplantae > Streptophyta > Pinopsida > Cupressales > Taxaceae > Torreya > Torreya grandis. The sequence goes on from JARHVA010005181.1 coordinate 362,946, forward strand.
AGATTTAGATCCATCCCAACTTAATCCACTTCAGACCTTAAGTGATTGTATTCTAGTTGAAGGTGGTGTGACCCTTCAACCTAATACTCCTCTTCCTCAATATATCATATGTGATATGGATCAAGTGTTGAGTTAATTGAAAATCACCATGCCACTTATTGAATTATTAAGAATACCTAAACATAAGAAGAGGGCCTTTAAATATTTAGAATTTGGTGAGAGGTCACCTGCAAATGAAAATGAGTTACCTAAAACACCCCCATAAAGTGATGAAGAATCAAAAGAGATTGTTGAACCTACTATGGAGTTCTATTTGGGGACTGCACTTGTAGAAATTTAGTTGAATGTAGATCCATTTCATACTACTCTCCTAATCAATGGTTTGATTGTTCATAACTACATGATTAAATCCAAATATTCTTACAATGTGATGCCCTTGGGTATCCTAAATGAAATCATCATTAGAATTATGTCAACCTTTGGAAATTATTATGCCATTGACTCCTGAGAAGTTATAGTCGTTGGACAACTCAAGGGATTAATTGTATAGTTGGAAGTTCATTATGTTAAGTATCTGAATATGGATGTGGTAGTTGTGGACTACCCACCTAAGTGGGGGATGTTGCTATCATAAAAATGGACCACTACCATGGGTAGAAGTGTGCAGATAGATCTTTCTTATGCCACCATTACATTGGAGGGTAATATGGTCAAAATTTAGAGAGCTAAAGATGCTACATGTAATTGAGGATCTAAAACATTCTCTTAATCAAGTGTTGTACATGGATGTTGAGCTTGGAAACTTCTTTGGGAATATTGATACCATTGAATAGCTTATTGTTCTTGATGTTAAATCTGACAAATAAGGTAAAGTTTGGAAGATGTGCTTTTATGGGGCTTGCTCTAAACTTGGAAATGGATCTGGGATTGTTCTCTATGCCCCTAATGGTAAATGTTTCATGTTTTATTTTTAGTTATCCTTTAAGTGCATAAATAATAATACTAAGTATGATGTAATCTTGCTTGTCTTAAGGATCACCCATGAATATGGAATTAAAAGTTTGATTGTAAAGGGTGATTCCAAGTTGGTGGCAAGGCAAGTCCATAATGTTTATGCTACCAAAAATAAAATATTGAAACAATATTAAAATGTTATTTAGGATTTAATTGAATGTTTTGATGAATTCAACATTTTTAATCATGATAGAAGTTTCAACAAAGAAACTGATAGACTTCTAGGGTTAGGTTCTCAATTTGATATAAAAAATACAAGCCCTCATTATTAGTATTAGGTGAAGGTGCTTGTTCAGCCTTCAATCCTAGATAATTTTCATCATTGGTAGGTGTTTGATGATGATGATTAGATTAAAAGGTTTCTAAATTATGAAGCTAATTTTCATGATCAGATCATAGACTTAGAATCTATGGTTCATGTTTATGATGGGAAAGAAACCTTGTTTGGGAAGGACATCATTAAGTTTAATACAAACACACTCCTAAGAGGATTGGTAAGTTTAGAAGCATCTTTTGATAAAGATAATAGAATTAAATCAAGAGATTCATTTATCTCAAAGGATGTGATGAAGTACAACTTGGGTTCTCATGAAAATCCAAAGAAGGTTTGGTTGGGTACTCACCTGAGTGTAGCTAAGAATTAAGCTTACATGAAGATGCTAAGGAAGTACCAGGATTGTATATCATGGTATTATTCTAAGATAAAATTTTATAGGGAAGACTCGTTCCAACATGTCATCCTATTATAGCCTAAAAAAAAGCATTTTAAGTAGAAAGAGAGACCTATTAACCCCATATTGGACACTAAGATGAGGGTTTAGATAAAGAAGCTAATGGATGGTGGTATCATTCAACCTACTAGGTATTAGTCATGGGTTGAAAATTTAGTAACTATGATAAAAACTAATGGTGAAATCCACTTGTGGATAGATTTATAAAATTTGAATAAAGCTTCTTTGAAAGATAATTATCCTTTACCCGGTATGTAGAACCTACTAAAAAGTGTTACTAGATGAGAGATGTTTTCCACATTAGATGGATTCTTAGGGTACAACCAGGTTATGCTAAAGGAATTTAAGAGATCCAAGACCACATTCACTATGCCTTGGGTCATGTATGTATATATGAGGATGCATTTAAGGTTGATGAATATTTGTGCAACATTATAGTGAGCTAAGGGTGTCACTTGTATAGGGATAATTAAACAATTCATTGGTGTATATCATGATGACATTACTATGTACTCTAAATATAGATAAGAACATTTGGAGCATCTAGAAAAACTATTGATCAAATGCTAGAAATTTGGTATTTTGTTTAATTTGAAGAAGTGCCACTTTAGAGTATAAAAGGCTAAGAAATTGGGACATATAATATCCAAGGATGGTGTCATGTTTGACTTTGAAAGGGTCTAATCCATTGACAAAGTTCATTTCTTGTAGTCTAAGAAAGGAATTTAGTTTTTATTTGGATAAATTAACTTTGTAAGGAGGTTTGTGTCCAATTTTTTAGAGATTACCTTGCTTATTGCTTTCATGTTGAAGGACTAAACCATCAAATGGAAGGAGAATTATGTACAATTATTCAATGACATCAACCAAGCTTTAAACTCTTCTCCTATCTTGGCCAACTCTAATTATATAAATCCATTCCAAATATTGTCTTTTTCATCATATAATATTATTATTACTATTATATTGCAAAAAAATGAAGAATGTTATGAGTATCCCACATTTATTTAACAAAGCTATGAAATGTCCCAAACTAAACTATACCATCATGGAAAATCAAGCCTTCACTCTCTTGAAGGCTGTTAAAATGTTCATGCCTTATATTCTAAGTTTAAATATTATTGCTTATGTCTTGTATACCATGGTGAAGGAAATATTGACTCAGACTAAAGTATCTAACAAGAGAGGTAGGTGGGTTATCAAGTTATAAGAGTATGACATGAATATTTAGACCACAAAGTTAGTAAGAGGGATAGGTTTAGCCAAACTTATAGTTGAGACCAATTTTAAAGATATTGAGGTAAACACTAATGTTTTAAATATTGATGATTCCTTTACTCAATTTCACATATCTCCATGGTATAGAGATATTGTTTACTACTTAAAAATTATGAATTATCCCCTTTAGTTGGATAAGAATCAAAGAATAAATCTTAAGCTTGTATCCCAGAAATACCTCTTGATTGGGAATGGACTGGCATAGAAGAATTTAGATGGGGTCCTCCTAAGATGTATGCTGGAAGAATAGATTATTAACATGATTGAAGACTTCCATAGTGGAGTATGTGGTGGTCATTTTTCACCTTAGGTTACAGCTCATAAAATTATGAGAGATATTTATTGGTGGCCATCATTATTCAAGGATGTTGCTCAGATGGTCAAAAAGTGTGAGAAATGTCAGTTCTTTGCTAGGAAAATGAAAGCTTTAGGGTCTCTTCTTTTATAGATTATGAGATTAAAGGCCCATTCAGACATAGGGAAATGGATTTCATTGGAGAAATTGTTAATTCATCTAGTGATGGATATAGATGGATGTTAGTTGCAATTGACTACTTCATAAACTGGGTTGAAGTAGTCCTTACAAAGAAAGCAACATGCGAGGTAGTTATGATTTTTTTCTTAAATCAAATTATTTGTAGATTTGGTGTGCATGTCAAACTGATCATAGATAATTCCATGATCTTTGAAGCTAAACCTTTAGTGTAATTATGTGAAGAGTATGAGATTTTAATTGACCTATGCCTTCAATTACAACCCTTAAGGGAATGGGCAAGTAGAATCTAGTAATAAGAACTTGCTCAAAATCATTAGGCAAACATTGGAAGCAAAAAAGAAGTGGGTTGAACAACAAAAGTTTTATTTATGGGATGATAGGATTACACCTAAAAGATCTATAGGCAAAATCCCTTTTCAGCTTGTTTATGGAGCTCAAGTAGTTTTGCATATGAATTTGTAGTTGTCCACTTATCAAATCAGAAACAAATAGAAGATAATGAGAAAATTAATCACTATGAAAGCAAGATAAAATAAATTATTAAGCTTGATGAGGTTTTGAAATAAGCTCATGAAAGACACCTCAAGTTCAAGGAAACGCTAAAACAAATATTTGATAGGAAGGTCACTCTAAGAACTTTCCAAGTGATTGGTTCTACTTTGGGATAGCAAGCATGAGGAGAAAGGAAACCATGGAAAATTTTATGTCTTTTGGATGGGTCCCTACTCCATTGAATACCAGATTAGGGAGCATACTTTATTATTGAGAGACTTGGACGGTGAAAACTAGAGCTATCAGTCAATGACAGACATCTGAAACACTTCCTAGATTGAGTTTATTTGTAATTGTGCATATATTGTATGGTGTTTTGTCCTTTTTTGTTTTGTCACTTTATATCTCCTCTACTTTGGGCCTTGTTTGTAAATTTTCCCTTTATTTTTTGTTATGTGTTCATTTCCAAATCTTCCTGATCTATTTTTTTTGAGTTACTTTGTTTTATTGATCTTTCATGAGTATTATTAGTAAAATGTTAAGTCTTGACTCAATGACCCAATGGATTAACACTTGGTCTTATGTTTTAGGGTTATTTACACACCCATATGGGGTATGCATCCCTGGGTGAGAACTAGTGTTAGTGCCCTAGATTGCACTTAAGAAATTGAGCCCTTATCAAGTGAAAATATCTAAGTCTAGCCTAATTTGAGTCTTCAAATATTTAGTCCAAGGTTAAGTTTTGTGTAAAAATAGCTAAGTGTTAAATTAGTATTTACTTGGCATATGTGTAAAGCCCTTATAATTTTTTAGGATTTTTGTGCGAACACTTTACCTGACAAAAATAGGTCTTCAAGGTTTTTATCTCAAACATAAAGTCTGAAGACTTATTTCCATCAAACATTTTGTCCACTACAAAAAGTCTAAATAAATTTAATATCTTGGCCAAAGTGTTCTCAAAAATCCCATTTCCATTAGACATTTTGTCAGCTACAAAAAGTATGAAAGAATTACATTATGCCAGGGAAAGTGTGAAGGTCAATTCTTTTAGCAAAATGTCAAGTTCCATTTCTTCAGCAAAAATGTTAAGTTCAATTTCTTTGGGGAAATTATTTTAGACAAAATGTCTGAAATATTTGTCTCAATGAAGATAAAAGTGCAAATTCCAATTCCTTAGCCAAAAAATTAAAGTCCAATTTGTTTCAAAAAAATAGCCTATGATAAAAAAACCAGAAGGAATTGATTCCATTAGACATTTTTTACATAGAAAAAGCCCAAAGTATCATTTATATCAGCTAAATTTCCTAAGAAAAATGGCTCAAAGGAATTAATTCCATTAGACATTTTATCTATGGTAAAAGGCCCAAAGGTGCTCAATGCTTCAAAGAGATTGTTGCCTATAAAAGGCCTAGAACAAAGGTCCCAAAGACCAAGTTGCTGCAAGATAGAAATGGTGAAGACAAAAGGTCCAAGGACCAAAAGATCTTAATAAAGTCACCCAAATTGCATAAGTGTTGAGTTCATGGGGTGCGATTAAAAGTTGAGTAGGTTCCCATTAATTGGTAGTTTGAGGTGAAGTTAATAGATTTGTATCAATGGTGCATATAATGCCAATATTTTAAATAGATCCCTAGGACAAGCAATATAGTAACAAGTGTCATCATTATGGGAATCCTATCAGAGATCTGATAGTAAATAAAATAGGTCAAAATGTCAAGAAGTATAAGGTGCTACCATGCAGTGTGATGGTGCTCAAAGTAGTAGAGACTATTTAAAAGGAACAAATCACACTCAATCTCATAGATTGAAATTTGACAATGTGAATTTGGTTGGGTGAAAATGGCATAATTGAAAATTTAATACATGGTCACATGTTAAAGATTGAGCACATTCTCAAAGATCAGTGATACGCATTCAAGTGTACACAATCCAATATATGATGCATATTAAGTCAAGACTTTTCAATAAAGCCTATAATGAATATAGAACCACAACTTGAAAACAACATGTTAGCCTAATAGGACTAATAGAATAGGATGCAAAGATCACATGGAGCTATCAAGTGGCACCATTTTGGTACAAGACCTATAGATAGCTAATGGAATTTGATCCTTTGGATCAAGACCAATAACACACATTTACTTAGGTGAGAAACCCAATGGTGTGATCTAAGATAGAATTTTTAAAGGGATTTGAAACAGTACGAAAGAAACACATGCTTAGATTAGATCCAATAAAGTAGCCTAGTTAATTTTAAGGCTTGCAAGTGCTTAATTAAATATAATGTGGTAGCTAGTAAAGTGATATATAGATGAATAAGAAATCCAATTGTATATGGAAACAAGTAATGTTAAGATTAGTGTAAAGCAAAGACATTGGTGATCAAACGTGACATGGCAATGCCACATAGGCATATACATCATATTCAAGGACCCTATACAAGGTAATTGGCTAAGATTTCACCACTAATAACAAGCTGACTTGGCAAATTTGCAAATGAGGTATGGTAACCCCAATGGTGAAAATAATACATTTTTTGCATTTAAAAATATATGAGGGAAGATATATAAAGATAGATGAGAAAAAGTTGAATTTTCAAAATGCAAAATGTGAAAAACAAGTTGGAGCCAAAACGTGAAGAGTTTAAAATGGCCTAAGTCTTTTACATTATTTCATTACTATTCTTTTCCAAGTCCTTCCATGAGCAATAAATTTTAGGCTTTCAAATCCAAGGTGGGCCACTCTAGATAAGATCATTCAAAGAGCCATGGATCTATAATATTCTTAGGGAATCATGGAAAAATTAAGTTGTTCCATGGCATGCAAAGAGGAAGAAGAGTTGTCTAGAAGGTTCCCACTGTGTAGGCAAGTGGTATAGGGCATCTTTAGGTAGTTCCATGTAAATATAAAGTTTTTTCATCCCTCTGCCATAAGTATTCTACTTCTATCTTGTGTGAGAGGCATCTTCCATCATACAATCAAAGTATGTGCTCCAAATCTTCATCATTCCTTATAGAGATAGTTAGAATTATGATTTTTATTGCAAATGAATGAATATTTTAGGTGTGAGAAGGGAATATTTTCCATCTAGAAGCATTTTGGTAGACTTGAATGTTTGTTTTATAGTTTTGAGAGTTGTGACCCATAGTCCCAGATTTGAAAATGTATAAAAAGAAGGCTTGTCTACCATTTGGGGGTTGGTTGGTTTTTATTGGTCATTATTGTAGGTGTTCATTTTCCCTAAGTCTAGGTTTTGTATAATTTTTTTTGGGATCAATTTATATGTGTAGGTTTTTTCTCCCTTGTTAACGTAGTTTCAGTTGTACAACCATTAGCAAGCATGAAGAGCATTTTTATGTATCCTTTTTTAAAATAGTAGTCTCACCATGCTTTTCCCCATGAAAGCATTTTAAAGTATTGATGTTTGTAATATTTATTTTCAAGTTAATGAAGATTCTTTTGTTTATTTGTTATTTTCTATTGATAAAGTGCAACAATCTATTTTTCAAATATTGTTGATTGGATATCTTGTTCTATGCCCATTACTAGTTGTCATTTTGGGCTTTGATCTAGATTATAAATCCCTTTCTACATTATTTTGCAATCTATTACCAAATAACTTGTTAGGGTACCCTAGGTTTATGGATTGAATAGGGAAAGGTATTTAAAAGATTAGCTTTAGTGTATGCTTTATTCTATCAAGGATCATTTGGTATTCCCCATTAGCTTGCATTTGAGTTTATATTCATCTTTGTTAAGGAATATTTTCATGAAATATTGCAAGACACCTTGTTGTTTGGAAGCCACTAGCACACCACCCTCCATTTATAATTATCCAACTTGTCTTAACCTATCCTACCTTATAAATAATACATCCCATTGAATATTATTAGTGTTATTTTCCTTGTATATGCATAAAGTGTTGTGTACTTAACATGTGTTTGCAATTTGTGATTTAAAATCCTAACATTGTAGTCTTTTATTCAACCCCTTTGTTTTTAAAATACTTTAAAATTATGGTTGTAATATCTTTCCCATCTATGCTAGTAGCTTGTATATTACTTATATAATTTTTATATTTTGTGTGACAAACCTTTATGGGTGAAGTGCACAAACTTTACTATGCCCTAGTCATATTTACTCCTTGTGCCAAAAATCCCCATGGAGGTTGAATTGTAGAATATCTCCATGGAACAGGCTACCCTATAGGTCCTCTTACCTTATTTTAGGTAGAGCTAGAAGCAACATGGATATGACCATACCCTTTGTAGGTGCCTGTCAATCATTTTTACATTAGGTCCATTCTTGATGCCAAACCCTTCCCTAACTACAATGACATACTAAAAGGTTTTTCATCATTTCTTTCCATTTTCTCTCAAGTGTGCAAGGTTGAGTGTATGAGGAATACAACTAGGATCTAACAATACACACACACACACATATACATCTATATAATTTTGTAATTTAAACCCTAACATAGTCAACCATAACACAATCACATAATAAAAGAACTCTATAATTGATTCAAATTAATCCATGATCATATAAAAGAACAAATCCCATAATATCAACACTAAAATAATTTGAAATTGGATAACCTAAAAAATAATACAAAAACAAGGTCACAACTTCCTTCACAGGTAAATAAAATAACACAACCCATTTCAAATAATAAAGTTTTTAAATGGATAAAGATTAATTTAAAAATTATGATAAGTATAATGGTTAAAAATTTGATATAACCCAAAATGAAATCAAAATGGATAACATATCAACACAAACACACACACACACACACACACACACACACACACACACACACACACACACACACACACACACACACAAAATGAATTTGGTGTAAACATAGCATAACAAAATAATATAATTAGAACCCAAAAATAATCTTGTCTAGCAGTCCAATATAACCATAAGTTCAATCAAATAAAATCACAATCACCAATATACCAACATAATATAAGTTTAATAAAACACCATGTAACAAAAACCCAGTAACAATATAATCAAAATCCAAGATACTAATGCCCAAATGAGCTACATCCATAACCTTTTAATCAAATAACAAGGTTATCAAATGTAAAAATCATAGGAAGTTACAATCCATGAAACTCATTCGAACTTAAGTCACATGACATTAAAATGGGTTTACCCAGATGAAGGTATCAACCAAAATGTACTTAGGAGACCAAAACATGACCAACACTTTCAATAGTAATATAATAAGAAAACCTAGATATTTTATTTTAACATAGTCAATTCTTAAAACCATACACACTTACTTGTAATTGGGATTCATCTTATCCATAAGATAACACACTTAGTTCTTCAACCACCATATTCGTATCTCCAAGAATCCACACATAATTCACTTACTAAAACATATTCATTAAAAGATATGATTGCATAGTCATAATATTTAAAGATATAGAGTCTACCAAGTTTTAGATCATTAAAACATTACAAAGAAACATAGTCATTTAATATGTGGATAATACACAAAAAAATATGCATGAGAATCTAGTTTAAAAAATAATAAAAATACTGCATGTGGAAAATATTCAAACTAAATGAAATATATTGATTATATGTTTATTATAAGTTTATATGTAATGAACATATAAAAAATAGTCATAATGGTTCTATATACGCACCTAGAAGTCTGAGGACTTCTGGCTTCACGCACAGCCTCTAAATATTTTCCATTAATCAACACAATAACCAAAATCAAACTATAAAAACCTAAATAACTTGCTTGTAAACACGTAGAAGATTAGAGAAGTCCAAAAAAGATGAAAAATCTAAGACTTGCCAAATGTTCCTCTACGTGTTCTCCAAACCATCCATATCACCATTAAAACTAGATGATCCATTTTACTATTTTCACCCTAAATTCTCCATCTTCCTAATACTTTTGCCTATCATCCATCTTCATAATTATTTCCATTCATTCCCCCATACCCCCAATCAATTCACATTAAATTCTCAGAGGATAGAGAAACCCTCCAAATCCCATGGCAATCACTACCAACCTCACCATTAATGGTGAGTCTAAAAGACTCGGTAATTAATCAAACCTCCATAAATGAAAAAGTAGATTAGAATTAACAAAAAGGGATTAACATAACCAAATTAAATATCATTGAAACCATTTCCACCTACCTCATTAAATGAATATAATGCATTCCATCACAAGCTATCGACCTAAGTCAATATAACAATATAAAATAACATTAATTAAATTTAAAAAACTTTAATTCAAGCCATGACTATATATTTGTTAAAGCATTAAGCCTACCACCTTAGTAAATAGGTGATAGGTTAAAAGGGTAAGATAAACATGAAGGGTTTCCAAGTAGGGCGTTATTAGGTCTAAGTGGTTTAGTTAGGTTAGGTATAGAATCAAATAGGTTTATAGGATTTAAAGGAAGATAAGAGAGAGTCAAAAAGATTTAGAAAAAAGGATGGAGTTTCACATAAAAAAAAGACTATGGTTGACAAAAAATATAATGAAATATAACTAACCATAATAATAAATAATGACTCATAATGAAACCAAAAAGTTACACCAATAATCCCCAACACAATAACCATAGATAAAAAATGTAATAACTAAATCAAAGTGTCTAAAGGATAATCAAACATAAGTATACTAGTTTGACATGCCAACATGCTTAGAATTCATTGGTTCCAGGAATATGCCTCCATCACCTACCTAGCTCATAGACAAAACCTGCAACCCCCAAAATGGCATAAATATCATTATGTAATAAATAAATAATAATTATAGATTATAAAACCATCATCAACAAAAATAATAAGTTAGTAACAAATCAATCATAGAAATAAGTATGAAACCAACACTATTGAAATAAGTACCACCATAATCTAGCTAAACAACAACTAGTAACCAATCTAACAAACATAATGTTAATGTCATGACAATATATATATATATATATATATATATATATATATATATATATATATATATATATATATATATATATATATATATATATATATATATCATCATTAAATCTTGTAGTTAGTTCTATTGTATCTTTCATAAGCATATTCTATTGTATTCATTTTCCCTACCTTCCCCTCCTCCTCCTCCTCCACCTCCTCCACCCTCCCCTAATCCCACTCAAAACCACTCCCCTCTAACCTCCCCTACTCCAACTACCTTGTTCACACCCCCCTTCCAATCCCCCTAAAATAGAACATAATAGTAAATTGGTAGACATTGTTATCATCTTGCATGTGCTCAATCAAAGCCTCCCTTATATTATTGTGAATGATTATTTCATGCACCGCTATCCTACCCCCTCCACCATCCATTATAATCCTCTAACTAAATTCAAAGAGATTATGGAAGTCCAAAAATACCAATCTAGATTGAGTAAAATAGATTATGAGGTTTAATTACACAAATCCATCCTTTGATGGTGTGTGAATGACCATAAAATATTTAATGATGAACTCAACAAGTTAAGTCTCAATGATGACATTTATTTTACCAAATCTGATCGCATTGAAATTAAAACTAAATTACACCAAATCAATGATAGATTGCATAATATGGAAAAGTAAAATATCTCTTTAAATGAAAATATCAACACCTTGGTTGAATATAATAGAATCACAATGATGAAGAGTCTACAAAGCATGGAAATAATTAACTCTCTTTCTAAAGGAAGAGAGGAAAATGTTAAATCCTACACAAAGGACACAAAATTTAAGGGTATTGATGAAGATAAGCTTGATCTCCATTATAAATAAAAAAATCCTCTAGACAATATCACTTTGAACTATTCCAAGGCTTATAAAGATTGGACAGACCCAAAAATTTAGTATGTTGACTTTTTACTACTTTTTTCTTACTTTTTAATGACTGCTTATTTTTGTCTCTTCTAGATTAAGCACTACCATATCTAGTTTCTAGACCTTTTTTTATCTATCATTGTAAGGGGTAGGGTGCCCATATAAAATCCACTTTTACTAATCTTAAAAACATTTGTGATTATTTTCTAAAATTTTATGATTTTTATAAGAACATTTTAATAAATAAAAAAACATAGTTTTTTTTAATGCAATTGAGTCAAATTAATATTTTATTTAAGGATTATGATTAATATTTATAAAAGTACCCTCTGATAGCCTTTCTAAATAAGTATTTCCAAAATCATCCACAAATTAATAAACATTAGAGAAGGTATATATTTATTATATTCTATGATTAATAGATAAATCAATGATTTCCAATAAAAGAGGCAACTATTTTTTGTAGGTAAATGTCACTATTTTAATAGTCAAATATTTTATGTAGGTTTATGTCATGTTTTAAATGTTAAATATATATTTTATATGACACTTATATCCTAGTTGAGGTTGTTGGCACAATTCAATCTCGAATTCCAATAATTCAATCAACATAATGTGAATGTTTGGCATTAGAACTTGAGTGGGTATGGAAGTAGCCCACACAATTTAACAATAAATATGTTAAATAAAATTTTCAAGATTATCAATCTTATTTTTAGCTAATTATAACTAATTATGATGATTTCATATTATTTTCATGATATGTTGAGATTAATGGTGCATCGGATGACAATATTTATTTTTTCATAATATCACATTGCTCACATGTTCTTGTTATTTTTATATATAGATTAATATTTATAAAAACACATATATCCTTACATGATACTCATATTACATTTAATACTTATATATTTTTTCTTTCTTCTCACATTTATTTTAAAATTTTTGTATCTAATAATGTTTTATAGATTTGCTTTCATCTCACATTTTTTCTGTACTATAATATTTATGTCTCTTGCATTTTGAGAGGGTGGTCATGTGGACTTGTTTTCAAAGGCACCAAATTTTAATAGGTTATATTGTATCTAAGTAAGAGTATAATACATTATTAAAATCTGGGAAGAGGGTTTTTTGTTACTAGTGTTGATGTAGTATTATATGTAAAAACACAATTGTCTTATTTATTTGATAAATTTTAAACCTAGGTAGATGTCAGTAATGAAGGATACTACATTCCATAGAAAGGGAGTGAATTTTCAAATCTTTCATATCTATCCATTCCCATAGTTTTTATTGATTAAAGGTTTAATGACTCAAAGGATTATAATGTTATTGAAGAAGGATATTAGAGTGATAATAGTGAAAGCACCATCAATTATACATGACTTGAAGATATAATTGATTTTATCACTAATAATGTCATTACCAAAAATAAATTTTATCACAAAGATGAAAACATGGCCTAGGGTTGTGTAAATCATGTGTTATAAGAACATGAAATTTATGAAGAGATATTGGGACCCTTCATGTTTGGTGTAATGATAAAAAATGTGGTATATTTATGTTATGATAGCTCAAACTTGTTACAACCCAATAAATTGATATCTTGCCTAATAAAACATTCAATTTTATATGAAACATAAAGCAACCTTATGGGAAATAAAATAAATGCTCAATTTAATGGTTCATACCTTATATATAATAGTGGACACAATTTTATGTTCAAGGAATTTATTGCAAAATTGATTCATTTGTGCTCATCTGTGAGCAAATATGTTACATAGGAAATAATTTCAAACGTACTTGAAGGAGACAAGGTAAAATTTAAGAGATTATATTTCAATTATTTTGGTGTGAATAATGATAGAGTTTTTATCCCTCATTGAAAAGGATTATCCCTATCTAAAGGATCTCTCATATAATGGCCTACTAGACAATTGGTTGACATAAATGATTCTCCTCTAGATGTTAGATGTAAATAAGTCCTAGATGAGTTTGAGTTGAATATATGGGATGAATTAGAAGAGTGACAAACCTAGTTAGTATATCTAGTTGATTTTGATGCCACTAATTACAATCATTCCAAAAAGGTGATCAAAAGACCCTACAATGCTCAAAACATTAAAAATTCAATGCCCCTCTAGCGAGTTCATCAAATCAAAATGTTGACAAGGACAGAAAATGGTAATTTTTTTGGATGAATTAGAGAATGTAAAAAATCATTATTGTAAATCTTATTATCTCAAAATAAATCCCATTACTTTAGTCACATTTATATTGCACAAGACTAAAGCCATAAATGAGGTAGACATAGAATTTTATGTTAGATGAATTAACAACAAATGTCATATTTAATATGGGTAAAAAATATACAGATGTACATAAAATTAAATTTTATGGATGGATGTCTATCAAAATGCATGTGACAAACCTTATGGGTACCTAAGGACCACCTTCTATAGTCATAAATTAGACTAGATAAATGGATATAAGTATGTAATAAATGGTAACACTAGGAAAGGGAAAGAATGGTCATATATGACTACAAAAATTGTTTACATATAAAGAATCATTAAGATAAACTCAGATATTTCTTCTAATTTTACTCATTCTATAGGACATTATGGAATAAAAACTACTTAAAGGCTATTTCTTGCATTCTATACCCATAATTTAATGAAAAAGAAGTGTAACTAAGAACTCAAATTATTGAAAATTCCACCACTACCCCAACCAAGTTTTAATAAGATAATGACCAAAATATTTCATGTTTTAACTAAAAAACAATTCTTCACCAAGTGTGAAAAGTGCATAGATATGTACAATAAATGTAGATCCACCACATGCCCATAATCACTCTCAAAACTTGAAGAGAAACAAATATGGCATGATAAATATATTCAAATTTGTCATTCACATTATTTATCCCATAGATTAAATTAGAGGAATAACCTTATGGATTCTTTGGCATTATGCATGATAAAATAGACAAAATGAAAAATTTCATACCAAGGGAGGATAAAAAATAAAACTCAATAAGTAATGTTATAAAATCCCCAGTTACTTTGATTGGTATGCTCATATATTGACACAATACTATTGGGTCATGTCCACTTTGGCCTATCATTTTTTGAATGTGGAACAAACTACATAATCACAACTTTGGACTTGTGTCTTAGGAAGCTCAAATAACCCATCATTGATGAGTATGGGGATTTATTGTAGAGTTTTGGATCATATAAATAATCATTGTACAATGCACTTTTATAAAATGAAGAGAATGAAAAATGTAAAGGATATAAGGAAAAAAATCCTTGCTAAATTAATTAGTGTTATTAGTGCAAGTACTTCATTCAAAAAATATTCACTGGTCCTCTAATTTAAAGTAGACAATGATTTGAGTGATGACAATAATTTTAACTTATTTACATTTGAATCAATGTTGAAATAAGAATGGTATTCAACATTGTGTATGTAAACTTCCTACCAGTGAGACACACATGAGGATAGATATGGGACTTTTGGAATATTGACAACATCATTATGGAAATTAGATACATTTTCTTTGCCACATATTATGGATACCTTAGAAACATGCCAAGAGGGGTCAATTACATTCATTCCTTACCTTATTGAGGAATTGTATGAAAACAAGGCCTTTATGGAGGCAAATGTTTTGGATGGAAATCATAATTAGTGGGTATTATCAAACCAAATAAGTTTAGTTTCAATGTTATGGATGGCATACTAGTGATGGAATATAAATAAATAATAAAAGATATCCAATGATCACATAAAATCCCAATATGTTGTACAAATAAAAATAATAAACCAAATTTTATGGAAGGACAACCTCCTCTAGAACCTTTTAAAGAAATCAAATAAATGGAAGATCTAAAAAGGGGAATAAAAGCATATATTTAACATTGGGGGAAAAGTGTAATAGGTGAAGGTAGAGAATACTAGCTTTCAAAGATAATGTATTCGTAAAATGTTTTGTGTGCTTTTGATAGACCATTTGTAAATTTTATAAATATTTCATATGTAAGTTTCTTACCACAAACAATATAGGATAATGAAATATATGACCAAATAACATTAGCCACACATTTTCACAAAAATAAATAAATTAATCAACATATCCCACATAAAAATTATATTTATGTTGGGCTTATTTGTGGAATATCTAAACAAGTATTCAATACATGATGGATGTGTATGTGGACTAGATGTTTTTAGTACACTCAACAAATGAAAATGAAAATATATGGATGGAAATGGTAAATGGTAAAATTTAACTTAAACCAAAAGGTGATAATGTGGCTAAAAAGGTGAGGAATGAATATTTTAAAATCTCAAGGAGAGAAGGTGATGAAACATTGTATCAAAATTGTTTGATGCCTAATAAAACATGGATCAAATAAAATGAAGTTAAGCAAGACATTGATGTGGATATTTTCATCTAAGGATCGACACAAAACAAAAAATGGTAAGGAGGGTCAATTAAGATTCCTAAAATATAAGATGAGGTCATTAAGTCATTTTTAACACTACTTAAATAGGGTAATGAATTATAAGGTGAAACTATTCAAGGTCATAAATTAATATGTGATATCATCTTTACCTGGGATATGGGTTTTTGAATTTTCTATTCAAAACCAAGCTCCAATAACTTGGTCTTACATTTTTACTATAATTGTTTGATATCAAATAAATATTTAAATTGATTACTTTTATTTGAATATCTTATATTCAAGATTATTATCCTTATATTCATTATTATTAGCCCTACATATATTCAAGATTCTTATTATTGATCCATTAACAAAGTAATTATATTTTTTATTAAATATGAGTGTAATATTTATATTTATTTCTGATTTTTTTTTCATAATTGTTTAGAGCTAATAAATTATTTAAATTAATGTTTAATTATGTAATCAAAATATTTATCAAATAGTTTTCATTTACCAACATTATTCTACTTATGTTCATGGGAGATGCACTAGTAGTGATACAACACCATAAGTTTTAGGGTTCAAACTAAGTTGTTGATATGTGTTTTAAAAACACAATATAAGTTGGTGATGTAAGATGAGAAGGTTGTAAAACATTTAAATAAAATGAAATTATTTCATGTTTAGGTTTGATTCATTAGGAATCGATGAGTCATGGATGTATATTTTTTTTTGAGGTAGTATCAACAAAATGTGCAGATCTTTTGAAACTTTTATTCCACTTTATCTCTCCATGTGCACACATTTTAATGCTCAATATATGAAAAATTAATAAGGATTAGATCATAAATTTAAAATAAAATGGGCCTCCATGGACATGTTAATATTTGTATTTCACATTAAACTATGACTAGGTTCATTAGTCATGAAGATATCATGTACTCTTTGGCATGAAACTAAAATTTGTGAACATTGATTTAAAATATGTTTGAGTGGCTGCACATTTTCATAGAAAATACAGAATTAATCAACATATCCCAATTAATATTGTTGATATTTATGTTGGCCTTATTTTTTGACGATTTAAATAATATTTCAATCCATTGATGGATGTGTATGTGGAACAAATGCTTCTAGTATGGCTAGACAATGAAAATATCTGAAGGGAAGATGGGGATATAAAGTAACATAACATAGAAGGTGAGAATGTGGCTAAAAAGGTGTGGTTAGTATTAGAAAACTTTAGGGAGAGAAAAAGGTGAATCATTGTATTGGGATTATTTGACACCTATTAAAACATAGATCAAATCAAATAAAATAAAACGAGACATTGATGTAGATAGCATTTCCTAAGCATGGATACCAAATAAAAAATGGAAATGAGTATCAATTAAAATACCTAAAAAAGGACATAAGGATATTAAATCATACCTTTCACTACTCAAACATGGTAATTAAATCGTAAAGGTGAAACTATTGAAGGTTATAAATTGATATGTCATATCATCTTGCCCTAGGATGTGTATTTTTTGAAACTTTTATTCCAAAACATGCTCTAATAATCTGACCTTATATTTTTACTATTATTTAATATGAATTATATATTGATATTTGTTTCATTAAATTATTTTTCATACATGTGAAATGCTTACATTAAGACATTAATAATATAATGATATTATTTATTAAATATGAGTGAAAGTATAATATTTATCTTAAAAATTATTTTTCATATTTGTCAAGCTAATAATATATTTCAATTATTTATTAATTATGTAAAATAAATTTAAACATCATCTATTAACATTATTTTACTTAATTTCATGGTTTATGTGTTAGTAGTGGTGCAACATAATTTTTAGGGTTCACACTTGTTGATAAGTGATTTAAGACCACAAGTTTAAAAATATAGTTATGCAAGAAAGAAAGGCTGTGAAGTGTTGAACTACAAGTACATTATTTCAAGTTTAAGTTTGGGTATATAAAAATTTAAATGATTTTACTATTAGTCCAAGAATCCATTGAAGCTTTATCTTCATTTTATCTTTCCTCACATTAGTGGATTCCCAACACAATACAAATATATATTTAGTAGCTATAACATTTAAATCAGGTATATTAATTTTAATAATTATACAACATTAAAAGATAAAACATGTAAATAATCACAAAACCACAAAGTGATGGAGGTATCTTTCATTATCAAAGTGGCATCAACAAAATGCAAAGATCTGTTGAAACTTCAAGTCCACTTTATCTCTCCATATGTTCATATTTTCATGTCCATATTGTTATCATGTCCCAAAAAATAATAAAGTACATAAAATGTTTTAAACATACTTATGATAGTAAATTTAATATAGTAGTTATTAGAATGAGATAAAGAGGTCACAAAGTCATGGACTATTCTAGAAAAATATTAAATTTAAACTAAAATGGGCCTTCATGGACATGTTATTTTTTGGATTTCACATAATTTAGATTATGATTGGTCCATTAGTCTTGAATATATCATGTACTATGTGTCATGACATTAAATGTGAACCTTGATCTAAAACATATTAGTGTGGCCACAAAGTGATTAATTATTTCACATATCTTGGTACATAAAGTGTGAAATTTTGAACTTGTGATTAATTTATGCGGTAACCACTCCAATTATAAAATAGCATGCCCATTCTACACAAAATAGGAATAATATGAGCAACAAAGGCTTGTATTCTTATCTTTGGTAGAATGGTCACATTCCTATTCTACACATTGAGATAAGAATGATGTCCTATAAATTGATAATATGATAAATAGAGTCATATATTATTATCTAGTGTAGAATGGGCACATGCCATACCACACAAGATATGAATAATGATAACTATGTTATACATTGGGCATATGGGAAATAAAAAGTGTTGTCCAATTCTTGGTGATAGTAAGTTTTACAATGATTCACTAATATTTATAAATATTACATGTCATGATGTGATTAGTTAATATATGATAAAATTTGATAAATATTAAATTTTACTATAATAACTATTAGGTAATACTATGACAACTATGGGCTCACCCTGTATAATTAGGACCCATTTCAACTATTGGACCATGCTCAACTATTAACCCATTTCCCATAAATATAAACATAAAGGTAAAAAACTAGTTAAGATACAATTGGAATATTATTCTACAATAGACATTGAAATCCAATAATATCTATACTAGAATCCAATATCACACTACTTAAACCCAATAATAACAATATTGGAATCCAATATCCTAGTGGTTAAAAATCAATAATAAAAATATGGAAATAGAATTTCAACAATTATAAAACTAGAAATGGAAATAATACAAGTCCATATTATTAAGAGTATGTCCAAAGTTAATGAATGATGGTTGATAGGAAATCCAATCATGAAATCCATAGTAATGGATTCCCATGGTCTAGAGGTAATTGGTATATATACTTAAAGTTCTAATTTTTTGTTCACAATATTTTTAATGCAATAATAAATGCAAGAGTTGATGGGTAAATCCACATATGTGCACATGTGTGGTTAACTAAAATGTGACTATATATAAATTAGCTAAATGTATTTGTGCAATGTGCCTCTAATATGAGTCTCTAGTGAGGTGAAGCATCAAGAACACAAATGTGTCTACTATTTTATAGAAGCTTTTCATACAATTGTAACTCCCAACCTTAATTAATAGTAAAAAATGTGTGTATGCATATTTAAAATGAGTAAAAGAATTTCTATTGTCCAACGCTATGATGAATGTGTGGACCAAAGGTTATATAAGGAAATATATTTATTTTTTATCCTTTCCCTTATTATCCTCTATCATAAAATGGAATTATTATAAGTAAGTCATCCAATTCATGTGAAATTAATTCTCTTGATTGCTCTAAATTTTTAGGAATATAATTGACCTAATCATCTCCTTACTCAGAGTGTAGTTCTCCCATTTATTGAATAATTAAATAGTAACATACAATTATTTTTCATAGGTGGAGTACAACCAAACCACATGAATGAATTTACCTGATTGGTATGTGATAGGATGCCCATGTTGTATTATTATTATGTTGAGTTCATAGTCTATGAATTGGTGTGAAGTTTAAATGAGTGATAAATGTTTTGTAATTGTGATAATAGTTACTACGTAAGATGCATCATTTGAGATCCTCAAAAATGATTTGTTTTTCTTGTTTCAAATTAAAGGTTACTTCACACTACATAATGTGGTTGAGAGGACAATAATTTTTAAGAACATGATAAAAAAATATATGGTATAAGTTTTTAAGTCCAATAAAACGCTTTAATTTTGTGATATTTCATGGATTAGACCAATCTTTTATAACCTCGACCCTTTATAGACGTACATGTTTAACATTATATTTTATGATGTAACATAAGTACTAAATGAATTTTATTATGAAGTTAAAATTGGATACGTTATATTGAAACCTTTTCTTATGTAAATTTATTAGGATGTGTGAGATGTGCTCAAGAGATCCTCCCAAGTATTATTTTAGATTAGGATGTCATCCAAGTAGATAATGATAAATAAGTTTATAAATGGAAAAATTATGACATCCATAATGTACATGAATTTATTTGGTGTATTGTTCAAGATAAAAGGCATGATAATCCATTATTATATCCATTCACATGATTTGAAATTTATTTTATAAATATCCTTAGTATCGATTGGAACCTAGTGGCAACCTAAATTCAAGTTGATATTGGAGAAGTATTGAGCACCTTGTATATGTTCAAGTGGACACTAATGTGTGGTAGTTCTTACTAATTATTCACTATAATTTTTTTGAGAATAAAATAATATATGTAGATGAAAAAAGTCACATATTTATTAAGATAAAGGACTCTCATACTCTCACATGGTGAAGAGATAGGCTTGATCTTTCCTTGATCTAGGAGATCTTATGTTTTATGTTAGAATTCATCATTCTCACAAATTGATATGTGATATAAATATTTTTTTTTGAAGAGGGGATGAAATAACCAAATTTATTTTTATTTAGTATGTCATGTTTTAGGAGGTATTTTAATTCTGAAAATGCTTCATTATACACTTTAGTACTTTATCAAGTTGTTGTGTTTATGACAATATTTGTGCAGTACATGTTACTAAAACTATATTTATATCTTATGAAAGTTTTTCATGATGGTAAATGTGTTATAATGAAATTATACATGTTTAATATGAGTTTATGATTTTAATTTGGAAATATAATTTTGACATTGTCAAAGGAAATGACTCAAATAGGTTGAATAACTTATCTTTGACATGAACAATCCATATTTATAGCTTTGCCTAATATGTATCTTCATGGCCATGAAAATATGATCTTACCTTTAATATTTATTATACATAAATATATGTTAATTTTCAAGTGACATTATCTTCCAGTTTATTGAATTTGTACTATAAGTTCAATTTTCAAGTTCTCACACATGCATGCAATATAGTCAACAAACTTATCGATGTACTATTTCATCAACTAATCTTCATGCTAGTGAATATAATATAATTTGATGTATTCATACTTAATTTATCTAAGTGGATATTAATCCTCATTCAAAGTGTCAAAAAATATATTTAAATACTTGATTGAAATGCATTCTTGTACACATTTCATGATGAGAGTTTGCCACTAGTGAGATACTAGTATGGACATTTCAAACATGGAAAAGATAAACTTATCAACACCAGTGAATTAATTTAATGATAAGTATTCATAATTTTTTTGAATATATCCATTTAATTATATGTTTTAAATTTTCCTTTAAACACTAGAATGTCAAGATTGACTTGCACTTTGAAGGTGATATGTTTTTGAAACCACTGGTGAGTAGATTATGGGAAAGAGGATGCAAATGTTGGGTTGAATTGAAATATTAACACATAAAATAGGCCAAATATCTTAGTGAATTATGATCCCAAGGTGTATTAAATAGAGTTTTGGATGTTTTGGGTTGCTTCATGTTTATTTTGGACATCAACCATCTTGCTCTTACTACGTAAATCTTCTAGGTAGGCTAAAATAGATTCAAATATTAATACCTATTTACCCCACTATGATAAAATGTAATAATTATATATGATATAATATAAATTATATATATAATAAATCCTCAGACTAGTTAACTAGACTAATCTACCTAAACATATTCAATATAAGTGGAAGACTAATATGTATAAATACAACTTTTATTCAAGATGTATAATATGGAAAAGTATGTACAATGATTTAGTAATGGTATGACTATAAGATATTATGATCATACAGGGAATTCTTCATTTTGAATACCTATAATGCTAAAAATTAATATAGAACTATAGATGTCTTTAAATGTTATATAAGTGTTAACAAACTCCTATCTATTCTATGTTTGATGTCATTTCTCTATAGATGCATAGATGTCCCAAAATTTATGTTATAGCAAATATATACATGTATGTTTTAAAATTTGGTAGTTAAAAACATTTATTGTCTCAAGAAGGAAGTTTATGAAGTCACTTTATTTTACCTGATTAAGTGATGGTTAATACATACATGTGGCATAATGAGGATTTATTCTAACATGATGCAATTTTTGATTGTGCCACCTAGCATGACAGATGTTAATAAAATGTTAAAAGTTAATGTTGATGTGGAAAGGTCATGTGTAGGTTTTTAGTAACACAAGGTATGTGAATAAGTAATGCATAAGTATGTTGACATGTTGTAAGGCTAAGGCGTGTTGCATAACAATGTGAGAATTTTTTCATGTTGTGAATTGGTGTATAATGTTGTAGAGTTTAAGAATATTATGAAGTAACTTGATATGAAGTTTCAATAAACTAAAGCACCATATAAAGGGATGCATAATATTTTGTAAGATATAAGTATCTTTCATTTATTTTTTAGGACTAAAAAATCAATGAGTTATTTTAATTATATAACATGCATGGGACTATGAAAGGTAATTCACATAAGTATTATGAATATTTATGGATATCATAGAGTTTTGGGTAAGATGCAAGGTAAGGGAAAGTTACATGACATGTTGCAAATATATGCACCATTATTTACGCATGATTGTGAGTTTGTATGATTTCCACAATACATGCCAAGTGTGAGGAGTTTAAGTTATATAAGATCCTAAGTTAATATGATTATGCATTTACTACAAGGAAAGATTAAAAGTTACCACCATTGATATATTATGAATCTTTATGGATATCATAGAGTGTTGGGTAAGATGCAAGGTAAGGGAAAGTTACATGACATGTTGCAAAGATATGCACCATTATTTATGCATGATTGTGAGTTTGTATGATTTCCACAATACATGCCAAGTGTGAGGAGTTTAAGTTATATACGATCCTAAGTTAATATGATTATGCATTGACTACAAGGAAAGATGAAAATTTACCACCATTGATATATTATGAATCTTTATGGATGTCATAGAGTGTTGGGTAAGATGCAAGTTAAGGGAAAGTTACATGACATGTTGCAAAGATATGCATCATTATTTATGCATGATTGTGATTTTTTATGATTTTTGTAATACGTGCCAAGTGTGAGGAGTTCAAGTTATATAAGATCCTAAGTTAATAGGATTATGCATTGCTTACAAGTCAAGAAGAAAAGTTACATAAATATCAATGGTGGTAAGGGGGATAATTTGGTAGAGTTAAGATATAATATGGTTTTAAAGTTTCCCTCATAAGATTAAGTTTTATATATTATTCATCTTCTTACACATTTTAAAATATTTCCCATCTCTCTATTTACTAAGTCTTATAACAATTCTTCATTTTTTGGGACTTATTATGTAGTTATAAATTCTAGTATTTCATCATTGTTTGAGAATTCTTATTTAGTTTTTGCTAGTTTCATCTCTAAACCTACATAAAATTTAAGTTTTTAAGTTTTTTTTTTTTTTTTTTTAAATTATAAATTTAAATTTATTTAAATATCCATATGATCTCACTTCCATACTACATGTAACATAAATTAGCTAAAACATCACACATGATAAATTTATAAAGAACTTTAACCATTTCTTTCATAATCTTTGTAATTTTAACCACTAAGTCAACATTAAAAAAATTGTTTTTTTTACACTTACCCCTCTAAATAGCGTCAAAAAGTGATGTGAACACTTCATATTTTGTCAATCCAGGAACTTGATTTTGACTAGTTGATGTGTAAAATATATGTATATGAAAATGAAACTAACCATGGGGAATATAATAAAGTAATGGTTGAATGAGGATTAAAAAAAAATGTTTATATTCTTAAAAATATGATTTTTGGTTATTGATCAAGATGATGTTGAATTAAATTGTATAAATAAAAAAAAATCATGAAATAATGAAATGTTGAAAATAATTAATTGAATAAATCTACCCTATTAAATAAATAATTTAAAATATAATTTAAATAAAATAAAACCTTAACTCAATTTATAAACATCTAATATTAAATTGAAATGATTAAATGCATATACAAAACATAATAACTCCACTTTAATTAAAAAGAATTCATCAAAATAGCAACCCATGTGAGTGGATTTATTAATTAAATAAATTTTAAATTTTATCATAATAACTAAAACTTTATGGTATTTGTTAAATTATATAGGATAGATCTTGTAGCAATTAAACATTATTACAGGTTGATATGCTTTTTTTTTCTTAACTCATTTATTGATTTCATAACTAAATAATTAAAATATTCATTAAAACTAATTTACACTATTCCTAATGATTTTATAATAACATAATCAAACTCCCTTATAAAATATTAACAAACTATTTTTTAGGACAATTTATTTCTATTTTAATAAAATATCAATGTCTTGAATTACGTATGAATAATGGAAAACATATACCGACATTTTATGCATGCATATATCATTTATATTATAAAAAAAAAGTCCTTATAACATATTTAACTAAATTAATTGATAATCATGACTTAATTGTCTAATATATAAATGACATTTCCCCAATATTTAAAATTATTTGTTAATTATTTTTACAACAAATTCCTTAAGTGACATTTATATAGAAAGTATTCAATAAAATGCATTCCACAACAAGAATAATTATTATTTGATGATAAGTATTACATAGTAAGAAAAATCATTATGCAACAAGGTTATTGAATTATTATTTAATGATAAGTATTATATAGTAATATCAATCATTGTGTAACAAGGTTATATCAATATTTATTATTCTATAAAATATGAGTTACATTGGAGTTCTTTTACAACATATGTATTCTACAAAAATTTAGAATAATCAACTGATAATTTTATAATAAACGTTAATTATAAAAAAAAATCTAAAATAATCATGAATCTAATCTAATTTATTTTAAAAATAATTTATTTTCCACTATAAATATTAGAACATAGATCATATCAATGTTTATACAAATATTAATAAAGGTGGAGTTCATGTTATCTATCAAAATATGATGGGGACAATAAAAATATAAACAAAATAGTAAGTTATAATCCTTATATTGAACCATATTTTAAATCATCATAAAACCAAAAATCATTAAGGACCTATACATAGAGGTAATCAAACTTATGATGACATTATCTTTATTGTAGTATTTTACCTCATAGGAGGACCGATTCTCTAATTTATAAATCATGTTTCCTTGATTTGTCATCATATATATTATAAAATCTATATTTATGTGTAAAAATATGGTTAACACCATAAATACATTATACCTCTAATAAATTATGATATAATATATTCTTCTCACGAATATCTTCAAATTTTGCATTTCCAATAGCATGAATTAGTTATAATGCAATAACCTTAGTATAAATTATAATTTTAGACTTAATTACATATAATAATTTCAATTAAAAGCCATGACATCCATTAATGAGGTATTTGATGCACCCATAATGTATTATATATATTGTTATGCTAGTTAATTTAATTATCATAAACCAATTTGTAGATGATAGTTGTAATACTTTGGACACTAAATTCAACTTGTCCATTACCTTAAGATTAATAATCAAAAGAATGGGACAAATTAATCCCATAATTTAAATGGAGTACAAGTATTTTATAGAAGTATTATTTAGATTCATTATATGTGAAATTTTTATTAAGGACTCAAAAACAAATCGATATATTTTCATTTATAAGATTAAACAACTTTCAAATGTATCTATTTAACATAATTTTTTCCACACATTTTGTGAAGTAATTTATATTTTTTAAGGCAATGTGTATGACCACCCCTAAATGTGTATTTAAAGTACAAATAAAATCAATACACCTTTTTTTAAATAATTCACTAATAAATATTTGTCTATAATTAGGGGTCTTCTTACAAATTGTTGGAAAGATTCACATTTAAATATACAATTATATAATTCTTGAAATAGTATTAAAAAATAATAATGAAATTTAATGAATTAAATTATGTGGATTGATAAGAAAAATTATCAATGTAAGCATTATTAAAATACCTCATATAACATTGTTTATTGTTCCTTCTCGACACACTCCAAGAATGTGAAATTTAATCATATCTTCAATTATCTAAGTGATAATTATGGAAAGTATCAATTTTATAATTATATTTTATTTATATTAAAATTGAATATGACATTAATTATATATTATAAATTAATAAATATCATTATAATATGTAAATATATGTCCAATGAAAAAAACTATAAATAATTCTCGAACATTAGCCTTCTTTTTATTTATTTTTTGGGCACTTTAAGAAATAATTTTACATATGCACATCCCTCTTTAAAAAATTGTGTTTGATATATAATCAATTTAATTTTAAACCTTATAAATCCATCCTACTATTTTAGAGCCAAGCTACTATTTATTTTACTATAAGATAAAGGACCAACATTATAATATGTGAGTTCAATATTATTTTACTATAGTATTAAGCACCATCATTATAATATATGATTATAGTATGTGAGTTTAAGATATAAAATATAGATGATCTGACCTAATTTATTATATTAAAAATATGTTTTTTAATTATAGAATGTTTTATCTCATGATATTTTATTTTAATTCACATCAATGTTATGGGTGATTTAATTTATTTGTCATTTTTGTGAATGATAATTTTTTTAAAGAGTATGCTCGAAAGGCTAGTTGTAATTGATGAAATATTTCTTGAAAATAAAGAATATTTATATTAATAATTTTATAATGAATTTTTTAATTTTGTTGATTTTTTTTCTAATCTTAATTCCACTTAAATTAATATTTTATATGTATAATTTATGTAATGTGTCTAGTTAATTTATAAAAATATGGAACATGTCAGATTGGCCATGATCTTGGATCTTTGCATAGAATATTGAGAAAATTTATGTATGTAGCAATGAAATCATATATAAATTGCAAAGGATGAATAAGATTGTCTTCATATGGTAATATTGTAAAAATGACTTGCTTGCATAAAATCACATTAACCTATCTAACCTTATAAAAAGGAAAAGTGGGGTACATATAGGGAAAATTAGTGCAACATGAGGAAGCCTCTAATTTTCTTAATTATATAATTACATTAAAAATATAATTAGCATATGTGACCCTTTTATAACTAATCTAAGGAAGCTTAATTGACATAGAATGGCCATAAGACCGTGTAGGCAAAACCCAATGGGAAAAAGCACCACCCTAAATAGCTTAGGTGAGATGAGAATTGGGTCCTAGCATTGAAAGCTTGATGAGGTACCCATGTAAATAGTGAAGAACCTCTGTAGGATGAAGAATAAGGTGGACAAAACCTAACCCCAATGAGTCTCGTAGATGAAAAACTTTACTCTTTATGAAGGGATTGGTCAAAATATCTATAATCTACTCTAATGTTGGACAATATTGAGGATCAATGACTTTCTCATTGATAATCTCCCAGATGAAGTGCATGTGAATCTCTATGTGTTTTTTCCTTTGATGGAGAACTAGATTCCTACAAATCTAGATAGTGATTTGGTTATCACAATAGATGATTGTTGGCTTATGAAACTAGATACCAAACTCAGTGAGAATCCTCTGAAGCTAGATTGCCTTAGTAGTGGCATTCTTAGCCCATCTATATTCTACCTCTATAGATGATAAAGTAATTGCATGTTGCTTCTTGCTTGACTAACTGATTAGACCCAAACCAAGTGAGAAACTATAGCCTAAAGTGGAATTTTGACTCTGAATATCTCCACCCAATTTGAATATGTGTATCCAATCAAATCAACCTTTGTTCCTAATCTATAGTGTATCTAATAGTTGTGTGAACCCTGAATGTATTACATAATCTACTTAGCTACTTTCCAATGTAATTCGTGTGGCTCCTACATAAACTAGGAGACCATGCCAAATACATAAGATACATTAGGTCTAGTGTGTGCGAGATAGATAAGACTACCCACAAGTTATTGATATGGAGTTGCATAAAATAATGGTGTATGAAAATTAACCTCAAGCTTCACACTAGACAAAAAGGGAGTAAGAGTTGGCCTACACTCAACCATGTTAAACCTCATAAGCAAATCAAGAGAATACTTAGATTGTGATAAAGTTATCCTAGAATTTGACTGAATGATTTCAATCTCAAGAAATTAATGCAATAATCCCATGTCTATCATTGAAAATATTTATGAAAGTGTAGTTCTCACTACTGAGATAGATGATTGTGAGCTCCCTATAATTATCAAGTCATCCACATAGATAACTAGGATCAATAGAGAATCATATTACTACAATATGTAGACATTTGAATATGAGTGGCATCTAGTGAACTTGACTATGAGGAGAAAGGAGTCCATCTTGGCATACCATGATTGAGGGGCCTATTTGAGTTTGTAAATTGATTTTATGAGTCTACAGACCAAGGATGAATATTTTACAAATCCTTATGGTTTCTTTATGTATATCTATTGTTTGAGATCACCATGTATAAAAAAACTCCTAATGTCCATTTGGTGAACATCCCACCAATGTGTAGCTGTAATGGATAGAGTGAGTCTAATAAATGTCATCTTGGCTACATGATAAAATATCTTAGTGTATTTTATGCTAAGCACCTAGAAAAACCCCTTTACAACCAAATAATCTTTTTACTTATCAATAAACCCATTTTCACCATCCTTAGTCTAATAAACCCATTTTTAATGAACCAATTTTATTCCTTTAGGAAGAGGGACCAAGTCCCATGCTTTATTCCTGATTAAGGAAACATGGTTTTGAATATAGCACACATAGTTGATTTCTTTATCCCATAATTAAGGAGCAAGAGATTTTGATTAAAATATGCAGTTGGCCATTTTCTTTAAGGAATATCTTACATTCAACCACACCATTCTATTGAGGATTGTATGGAACTACGTGTTGAATCTAAATCTCCTCTAATATTCAAAACTACTCAAACCTATTTTTGACATATTCCCCACCATTATTAGTCCTTAAGATTTTGATAGAATAGTCTGAATGCTTGTCCACAAGTGCCTTGAAGTCCTTGAAGTGATCAAAGACCTCATACTTATTTTTGAGAATAAACACCTACGTGTACCTCAAAAATTCATCGATAAATGTGAGCACATATATTGTCTAATTAATTGAAGGTTTTAGAAATGACTGTTATGTCACTATGGACAATTTCTAGCTTTTGTTTAGCTCTTCTTGCTTTACCCTTGTCATATTTATATTCTAGATGCTTACCAAGATTTTATCCATTTCCTAGGCCACCTAAGAATTTAAATTTAGGCATCCTTGAAACCATGTCCTAATGACTGAGTTGCTCCAAGTAATGGTATTTTAAATGGCTAAACCGTTCATGCCATAGTTTGCTCACTCCATCTGCATGAGTAAGCAGTGTAGCTAAGGGCTGATGTGGGGTAAATTATGAGAAGGTATATAACATAAAATAATGATTGACCTTTAAATAATCCATTATATTATCACTATGTAGCTCCTTAATAACCACTAAATTATGTGTGATCTCAACTCAATTCCCTACACCTATGTGAGTGATTTGTTATACCAATAGAATATTGGTGGATAGTGAAGGAGTGCATAAAACATCATTGAAGGTCCCATCACTTATATCAATCGATACTTTACCATTAACTTCTACTGAAGTGTCATCACCCATGAAAATTGAAGGCACAAAACATGGCTCTATTTTTGAAAATAGATCCTCTGAGGAGGCCATGTGATAAGAAACACCCAAGTTAAAGGTTGAGAAGCTACTATAACAAGTGATTTTCCCTTGTTTTTACCCTTTTTGTTGTATTTATCCTTTGTATAATCTTGTGTGTACATGTTCTAAGTTGAAGACTTAGGAACATTGATGTTATTCTTTTCAAGCATCTTAGTCAAGGTGCCAATCTTCTTTTTCATGTACTAAGATTCATCATGCCCAAGTTTCATGCAAAAGTTGCCTTTGAGTTTCTCCTTCTTAGGTTTCCCACTTGAGGAGGACTCATTTAATGATGCCTTATGCTTGGATTCTTATTTTTTATTCTTCTTATGCTCATGATCTGGTTTAGAATATTTTTTCTCCTATTTGCCACTACTAGAAGGCTTCTTCTTGTCCTAATTGACAATCAAGGCATGTGATTTTGAAGACTTTAGTGCACCCATTTGAACTAACTTATTTTCACCCAAGTTAGATTGAAAAAAAAATCATCAAATGATGGAATTTTCCAAGTGGATCTAAGTGCACATTTAGTAGTATGAAATATAGAGATGAAAATTGAATAGTTGTGACCCAATTTTTCAAGCTAAAATATAATCAACTGATCATATGTTTTCTTAATGCCATATTATTTCAAATTTAGTCTCAGTGATTTCAAATTTATAAATAAGTCACTTGGGCTCAATGTGATGAGCTCATTATCCAACTCATGACCCCTCATGATGTCCTACACTCCAAAAAGATTGTCTAGGATGGTCCAAACTTTGTTGGGAGTTTTTGTAGATTCAACATGGAATAGGAGCTTAAGAGACATTGACAAGCATTAGAACCCATAGGCCTCATCACATCTATTTTACCACTTAACCTTTTTTTCTATCTATAGATGGCTCAATTTCCTCACCCATAGTAATTTTATAGAGTCCTTTACCTCTCAAGGCAAGATGCATTTTATACTTCCATTCAAGATAGTTAAATGGTGTGAGTGGTTCAATGTTTAGATCCATTAATGTAGATTAGATTGAGAAAATTTATATAATTGACATGAAAGAAAAGAATAGCTTACACACAATACAAGTACCCCCTTGAACTATCAACAAGAACCACCCTTAAATTACAATGTAACACATGCTTAATATTGGATGTTGGGCATCACCAAGAATGCATCTATGAGTAATTAGTGTGAGAGAGTATACGAGGGATGTTGAGTACAATGGATAATGCATCCAAGAAAGGTATAATGAGTTTTAAGCCATTATACCATGAATAAAATAGATATTATAAAGAGCCTAAAATAATATCACCAATGCATAAATCTTAAAAAAATATGAACTTTCAAAAACATATCACCCAAAATGAAGCTATAGATTAAAAGATATAACACTTACAAGTTCTTACTCCCAAATATTCTTAGTAAAAATGGAAATATTTAAAATAGAAGTAATGTTATCACACAAACCCAAGCAATAAAGACCATCTAAAAGTCTAAGTCAGTCTACAAAGAGTAATCTAGAGTTTCTAGACTACTTTGCTGATGTAAGTAATCAGTTTTTAAGAACTTGAGTAGAGGTGCCTCACAACTGTAAGTTGGTCTTCATAGTGTAATCCAGGTTTTACAAATATCTTTGCTTCCAACTCCCAGTGGTAATCACCCTTATAAAACCTGAGTTGGTCTTGAAAGAGTAATCTAGGTTTTTGGGATTACTTTACTCAGAATTCTCAAACTACTTTACTTCTAAGACTGATCATTAATGATCCTTCTAAAACTTGAGTCAATCTTGGAAGAGTAATCTAGGTTTCTCAGATAACAATACTCAGGCTTCTTAGACTACTTTAATTCTAACACCAATCAGTAATGACCCTTCTAAAAATTGAGTTGATATTGGAAGAGTAATTTGGGTTACTCAGATAAATTTACTTGGAATTCTCAAACTAATTTACTGGATGGAAGAGGCAGTAATGACCCTTTGAAAACGTGAGTAAGCAATAGACCCCCAAAAATATGAGTTAGTCTTTTGCAGTGTACACTAGAGTTTTGAACCTACTTTGTCAAAGAAGTAATTGCCCTTTAAAAACCCAAGTAGAGGTGTCATGTAACTCTGATTTGGTCTTCCTAGTGTAATCCAAGTTTTCTAGACTACTTTACTTAAGTTCATGAATTTTCTAATAAGGCAATTCCACAAGTCAAAGTTTGTCTAAAGGAAATAATGACCCTCTAAAAGTTTGGATTGGTCAGCAGACTCTCCAATGCATGCAACTTGAAGTAGATCAACTACTAAGCTAAAGTAATAACCATATAGATCTGAGTAATATAGAGGTTTGATGGCATATAAATTGAGACAAGACAAAAACATCCAAAATACTTTAACAATGAAAAATTTGCAAGAGACCCATTTGAGATTTTAACCTGATGAAGAAAACCTAAAAGGCATTTTTGCATAGAAACAAAAAGAGTATGGATTTTTATAAAAAATAAAAAATGGGGCCTTAAGATGCCAAAAAAGAGGAAAAAATGAATGTTTTAGAACTAGGTTGTGTTTACAATTGATCCAAGAATTTTGGCACCTTTTAAACCCAATGGTGCAATTGTTTTTGAGATCTAAAGCTCTAGTAGAAAGATTTGTAGAAATTCTCCAAGGAATCCTACCAAAGCCTTCCTTTTTCTAGAATAGAAAATGTAGCAAGATGTCACAATAAATATTGATTTAATACTAGCAAAAATGGCTTTGATACCATGTTGGATTGACCATGATCTTGGATCTTGGCACATAATATTGAGAAAATCTATGTAAGTAAAAATGAAATCATAGATAAATTACAAAGGATGAAGAAACTTGTCTTCACACGAAAATATTTCAAAAATGTTATGCTTGCATAAAATCATATTAACCTATCTAACCTTCCAAAAATGAAAAGTGGGGTACATATAGGGAAAATTAGGGAAACATGAGGAAGCCTCTAATTTTCCTAATTAGATAATTATAATAAAAAAATAATTAGCCTATGTGACATTTTTACAACTAACCTAGGGAAGCTTAATTGACATAGAATGGCCATAAAGCTATGTAGACAAAACCCAATGGGAAAAAGCACTACGCTAATAGAACAAACCTCCATAACACATTTACTTTGCTTAAAAATGAACAAAATAATATTTTATTAGTAGGTAAGGATAGTTGTTGAATTTATTCCATTATTTTTATGTAAAATTATGTTCTCCATTTTAATAAAACATGACTTATATATTTCCTTTAGTTAGTGCAAAGATGGACTTCTTATTATTCAAGTAAATCCCATGTGTTTTACACCTATCGAACACCACTTTAAAATAATCATAGAGATAAAATAGTATTTTATAAGAGATATTAAGATGTCTATGAGAAAATAAAACTATTTTATTTTTCATGTCTCTAAAATATAGATAAAATGTTATCTAAAGATTATTTTTGGTATTGATCAAGACACTTCAATTTTATTGTATTCATATAATCCATTCAACATAGACATAACTTCTGAACTTGTAATTACATGTATATTTTAATTCATAATATTTAATGGATAATTAAATTTAAATCAAGATTGATTTAAATTGTGTAAGTAATAACAGATTTGAATTTTTCCATTTTTATTTCGAATAAGCACAATTTTTTATACCCAATTATTAATTTTAAAAAATATATTATTCTTAATATAATAATTTTATATTCTCAAATATAACCCCAACCATTTTGAGGTTGTAATATCTTTTATTTTTTTAATATGGTTTAACATATATATATATATATATATATATATATATATAATTAAAATACTTTTAATATGATCAAGAAAATAAATTTATACTATTTTATTAAATATTCAAACCTTCTTCACTCTTCAATCAAATAACAATTTCCTAGAGTCTTGTTTGTTAAGGTTGGCAGTTTTCTAACATGTTTGATATATCAATTGAGTGTATTCACCTTCAGAAGTTTTCAAGTTCATGTTCACATATAACTCATCCATATATTTAGGTTTTCTATGAAATATAATATATACTTTATCATTCTCTAATACATATTGATATTTAGTTTGAATATTATTTTTTAAATACTTGTTATGTTCATCAAATAAGTTCTCTAAATATACTAGGCCTTTTATTTTTTTTCCTTTTAACTTAATCAATTCTTTATTTATATTTTCTTGATCATTATCAACATTGATTATTTTGGATACTAATTCATAATATGTTGAAATATTAATTTTAAATAAAAATCTTAAATTATTATAAGTTTTCAAGAACTACATGACTCTTTATTATCATTTCGTATTTACCTATATATATATATATATATATATATATATATATATATATATATATAATTATTAGAAACATTAAATCTATAAATAATATTAATAATATACTATTATTTTCTTAATTATGAATGAAGAATTAGAAAATAAATAGAGATAGTAGGAATAACAACTTTCTATTTCTCTCTCTCAAAATATGTGTATTGACAAAGTATCAAAAGATTTGATACAATCTAAATTTGAATTTCTATAAAGTTTTATCACATCATTCCTTTGTTAAAATTATTATTGGGCCTATTTTACTACTAACTTTTCATCATAATAAATTAAAATCCTTTATATTTATATTTTTTGCAAATTTCAATTCTAATTGTAAATATTCATATTTTGTAGTTTTTAGTGGTAAAATAGGTTTGAAGGGTCCCCATCCTTTCCATTAATCTTAGAATAAAATTATAAAAAAATATTAAAGGCATAAATGACCAAAAATCATAACTTCAAAATAGATTAAATCCACGTGTTCAAATAAAAAATTTGATAAATAAAAAAAGTTCCCAAAAAAATGGAGAGTAATTCAAACTCATTCCTCAAAATCATTAATCCTATTATTAGTAAGCCATTGAAACTAATATAAAAAAAATGTCATATTTGTGACAAATAAAAAATCATTTTCTAAAGCATGCTTCTAAAACTATATGTCGATCACTTCCAAAGCCAAAGGACAACTACTTCCATAACCATCAAATTTTGGATCACTAATTAAAAAAAAAATGAAGGCTAGAAACTATCAAGCACCATCTTTCATGATTGAAGAACTTAAGACCATGTTACAAGAAGGCATCAAGTCATAAATAATATTTCATTTTTAACTAAAAAAACTCATTATTTCCACTAAAAAATAAGAAATATCATGAAAGAAGAGTGTGAATTTTCTAAATTGAGTCCAAAAAATAAGTCCCTCATTAATTGGTGATGAAACTTTGTAAGTTACAACAAAAAATTTATGATCCAATCGAATCTCTGAAGAATAAGTAGAGAAAATCATAATTAAATTAAAGAAAATGTAAAATTCTTAATCAAACCCAATAAGAGGATATCCATGAGTGGGATTGCTTTTGAAGTTCTAATTATAAATTTATGAACTAAGCCTAGAATCTTATATGATGAAATTTTGGAAAATTTTAATTCAAAATATTCATAACATTTATGAAGTTTTTAAAATTTAAATTTGTAAACATGTTAGTAAAAACATCCACTCCCATATTTCAAATTGACTATCCACTATTTTTTAGTTGAATTAGACACTTTTTGGACCAAAATATTCCAAATGACATATCTCAAAAAATATCTACAACTAAATGTTAGGTTTTTCAAATCCAAATGTTATATCAAAGTGTGATGTTCAAACCTCTTGAAATTTCCATTTCCACATAAATACAAACAAATATATTTTGAATGCATTTTTTTAGGGAATAAAAAGGAAATTTTCATAATGTATACCCAATTTTTTTGGGTAAGGAATACTCCATAAATATATGAGAAGGTTTGGAAATCTCACCTAGATTGGATTTATAGAATAATTATGGGTTAAAGGATTAAAATTATATAATTAAGGCTTTAACCAAATAATCACTAAACCCCAAAACTAAGGTTTAGAATTTAAATTTATCTCTTTATCCTCATCTTCAAATTTTGAATTTTTAGTAAAATAAAATTATAACTTATAATAAAAGTAATGTATTTCTCTTTTTAAATAAAATATTAATATATGCGCTTCTAGACTAGAATTTGAGCATCTTCCATCAAGTTTCATGGCTTAAACATAGTTTTGATCTTCACTTTTTTAAGTAATTTTTTTAAAGATCTCTATAATGTCAAGTTCATTAAGATATATTATCATATAAATGTTTAGAGTTGTTTTTCGTAAAATATTTCAACAAAAAATATATTATTTATTAATTGTATATATTTTTTTAAGATTAAATTATAAATCTATTTTAATTCCCTTTTACTAGTATTATTTTATGGAACCATAAATTAATTTCACCTCTAAATTCTTTACATAAACTTTTGTTAAGTAACATATCATTATTAAAAAAAAAAAAATGAAATAAAATAATTAGTTAAAACGAAATAAAATAATTAGTTAAACTCATTTTTACGTAAAAAAATATAAGACCATGTGTTTATTCTTAATTTGACTAATTAATGTAACTTTATATTGGATTCCATGGAATAAAATATACCTAAAAATATACTACATGAAAAACATAAGGTATTGGAAACTTTGATAAACATGAAAAAACCTCAAGTATTAATATTAATAATATTTGAGGAAGGTGGGAATTATAGGTGGACTATCTCTAATGTCATGATTAATTATGATTTAAAATAGGTTAAGATTTATTAAAAAATATAAACGTTTGAAAAATATAAACTTTGTTTTTTCATGTAATATGTTTTTTTAATTAAAAAAAATGAATTAACTATTTAATAGTAACATATGGAGAATTACATTTTGAACTATTTTGGATGATGTTACTTTTTCAATTGAATAATTTTTGTGGTACGACGGAAATGGAATAACTTTAGGTTTATGTTTTTTTTATACAAAGTATAATTAATTGGAAAGTAATGTGGCTTGAAAAGCATATTCTTTAAAGAAAACATTTTTTTTTTAATTATTTATTTGTCTTTAATTTTTTTTTAACTTGTGAAAATTATAAAAGGATAAATTATTTATATATTTGATTATATAATAATAATCATATTTTTTCTATAATTAAAATAATAGAATCACCATTAAGTCAAACTTACATTTGAGATTGAGAGGTACTTGTAACTTTTTATTATCAGTATTATGAGCATTCACATTTATATTTTCATTTATAGACAAACATATCTATCATGATAATATAGTTTAAAAAATCACATTAAACATTAACATGAGGACCTTAAATTATAAGTTTGAGTAGATGAGGAAGTAATGGTATATTATTGTTATATGGAGTGAACTTTTTTCTTGGAAAATATTAATACTAAGGAACATTTTTATTTATTTAGTGGGTTGTCATTTGATCATTGTTACATCATTTATCACATTTTAAATAAGTGGATAATTTGAAACTTAAATGGTGATTCTATTATTATATCAATATTTATTATATCATCTTTCATCTCAATGGTTTATGTCTATGTAATAGTAAAAATAAAATTATTGACCTAATTTATTTTAATAAAGAAACTTATAGATTGAGTTGTGATAAGGAAGTATATTTTATTTTATTAATATTTAGTATTTTAATAAACTAATAACATATTTATCATTTTAATAAATTGGAATATAAATACCCTTTTGATATCATTATTTTATTTCTTAATTTGTGATAACTAGGCAAGAGGTTCATGTTCATCATCTATTAGATGAAATATCATAAATAATTTGGTCTTCATAATAACCTAATTGTTAGTTAAACTATCACAGAAATAATGAAATCACTAAATGAATCCTTAACTCATAATTTCAATGTATATATAATAAATACATGATCAAGTTGAACTCCAAAAATACTACATGCAATCATGAATGTCAAATTTTATTCATTTATATATTTATTTCAATCTTTCATGAACTTAGTAAAGTTGTTTATTGAACCTTTTGGTAATTTTTTAAACTAGGAGAATTTACTTCCATATTATTTGTAAGAAAAATTATGGAAGTGAGTTCTCAAAAGAATAAAATCCTAACTAATACTAGCTCTTTATTTAGGTTTGTTGGTCACTTTCATTGTCACACAAGCACAATAATTGAATTCTTATTCTTATTTATTTTATATGGGATAGATTTAAAATTGAGTTATTATTTTAATTAAAATAATGGATTGTAATTACTAATAACATGATTACATCATGTAAATATTCTTTCAATTAATGTGTAAGGTATTTGTTTTCTTTATTGACAAGGAGTTTGTATTATTACTTGAAATCTAGGAAGGACTTGTTTAATAACATGAATCACCACTTTAATGTATTTTATTTATTAGTAATGTTTATCTATATTATTTAAATATCAATTTTTTCTTCTTCTTCTTTATCAATCATAATTGTATATATATGGAAATAGGCAACACTTCCCTAATTGTTGATTATAAATATTATTATATTTCTTACAATATTTTCTCATTTTACATAAAATAAATATATAATAATTTAATACATAGAATTATTTTTTATAATGGTATTTTACTGATGAAAATAATATTTTTTTTGGGTAACAATAATATTGAAAAATTACTTTTGAGTAAAAATATAGAAATTTAACAATTGTAGAAAAAAATATACTCTATTTTAAAAGGAGTTTAACTTTATTTTTAGAAACATAAAATAAAATTAAAAAATTAAAAAATATAAATTCACATCTACATTTGAGGTGGATTTAAATATTTATAAAAACTTGAAAAAAAATAAAAAAAATAAAACAAGAATTCATAATTAACATATAGTTTAATTCAAATCACATAAATTAAGATATCAAATCTAACTTTAAGGTTATTTATATAAATTTGTATTCACATTCAAAAATAATAAAATTAATAAACATTCAAATAAGTAGAACAAAAAATTGTCATGAAAATTATATAGATTTAAATTTCTAGTTTCATTCAATTTATTATTTTGTGAAAGAAAAATGCTATAGAACATGTATGTATTAAATTTAAAAATAATTATTATGTCAAAAATAATTTTATTATTCATTTAAAACATAATAATAATAATCTAAAAATAATTTTTTCAATAATTAATTTCATAATTACTTATACTTGTATTAAATGTCTAATATTTACAAATTTAAAATATGTTTTTTTAAATTATTGTGAATGGAGTCCATATGATAAATTCACATGATAATATAAAAAATAAATTTATGTATTTTTGAATGGATCATCACATTTTTCATGTTGAGATTTACTTTCATCATAGGAAGATGTAGTATTTTTCCATTAGTTGATATTTTTAAAATTTCTCAATAACCTTTTACAACTTATCACCATTTTAGGAAAAATGGCCTGAAACCTTGTCTCTTAGTAATACAAATCAATTGTGAGTTAGCTTTCCCTTAATTTGACTCTATTTTTAAATCAAAATTATTTCATTAATCAACTCAAAGGCTAAATAAATATTTATAATTACATTATAATCAAAATATTAATCCTATCCCAAATGTTATTTTTATATTTTCTTAAAAGAATTTTTTACAATATCTAATTAACATAAATTCCCATACTCATAAAACTTATGAAATTTCAATATTTTAAGTGAAATCATTGAGATCTAATATAAAATCCAATACTTCCCTAAGTCATTTTTATATAAAATCATTTACTCTCTTCATATCTTCAATCCTCTCTTCAATCTTGTAATTTCATCCATTGAAAAAATAATATTAAATAGAATAAGTCACCATATGGGATTTTAATTAGTTATCATTTGAAATCAAAATAATGTCATGAAGTACATTATCCCATAATTCGCTCTTAACATGAAAGTGCTTATCATATTCTTTCATCTTCTTATATTAACATTGGAGCTTAGTTCAATATTTGGAAATATGATCAAGCATTCATTTCATTAATGGAAATCTTATTAATAAATTAATCCACATCACAACTTAAAAAACATAGGTAAAAGTAAATTAATCCTTAAAAATACTTGATAAATAATGTATATAGAACTTTTTAGATGGCATAGTGTAATACACATAATTCAACACATAAAATTATGTCTAAATAATTAAAACAAATGTTTTAAATAAGTAAAAATGTGAATGGTATAAAACAAAAAGGTCATGATAAAATAGAAAAACAATAATTTCATGTATTGGTCACAAATTATCAATATCAATTACAAACTATCAATCTCCAAGCTTAGCCAAACCATAAGATCAATACCACACCAATCACAAAACAAGTGGTTATAATTTATAAACTCAATTGAAGTCATGAGCACAAATGGTTGTTGTATTAAGGGAACATCAAGCTCATATAGGTTGTAGGGTTAATACACATAATATAATGCCACATGAGATTCCAATTGCAAGGTCTAGAAAAATCTACCCAAGAGCTTTTATGATTCAATATTGAATTTATAATATGACTCACTTTATAAATATATAATCATCTTTAAATTTATATTTAAAATTAATAAAAATTTATGTTATAAATTTCACTTATATTTTAATGAAAACACAAACTAGCTAAACAAAATTATCAATAGGTATAAAGTAAGAAATTGTATAAAAATAAACTTCTTTGTTGATTCTCATTAAATGAATAAAATATTACAATAGATTATATAAATAAAAATTAACTTAGAATTATATTTGACATGCATAATAAAAAAATCTAAATAAATCAAAAGCTACCTAAAGCTAACTAACCCATAATTTTTTTACAAAATTGTTACTTTTAGTAACTTTCAAATTCTAAGGATTTTTCAACCACTATTTTAGAGGTTTTATATGTAATCTTAAATGGAAATAAAAATATCCCAATATATTCTAACACTAAAATTAATGTAATGGATGAACTTCAACTAAATTTCCTGTTTGAGTACAAAAATACACTTTTTAAAAATAGAAAAATCTTTAAAAAATATTAAAATGTATATTTAGACCCTTAGATGGTCATGCATGACCTTCAAAATATTTTGAAAACATACCTAATTAGATAAGTTGCATTAGTCTTAAATTAAAATTTTTGAGATAATTATTTTGGCACAAAAGAGAGCTCAAACATATTACCGATCAAAAGTTATGGCCTTTTATAAGTTTGGTCTCCACATCATCTTTCTCTGGTTGAAAACAAATTAGCTCCTATGAGTTACCTTAATTGAAACCCTACAATTTATTTTTATCAATATTTTTCAAATCTCATTCTAAAATCCAAGTGTTATTTTCTTATTTTAGTCTTTCCCACTATACCATATACCTTTTCTAACTTCCTTGGCTTGTATGTACTATCTTCTTATCCAAAACTTGTGTTATATTTTCTTTCTTCTTTTTTGGTACCTATTGCTTCCAATTTTTTTATTTATCTTCTTATCATTTTCTATATTATCCATGAAAATCATATAAATATGAAACATTAAATAATTGACAGATCAATTTGTTTGTGATAAACTCACCTCATAATCATTGTCATTGATTTTTTTTACAATTCTATATGGTCCAATTTTCTTATACTTCAACTTGTTGTATGTGTCTATTGTAAATGTTTTTTTCCTCAAGTAAACTATCACTAAATCTCCATGAAATAACTTTGACCTTATTCTAATATTTATTTTTATCTTTTACTTCTCATTAGTTTCATGTATCTTTCTCCTCGTTTATTATTAAAATTATTGGATATGCTCTACAAATTCTTCTACATCATCACTAACTCATTTTGAAATTGGTCACTTCATCAAATCCAAGACACCCAAATCATATTGGTGAATTTCTTATTGATCTATTCACTAAACTATTATATGCAAAATCATATTGTGGTTAAATCCAACTCTCATCACTTGGGCTTATCTAAAAATATATATCTCAACAAATTCCCAAGCTCATGTTTACAACTTCTGTCTATCCATCTATTTATGGTTGGTATGCACTATTTAATTGTAGCTTAGTTCCTAAATTATTCAATAAAGTTCTCCAAATGTGATTTATAAAATTTGTGTCCCTATCTGATGTAATGGTTTTTGGAACACCATGCAATCTCACAACATGGAATATTTAAAAAATAGTTTTATTACATGCAATAATGTGAACCATGTTAGAAAACCTGTCTACAAGAATAAAAATTGAATCATTATCTCTCTATGTGTTTTGCAATCCCAAAATGAAATCCTTACTCAAATCTATTTATGGTCCTCTTGGAACCAATAATGTCATATACAACCATGTATTATATGCATGGCCTTTATCCACTTGACATATTCTTCATCTTGAAACATACTTTATCACATCTCTCTTCATCTTTGCCCAAAAATAATTCTCCTCCACCAAATATTTTATCTTATCCTTACCAAAATATCTAGCTAAACCACCACTGTGTAATTATCTTATAATATTATCTCTTAGAGACCCAAATATATTACATAGTTATTTTCCCTTGAAGAGATAATCATATTGTATAGGATAATCATCATGAATAATACTACCCCCACCTACTAATGGATTCCTACACTAATCAACTATATTTCCAAAATATATATCAATATCATATAATCCCTTAATAGCTTCAAATCCAACTACTTCACTCAAAATAGTAGTTAGTAATGCCACTCTCCTACTTAAATCATCAAATACTTGATTATACTTTCCTGAATAATGTTTTAAAACAAAAATATATCCCTCCAAGGAAGGCACCCACTTTTCATGCCTACTATTTAACTTCTTTTGGGTGTTCACATACTTCAAAGCCTCATGATCTATAAATAGGATAAACTCCTTAGGCATAAATTAATGCCTCCAATGCCTTAATTCTTCATCATCATATGTATAATTATTGTACCTCAACTCATTTATCTTACCACTAGAACATGCTATTGGATTTCCTTTATAGTTTAACATAGCACCAATTACCACATGTGAAGCATCACAATCCACATAAAACACTTTGTTAAAATTTTGTAATGCTAAAATGGATTTTTATATAATCTTATTCTTTAATAATTGAAATATTTTTATTGTTTTCCTTGTCCACACAAATTATTTTCCTCTTGCACAATTTGTTATTGGTGCAATAAAACTACTAAGATTATTAATTAATTTTATGTAAAAAAAATTATAAAGTTATTACATTTGTGATGCTCTTTGGAATAGGCCACTCAAAAATTGACTTGAAGTTTTATTCATCCCTTCTTACACCATCTTCTAGAACTATAAATACCAAAAATACCAATCTATTCAATCTAAATCTATACTTCTTAAAATTTGCATAGACTTATTTTCTTAACAACTCTAATACAACTCTAAAATGCCTTAAGCGTCTTCTTTAGTATTATTAAATATCAAAATATCATCAAAATAAACCACCACAAACTTACCAATGTATTCTCATACCAATGTGTTCATCATCCTCATAAATTTGTTGGGTACATTAGATAATCTAAATGACATCACCATCCACTCATATAAACCATCCCTAGTCTTTAATGTTATTTTCCATGAATCTTCCTCACAAATACAAATCTAATAGTAACCACTCCTTAGATCAATCTTAGTAAAGTATTTTGATCCTACAATAACATCCATCTATCATCTAAATAAGGAATAGTAAATCTATAATTGATTCTAGTTTTATTTATTGATCTAATATCCATATACATCATCCACCTATATTTTTATTTGGATTTATCAAAGTTGGTGTTGCACATAGACTCATTCTCTCCCTTACTACTTCCTTTCTCACCAATTCAGTAACATGTTTATTAAATTTTGTATGTTTTCTTGGACTCATTTTATAATTTTCTTGATTGATTAGATCTAATATTGTAATAAAATCAAAATGATGTTAAATATCTCTCTTTGGTGGTAAAATATCTAGTAACTCCATAGGTATAACATCTACATATTCTTTTAACATTTATTTTGCTTTTGCTAGTAGTTTCATCAATCATGTGTCTTTTTTATTTATTATTAATGCATAACAACTTGTGATCTTCATGTCTTTGATAAATTATTTTTTGTAAA
The DNA here is from genome assembly GCA_037957365.1 of Torreya grandis. Taxonomy (NCBI): domain Eukaryota; kingdom Viridiplantae; phylum Streptophyta; class Pinopsida; order Cupressales; family Taxaceae; genus Torreya; species Torreya grandis. The sequence continues at coordinate 407,527 of JARHVA010005181.1, forward strand.
ACATGTTTTCATCCTACCCTTATTATTTAATAGGTAACAAATCTACTCTTTTACCACCTTTCCAAAAATTATATGTGTTATTTTCTCCATCATGAATTATATTTATATCAAATTGGCATGGGCTTATCCATAACACATGGCATGCATCCCTTAATATAATATCACACCATATTTAATCCTTTTAATTTTATGTTTTTCTATAAAAAACTTGATTAAGAACCTTTTATCTAATGTAACTTCATTCCCTTCCTTAAACAATGAAATCTGATAAGGATAGGGATGTTTATCTTTATCACATTACAAACCTAATTTATCAATCATGTCCTTAGAAACCATATTTTCATAATGACCACCATTTATAATTACTTTTCATATCTTACCTCCTAAAGTACATTGTATTCTAAAAATATTTGTTTGCAGCCATACATCATGACCTTCCTTATTCTACACTTATTCTTTCCTTAGAGTAATCATTGTTCTACTCATATTGATATTTTATCCAATATTGTCTGCTATAAATTTAATATTTTACTCTTTTATCTCAGCTTAAAGAAAATTCACTCTTAGATGTTGCTCTTGCCTCCTTTCTTATTCATGATAGTGCTGACATTCAAATGCTTTATGTCATTATTCTTTACATATGTATCAAACATAATATCTATGTTGATTTATAAACCATCCTATAATACCAATATAGCATTATCCTCTCTAAAATCCTCTTCCTCTTTTCTAGTACTAAAATACTTATCTATTATCTTCTTGCCTTTCTACAACACATGATGATTCTCCTCTAGTGGGATTAAACCCACCTCTAGTGTGATTGAAGCCACCTTGTCCCCTTACTAGGGGTGATTATCCTCTTCTTGGCCTAATAATAAGTGATATTATAAAAGTATGTATATTTTTTTTATCTCCTACCTTCAGAGATAATTTATAATCTTCCTCCATGCAAAGTATTATATGCATCCTAAATTCATCTTGAATAGAAAACTTTAAACCATTTATATAAATTTTAGCCATCTATTCTTTTGTTTCATCATGTTCCACTCATATGGAAAGCTTATAAATCTCATAGGTATGCTATTGTATATCATGATATTTTTTCCTCAAATTGTAGAATCTTATATATAAGGTTTGCTCATAATCAACAAGAAGAAATTTATTTCTCAGCATTTTCTCTATCTTATCCCACATGTCGATATTCTCTTTACCCTTTATCTATCTCTATTTTATAGGCAATCCCACCAAATAATTGCATGAACCTTCAATTTTATGCATGGAAAATTTAATTTCTTGCATTGTCTAATAATTTCCAGTCAAAAAAATTCTCCATGTTGTTCCTCCAATCTATCAACTCCTCTAGTTTTAAACTACCTCCATAATCTACAACATCAATCTTTATTCCTTTATTCCATCCCTCTAAATACCTAATCATCCTCTCTTCCATTGATGGTGGTTATTCACATTCCTCTTCTTTTTGAACTTCATATTCATGATCTATTTCTTCTTCTATTTTATCTTTCTATCTCCTTTATATTTGATTTACGATAATTATAGTTAATTGTTCCACTTGCCTTTGTAGCTTTTACATAGTCTTGTTGATCTGAGCAATTTTTCCTAGTCCTTTCACCTTCTCTTACACCTATTATTGAATCATATAATATTCTACCAAAATATAAAATATCAATTCACAAATATATTACCTCTAAGATTCAAACATGCTCTAATACTAGATGATGAAAACACACACTAGCTAAGCAAATTATCAATAGGCATAAACATAAATTTTGCATGAAAGAAAAATTATCTAGATTGAATAAATAAAATATTATAATATATTATTTAAATAAAAATCAAATTGTAAATGGATTTTACATGCATAATTAAAAAAATTAAATAAATCAAAATCTACCTAAAACTAACCCGAGCAATTTTTAGAAAAATCCTATTTTTAGTAACTTTCATCTTTTAGTGTTTTCTAATCACCATTTTATAAGTTTTGCATACAAAATCAGATGGGCCTAAAACTCTCCATGTATATTCTAAACACTAAAATTAATCTAATGGACAAATTTCAACTAAATTTCATGTTTGAGTATATAAATTCATTACTTCTAAAATTATAAAAATCTTGAAAAAATAATTAGTGTATTTTTAGACCCTTAGATGGTCACATATGACCTTTTAAAAGTTTTTAAAATATCCCTAACTAGATAGGTTGGTTTATGTCTAAATTAAATTATTTGAGATGGTCATTTTGACATAAATGAGAGATCAAAAGAAATTATGTCCTCCATAAGTTTGGTCTTTGCATAATATTTAAATATATAATTCATCACCTATGTGTGTCATTTAAGTTACATACCCTTAAAAGTACCCCATTCAACACATAAATAGTATGTGCACACTTTAATCCATAATTAATACATTTTAATTCCAAGCTATAACATAATGATAAATTAAAAGTCACTTAAAATTCATAATATAAAATTCCCTTTAAAATATTAGAGACATGATCTCCACCCTTATATTTTCCTCTTATATAACATCCATTTTTTAAAATCTTATTTTTTCCCTGAATATATCAATGAAGCCTTACAAAAGGGATATACAATCTCTAGTGCCTCCATTTGCATTCTTATAAGTTTAGAATGAGCAAAAAGAGGAGAGGTAGAAGACCCTTCCCATTTCCTTCACTCCAAATATATACTTCAAATTTATTTCAAGTCCATTTTAAATATTATGTTTACAACTTAAAATTTGATTTGAGTTTAGATTGAAGCTTATTATTCTAGGATTTTAATAATAGGTTTCTATTTTGTTTTAGAATGTAAAACTCATGGCCTTGTTCTTCCCAAAAATATCAAGGGTATTTTAATTTTTCATGTATTTAGGCCAAATTTTAAAACTTATTTGAGGTGCATTCCATCATCCACCCATAACCCTACTTCCTTCCAAATGGTCCAATATGCCCTCAATGACTTCAATGATCAACTTAGACTCTTATGTCTTGAATATAGTCCAAATATTTCAAACCATTCCTATAGAGAAACCATGGTAAGTGTCAACACTAAGGTTTTATCTTAGAAAACAAATCTGTATAACATATGGGAATCATATATGGAAAACTACATGATCCCGATAGGTTTTATAGGTGTTGAGATCATGACTCAACCCCATATTTTCTATATCCATTTATAAATATCATAGTGTAACCTTCATTGTCAACTAACCATAGCCTAATTTAAGACCAAATAAATTTATATTCCATCAGACTATAAGGCTTGGCATAGTTTTTCTAAAATTACTCAAGATCATGGCTTGGGCCTTATCTCATTTTTCTAAGTTTGTGATTTTGGGATCTCACCCCATCTATGAAATTGTTTTTTTATTATTTATTATCAGGGCATTTATCCCAAGACTCTATTATATTTTTTATTTGTGATACTATAAATAATTTTTCACCATGGATTTAAAACTTAGGTAACATGATTTTAATATTGAATGAGGGTGGGATTATATCTTAATATTACCCCAAATTATTTGTTTTTAATAAAAATATTGATGTCTAAGCCCTCAACCTAAGTCTTATGTTATAACAAACATTAATCAACCTAAGCTCCCAACTTAGTGCACTATCAAATATTATGGAAGGGGATAGACTCAACAAGCCCCCCAACACCCACTTAATACTAAAATATGGGCTCAAGACTTAGCCAAGCCAACCCTAACTACTTTTATAACATATATTCTTAGGATGTGAGGTCCAGGCTCATAATTAAACCATGTTGGGTAATTTACACCTAATTTTATTCCTTTAAACACATGATGTCTTGCATTCTTCAAAGTGGTACATGTTGGCTTGGGCCCCCAAGACAACCTAACCCTTGGCATATTTATTTAAATTATTTTTTATAATGTATATTATCAAAAAAATAAAAAAATAAAAATTCCATAAAATCAAATTCTTATCAAGGATATTTAATAAAATATGGGTCTATCTAGCACATTGGATGCCACATCCCTAAAAATGTCATGCCAATAATTTGAAATGAAGCCACTTATAGATATGATGATTACATGGCTGATGAATGCACATATATTAAAACATAAATGAGGGCATTAAAAATCATAAACTACCATCATTTCACCACTCGGATAGTTAATAATGAAGGTTAGGAGAAATATTGCACTCCAAGTTTATTTTAAATCATTGGTTCTAAGCTTTATTAGGACTCGATGAATTCCATTTTTGGATCAATATTTTAGGATATAGTTAAGATGGGAGGTGATAGGGATATATTATAATTGAAATCCTATTTAGAGGTCCAGAGCATGAAAAAGGTTTGGAGAAAGCTATGCAGAGTGGGCATCATCGAATTCATGCAAAGGGTCACTGATCATAATACTGACATATCAAAGGAATTTATTATGACATGGAAAAAGAGGGTTTTATAATTAAGAGGCATTATAATATCTATAAAATAAGAGCTTATATGTGAAGCTACAATAATGACATGCCAAGGGAGTAAAGCCTTCAAATATCAATCAAAACAATAGGAACTCTTGTAGAGGTTTTTTCAAACCAATGAGATCATTAAAATAGATAAAAAGGGGTTCCCCTACTCAAACCTTCTATGATAGTGCCCTGAAGTCTACTTGAAGATAATGAATTATATAAAAACAACCACAATTTTTTTTTTAAGTTGCATATCAAAGTTCACTTTTGGATGCATAATGGACCCAAACCTTTCTTACTAAAGTGAATGACACAACTTAGCATACTCGTGTACATGCAATCAGAAAGGTTGAACTTAGCATTCAATACCATCATTAGGTTAATAACCCCATGACATGGAAACTAATATAATACTATCCTAATTGATAATCAGGCATAATATCTAGCATGCTAAACTCACATAGCAATGAGTTATCAGTTTGAGTACATATGGATTATGACATGAACTAAAAGCATAAAACAAAATATCATTTACATGAAGATATTTCAATCAATTTAATAACATGCTTTCCATAACCTAATATAATGGTCAGATGTACAAAGGTTTAACTCATGATTTAATCAATAATGACATAATGGTATCCATTCATGGAATCTATATAAATGATGTCATATTGGAAAATATCCAATACACTACCATAATTAAAGGGGGGATAAATTCATCCAAAGTAAATGGCATCTAAACATATATATACCATAACATTGATAAAAATTTTAACCAATGCTTTAGGTAAGGAAGACATATTATCCATTCCAAATCACACATGTACTTTAATGATTTATGGTTATAAATGTAATCAAGAATTAATAAGCATAAATAAATCTTAAAAAATTAATAAGGAGTTGGTAAGGAAGTAATCCCAACATCAAATAAGTATATTCATCATGATTAGGTAATGTAATTCCTAGAAGATAAGTACCAAGTATACATGCATAAATCATATTTATAATTACATCCAAAAATAGGAGAGTAGGACGTTTTTCCTAAGAGTCATATGGTTTTTTCAAGACTACAACAACTTCTATCATGAACCATTTTATAGAACTCATAAACATTAAGGTTATACATGAATTTAATGCACATACCTTCTCATACCAATAACAATGCCTTATTAAGAAAATTTTAGCCAAAAAAAGATAACAATATGCATACATACTCAATATAATGATATCCAATATATACATTTAGTCACATCCATGCAAATAATCATCTCAAAAAAGGTGGATGCCTCACATAACATTATTGTTTACTTCACATTGTGGATGGTTTAATATTTATTTAATCATCCATGAAATAGAAACTTATTTCAATAGTAAAATGTACATACCCTAATAATACTACATATAAGTTGAAAATACAATGAGTCTCTATGTTCCATACACAATTGGAAATCACTAATAATAATTCCATCTACTCAAATGAACATAAGATTTGTTACAATGTATATAAAGGAAAATGATCCAAAATCATATATATAGATCCAAAGGAAATAAATAGATAACACTCAATAGTTATCATTCCATTTAAGATTCTATCTTACTAATAATCCAAACCAACATACTCAATAATACTCAATTTACTAAAAGAAGTGAACTATGGAAACACACCAATGATAATCATTATGCCCATTTACTCTATTAACAAGTCCAAAAGTTTCTATCTCAAGTAAACATATGAATTCTTGAGTAACTCTACTCATAATATCCACCAACAATCTTATCCACTATATGTCAAATTCAAGAAACCAACACTCTAATGATAAATTACCAAGGTTAATCTTAGTTAATAATAACATGAACTCTATATCAACTCTAATGAGATCATATGATTTAATCATAGAGTAATGTTTTTCTAGTTATATCCACACAATATTTAAATAATAGGATAGGAAACTAACTAAATATTCAATAATATTAACATATGAAATGTATTAACTTTATAAATGTAACAATTTAAACATCTTATCATTAATCTTGCATTCCTTTATTTACATGTTCCACCAACATCTAAGTTAGCATATCACATGACACTAACATGATTATCCAATATAGAATCAAAGTAACATATTAACTAGTTGATGAAATGAATGACATTAAAATCTAATTAAGTATGTATAAATACATAAATTAACTCAAAAACACTTCACATGTTTGTAAGATCAGCCAAGCATGAAGTAACTAGTAACTAAACTAGACAAACCCTCCCGACTATCCCTATGATCCCAACCATCAATGGCCCATACCACCCCAACCATCATCTAGATGGTGGTTTTAGAAAATAGGGTTAAGGAAGAAATTTTGAGAAAGTTAAATTTTCAACTAATGGACATCACATCAAAATAACATACCACCAACACAAGGTACAATCACCATTTTGAGGTGAGATAGAAATAACCAACTATCATCATATAAAGTACAAGTGGGGTAACTAATTGTGGCTACTAAAGGATATAAAGAGTAATTAATCAACTAATCCATTCCTATATATTCTAGAATAACCAACTTTTATTCCCTCCAAGCGTGTGGTCAGCCCAAGTTATCTTGACTACAATTTATAAAAAGAATACTAGCTTTTGCTTAATTATTTACGACTAGTCTAGGAATGGTGATGCAATAAAACTAGAGATCAAGTAATCATATAGAAAAATAGAAGGCACATATATAACTTAAAATTTATATTCAACTAATTCCAAGCCCAACAATAAAATCAAATAAGTGGGGTAAATAGGAAATGAAACCATATAACATTCCTAAGGAAACAATTCAATATAATAATTGATTTAAAATCAAAAATATGAGATAGGGGATTATGGGGATCATTATGAGCTATCAAAACATCATATTATCCTTGAATATTAAAAGTCGGTTCACACAGGTCATGAAAATCAATAAACTATTTAAGTGGTTTAAATAAGAATCAAACCCCTAATTATAATGTAATGATTTTGACATGGTCCCCCCCCCCTTTCCAATAATTATATAATATACCAAACACCTATAAATCCTCAGTAAAGGCAGACTAAGAATGTATCACTAAAATAAACACCTAGGAGACACAACTCCAAACCACATACATATTTTTATAACCGGATTGAATGATCTAGGGGAACATGATTAGTTGGTTTGAGACAAGGAAATAATCATTCAATGTTTGCATGTAATTATTCCAACTAGGTCCAAATCATTAAATAAAATAATAAAATATATCAATTCTTCCCAAATTGAAATATATATATATATATATATATATGGGTAAAGCATGCCATTTCATATGAATATATAACCAATTCAATTAAAATTATAGGCATAATTTAATAAAATCGAAAACCCCTTTATCTACATAAATAACTCATCTTTTTAAATTTATTTAAGGCCCAAGTTGACTTCCTATAATTCAGAGGAATATAATGGCAACCCAAAATATCTACCCTACAGATAAAATCTCAGGTTGATGTAATTTAATTATAAATTTTATAACTAAAATAAAAAATATTCATATATATTTAATATAACGCCTTGTCATTTCATGTAGGTTAATTCCTTAATCGATTTCTCTAATTATTCAGCCACTCAAAATAGGGTACATTGATCCAAGAGTACAAACATAGGTCAAATGAAACAAAATAAAAGGGAAACACATGTTGGTGCCACTTAAAGTAAGTGAAAGGGTCATTAATGAACCAAAATGCATCACTATATCCACTTCATGATAGATGTAAGTCTATAAAGCCAAAATTCATTCATTTAGGGGCACATAAAACATGCAAATACAGCCCATAGAATACTCACAACTTTCCTTAGTAAATGGGTGTTCAATTTTCTAAGCCAATTTAGTTTAAATGGAAGATTTTAATGATAATATAATCATATTCTCAAAGATTTAAATAAAACCTCAAATCACTTTTTGTCTTTCCCCATTCTATTCCTAGGATGACATAATAGGTATGCAACCTAAGAGAATAAGATGGTAACCTAATAGTATCCACCCATGTTAAAAAAAATAGGAAATATAATAGCATTTTTTTATGGGATTGAATACATCATTAATAACAACAAAAATATCAAAGATGTCTCATCTACAAACCATGACATTTTAGGGATATAGAAAATGGAATGAATCCTAAACACACACAACCAATAACAAGTACTAGATTAAATATTAAGGGGTTCATGGCATTCTCATAATAAAATGAAAATGCATAGTTCCACAAATCATGATGCATTCCCCATATAGAGAGTTTAACTTAAATTGATTATTCATTCCAAGGGACAACCGATTTAATGTCAAAAACTAACTTACAAAGTCTATGTAGGGAAGAGAAATTAGTACATGCCAAAATATGCTCTCTTGTATAATATCCTTAAACAAGATAAAAATTCCCAAGTACTCACCTTTAATTCTTCTCCCTATACCTCTTCTCTTATCCCTTCTACATTCCTTCTTTCTATCCTTTCCCTTTATATTTTTTTCTACATATATTTCTTCTATCTCATCCCTTGCATTCCTTACCTACCCTTGCATTTTTATCCTCTTACCATCTCTCCCCTTCCACCCTTATATCTTCCCTATGTGAACTTTTCTTCTATTATCCATTCTCAACCTCTACACATCCTCTTTCTTTATTCATTTACCTATGTTTGATCCCCCCTTCTTCCATTATTTTCCATTCAACCCTTTTCTTCTTTGTTATGCATTTTCTTTGTTTACTACCTTTTGTCTATACCTCCCCTCTCCTCCCCTCCTACATATTTTCTTCCCCTTCTCTTTTTCCATACTCCTCACATTCTTCACCTACCCCCTTGACTTCCCCCTCACTTCATGCACTTGTCCCCACTCTCATCCCATACCCATACATCTTACTCCCCATTTATATTCCCTTCCCTAAACTATCGACCCTTCCATTATTCTACATTACCCCCACTCTAAAAACTCCCAACAATGGTCATTAATGGCCTTCTAATTTTGAGCCAAAAATAAAAGACAATAAGATTAAATAATACAAGTATTTATTATTTAAAATTCCTTTTAAAAACATTTATAAGCCACTAAATAATAAAGGAAAATAATTAAAATTAAAATAATAACATTAGATATTATTTTAATTTTATTAAATGTCTAAAATTCACAATGACAGATTAACTAGGCTATAAATAATTACAAAGTCACCAAGGTAATAAATCACATGGAAGTGGGTGTCATGGGATGGTAGGTCTAGGTAGGTCCTTAGGGAGTCTAAGATAAGTGAAGGAGATTCTAAAAAAGACATAATGGTGAGGTGTGCACAGAAGAGAGAGAGAGATAAAATAGAAGGTTCAAGTAGACATGAATGATACCAAGCAACAAATAGGGATCATAAAAATATGATAGAATACAAAAAGTGAAAGTGACAAGGTGTAATGAAATATGAATACACAAATGCATAACATAACCATCTGAAAGTATGACACTAACCAAGAATACAAGGTTACCTATAAGAACTCATCTAACTACTCAAAACCATTCCACTACCCAACAAGATGATACCAACATCTAGCCTAGCTCATGATCAATACCTACAACCATTGAGTGTATCCATCCATAGTATCTAATCCAAAAATTGATAAAATGATAAAATAGTAATGAACTATAATAAGATATTAAGTATATCTAATATTCCATACATCACCAATGCAAAACTATAAACATGATAAATACATCAACCTATAGTCAAATATCATAACATCATAATCCAATAGCATAACACAACTAAGCAAGTGAGTATAATAGTAATAATATGCATGTTATATGAACATTTAAATAGTCAAGTCAAAGTTCATAAGGGCAAGACTATAACATCCTCCCCCTCTTAAAGAGGAGCCATCGTGATGACCATATCAACAGCTAAGGACTTGATTGTCCATAGAGGCCTAATCACTCTCTATATAAAGGTTTTATCTACTCACCATAATAATAATTATAAAAACATCAATTTACATAACAATAAAGCAAGTGAATAAAATACACCATCTAGGCAAGATATAATTGTTATTCCCATTGAAAATCATAATTACAGCCATAATAAAATTCTTATCAACTTATGTGTCATTTTATGACACTAGAAGAATAATAGGGAGATATCATAAGTCTTTATAAAATTAAATACTCATATACACATCTTAACTCATGATATAATCCATGTTCATGATGCATAAGTCATTATTAATAGTCAAAAATGAATAATCACAACCTTGGAAAAAGGTTTAATAGCTCTAAATTTGTTCTTATTTAACACAAATACCAATAGTATACCATCATTTTAACATAGTTATAATAAAACTATAAAAATTCATCCAATCATATAGGCTTGACCTTCTAAGGAAAACAACATTACCAATCATGGGATTGAATTTTCCCATCTAAATAAAGGCCAAAAAAAGATTATGTTTCCTTCTAATCACACCTATTTCAGTTAAAAACCTATGAAAGATAAGTGGATTAAAACACTTTTGACTATTTAGATCTAAAATTTGCTATAGAACCAAACATTAGTTAGACATCCCTCCTATCAAAAGGAGAACACAATGTAGGAAATTTTCATATTTTATGATTGTAGTTGTAAATTATATAACCCATCAATATTTGACTAAATATACACAGCCCAAAAAAGTGTCTTTACTAATGCACATTATGCCTTATGCATAATTTAAGCAACATTCATTACCTAATATTACCACAAGATAGTAACCCATTTTTAATGGTTACTTCCAAACCAACAATTACCATTCAAGGGATAGTGTAGTGTCCCACACTATCCATGAACAACAAGATAATCCAACCCAAGCCTTACATGCTACCTAAAGGTTAACTGCATGCTCTCTAAATATTTCTTAGGATCACACGATGGTTATAAGAATCATAGTTCCACCATCATACTGCACTTACCTCATGGTAGCAAATAAAAAAAGAAAAAGAAAGATGGGTATCCAAGATAAAAAAATCTACCTAATCAGGACTTACAATGTTCATTTTGAACACAAAACCAACATACTATCTATTCATGTATAAAACAATATAGAAATCTATTCATACCAAGAAATATATATACTACAAGGCAATACCACAATCATAAATTGTCTACATGCACATGCCAATGTATGCATGCATTTTAGCAAGTACCTCATTACTGATTTGGATAGACATCCATAATGTAGGATGACTTAGTGCTTAACAAGGCTCACACAATGAAATTACAGATAGGCTATTAAAAAAAACTTCTAAGAGGTAGCTAAAGGAACACTAAACTATAAGGCTACCATTATGCAGGAGGGTCATATGACCAATATGTGGCTCATGTGGTGCACATGCTAAATAAATTAGGCATCTACCTCATGCAAAGGGGTGGTGTGGATTTTAAGCCTATCAGAGACTCCACTCCCTAGCCCATACCCAATATATCCATTATGGAAATAGTGTCTCTTTATCCTCAACCTCACACTTGCATCAATGTTTAAAACTAGAATAGTGATGTGAGATAATAAAATACATCATAACACTATACCTTGGTAGCCTAAAAAAGAGACCTAGCTTCCAATAAGGGAGTTATAAAACACATGTGCTTAGGTTCATATTTCATATTTTATTAACATAAGATCACATGTATAACATAACTAGAATACTAGGATAACTAACTTGATAATAAAAAAATTTCACACATTTCATGTGGTTAATCATTTCTACACCTTATAGGGCTCATATAATATATAAACATAACAATGTACATATATAAAAGAGATACATAAGATAAATACACATTTAGATATAGGTAACTATGACAAGTTATTTTCCACATTACAATAGTCAAATATATAGGTGTGTGAAGCACAAGGGTCCATGAATCCACATTGGTCCACTAGATGGTATATGTCATCCAAAATACATTAGATACTAGTCAATGGTATCACATAATCAGTCTACAAACTCTTAACTTGCTCATGCAAGTCAATCAAACTCAATTACCAAGCCCTCCAAGCTTAAGCTGCACCCTTGGTCCTTCCAAGATACATACCTTAGTCTCATCAGATGGCTTGCTTATGTAAGCAATAAAAGGACATATAAGGATTAAATTAAGATTCCAATAATAAGATCATATCATGATCTAATCGATTGACTTAATATAATCATATCAAAGGTTAAATGGTGATGTTTTTTTATAATGCAACATTAATTTAGGAAAATGTGAGCTTAACCAAGGCTCAAGGAGAGTATTATAACACTACTATGAGAATCATAATCCCCCACAATCAACAAGTTCAATCAAAACTTTCCATAAACATCCTTATGAATTCAAGACATATCTAATGTCTCAATAGACATCCTCATAGGTGTTTAGATAGATTCAAGGCTGAAATGACATCCCCATGGGTGTATAACCCAGCTAGGATCAATCAAAATACACATTGAATCAATCATATCCATGATTAAAACACACATCATAGATGTAGAACCAATTCATGATCATAATAACATGTCAAAACTAGTTAGCTTCACCCCTCTTTATATTTTTGAAGCCACTTATTTCATCAATTTCAATCAACAGAGACTAACAAAACTAATCCCAACTCAGCTAAAATGCATAAGTTTCCAACATCACATAAGATTTCTTATTTGAAGGATGCATAATAACTGTAATCAATTAATTAGGAAACATATTAGGTAACAAAACCTCCTTGGTTTATTAAAAATTCTAATACATTGGGCAGGCATTGTCATCTTAATAAAATGGTTGTATCATTTCCCCCAATCACTTATATTGACACCCAAGCTAAGCCTTAAGTATGGTTGTTTACCATAGCCATTACCACGATAATTCTACAAGAATTTTATGAATAACAAAATTGTTATAAATATAAAAAGGAGTAATGTATCCTTGATATCCATAAGAAACTCACCTCATGGAGATGTTTCAACTCCACTAACCATCCACTTTGTAGTGACATACAACATATGATCAATGCAAAATTTGAGTTATTTTAATGAAAAAAACATAGAATAATCAACTCCTTACATTGAATATTCTAACAAATTTTATCCAAAAATGAACATTGGTTAGCATACCCATGCAAGTTTATAGGTTCTCAACAGCTCAAGGCTATTCTTTTCATGAATGGAGAACTCAAACTTTTCTAACTTACTCAAGAAATTCAATCCTTTTTTCACCCTTTTATTCCCTCTAGGTTTATATTGAACCCTCGATCTTCCCTAGATCATAATGTCCCAAGTATCTAAGGAAGGCTTACCCATATAAGTTGATAATAGATACCTGGACATCATTCCCCCGATTCTAAGAAAAAAGACTATATCACCCAATTCCCATTGACTTTCCCATACAATACAATATTTATTATTTGAGATTTACCCTAATTTAACTATATTCAATAAGGGTTAATTCCAACCAAGGATAGGGTGATATCAATTGATATAAGAAAAAACCAAATTCCTTGTAATAGTTTCTTTTGATCGATGCACTAAACATTACAACAACAAAAAAAATAACATAATACCTTAACCTTTAACTTGAAGGCTAATTATCTTGGGAATTTATTCTTAATTATCCCTAATTGGGATAACTCATTGGTCACCATGTAAAAACTCTAGAAATCTCAGAGTTCCATAGAGTAGAAACACTACTCTGATTCCAGATGAAACAACCCTAAAATTATTTCTTTTTTTGAAGTTGCATATCAGAGTACACTTTTGGATGCATAAAGAACCCAAACCTCACTTACTGAAGTGAGTGACATAGCTTAGAGTACTCATATACACATAACTAGAATGGTTGAAATTACCATTCAAAGCCATTATTGGGTCAACAATCCCACAACATGAAAACCAATATAACATTGTCCTAATTGACAATTAGGCATAATATACAACATTGTAAACTCACATAGAAACTATTTATTAGTTTGATTACATATTAAGTATGCTAGGAATAAAAATCATACATCAAAATATCATATACATAAAGATATTTCAATCAACTTAATAACATGCTTGCCACAACCTAAGATAATGGTTGAATGTACAAAGGGTTAACTCATCACTTAACTGATAATGATATAATGGTAGCCATTCATGTAATCAATATAAATGATTCCATTATGGAAAATAGACAATATGCTACCATAATTAAAGTGGGGATAAAATCATCCAAAGTACATGGCATATAAACATATATATACCATAACATTGATAAATTTGTCAACCAACTGTTTAGGTAGGGAAGACATATTATCCATTCCAACTCACACATGTACTTGAGTGATTTCTAGTCAAAAATGTAATCAAGAATTAATAAGCATAAATAAATCTTAAGACATCAACTCTCCTACAACGAAGGAGTTGGTAATGAAGTAATCCCAACATCAACTAAGTATATTCAACATTATTAGGTGTTGTAATTCCCATAAGACAAGTACTAAGTATACATGCATACATCAAATTTCTAATTACATTAAAAAATAGTAGAGTAAGACATTTATACTAAATTCCATTATGGTTTGTTCAAGCCTAAAACAAGTTCCATCATGAACCATTTTATAGAACTCATAATCATCAAGGTTCTACATGAACTAAATGCACATACCATCTCATACCAATAACAATGCCTTAATGAGAAAATTTTAGCAAAAAAAAGATAGCAATATGCATACATACTCAATATAATGATATCCAACATATACATTTAGTCACATTCATGCATATAAGCATCTTAGCAAAGGATGATGCCTTACATAACATTACCATTTACTTCACAATGTGGATGGTTTAAGATTTATTTATTCATCCATGAACTAACAACTTTTTCCAATAGTAAAATGTATATAATCTTGTAATACCATGTATAATTTGAACATCCAAGGAGTCTCTATTCTCCATACATAATTATAAATCTCTAAACACAATTCCATCTACTCTAGCTAACATAAGATTCATTACAATGTATAGAAAGGAAAATGAGCAAAAAACATATATATAGATCTATAGGAAATAAATAGATAAAATTTAACAAAAATCATTCCATTTAAGATTATAGATTGCTAATAATATAATCCAACATACTCAAGCATGCTCAATTTACCAAAACAAGTGAACTATGGAAACACACAAATGATAATCATTACACCCATTTACTTTATTAACAATTTTGAAGGAAACTATCTACATATTTATATACCTAAGTAACTCTACTAATAACATCCACCAACAATCTTATCCACCTAAACAATATTGTATGTTAAGTTAAATAAACCAACACTGTAATGAAAAATTCCCAATGTTACTCTTAGTTATTAATAATATGAAGTCTATATCAAATCTAATAAGATCATATTATTTAACTAGAGAGTAATGTTGCATTAGTTATATCTGCACCAATACTTTAGTAATGGGAAGGGAAACTAACTAAACATTCAATAATCCTAACATATGAAATGAATTACCTTTATAAATGTAATAATTTAAGCTTCCTAATATTAATCTTACATTACTTTATTTTCTCATCCCACTAATAACCAGGTTAGCATATCACATGACACTAACATGATTAACCAGTATAGAATCAAAATAGCATATTAAATATGTCTATGAAATAAATGACATTAACATCTAAGGATGTATAAATACATTTATTAATTCAAGAACACTTACTTCACATGTTCATAAGATCCTCCAAGCATGTAGCAATGAGTAATTAAACTAGACAAACCATCCCAACTAGCCCTATGAGCCCAACCATCGATGGTCCTTATCACCCCAACCATTAACTAGATGGTGTTGTCATAAAATAATGTCAAGGAATAATTTATAAGCAAGTTGAATTTCAAACTAATGGACATCACATCATAATAAACTAACACCAACATAAGGTACAATCACCATTCTAAGGTGAGATAGAAATAAACAACCATCATTGTATAAATCAAAAGTGGAGGTAAGTAATTTTGGCTGCCAAATTATACATCAATTAATTAATCAACTAATCCATTCCTATATCTTCTAGAATAATCAATTTATATCCCTTATAAGCATGTGGTCAACCCAAGTTATCTTGACTATAATTTATAGTAAGCATACCAACTGATGCTTAATTATTTATGTCTAGTCTGGGAATAGTGATACAATAAGAATATACACCAAGAAATCATATATAAAAATAGAAGGTACATATAAAACTTAACAATTATATTGAACTAAGTCCAAGCCAAATAATGAAATCAAATAAGTAGGGTAAATAGGCAACATAACTATACAACATTTCCAAGGCAATAATTCAATATAATAATTGACATAAAATCAAATATTCAACATAGGGGATTTTGGGGATCATTATGAGGTCTCACGACCTCATATGATCCTCAAATATTAAAACCTAGTTCACACAGGTTGTAAAAATTAACAAACTATTTAAATGGTTTAAATTAGAATCAAACCCCTCATTATAATATAATAATGTTGACATGGTTTTTACCCTTTCCCACATTTCTAAAATACACCATGCACCTATAAATCCTCAATAAATCTAGAACATGAATGTATTAATAAAATAAACACCTAAGAGACACCACTCTAAACCACATACATATTTTTATAACTAGGTTGAATGATTCAAGGGAACATGATTATTTGGTTTGAGACAAGGAAAGAATCAGTCAATGTTTTCATAAAATTATTCCAACCAAGCCAAAACCATAAAATAAAATAATAAAATATATCAATTCTTCCCAAAATTTTGTGTGTGTGTGTGTGTGTGTGTTCATATGGCCAAAGCATTCCATTCCATATGCTTATAAAAACATTTCAAATAAAATCATAGGCAAAATTTAATACAATCCAAAATCCCTTTATCTACATAAATAACTCAGCTCTTTAAATTTATTTAAGACCTAAGTCAACTTCGTACAATTTAGAGGAATATAATGGTAACCCAAAAGATCGACCCTATAAATTAAAAGCCCAGGTTAATGTAATATAGTTCTAAATTTTATAATTACAATGATTAATCTATGTAGATATTTAATATAACCCCAAGTCATTTCATAAAGGCTAATTCTTGAATCAATTTCTCTAATTATTCAGCTATTTAGAATAGGGTACATTAACCCAAGAGTACAAACATAGGTCATATGAAATAAAATAAAATGGAAACATGTGATGACACCACTCTAAGCAAGTGTAAGGGTCATTAATGAACCAAAATTCATCACTACATCCACTTCATGGTAGATGCAGGAATATAAAGGCCAAAACCATTCATTCAGGGGCACAAAAAACATGCAAACATAGCCCATAAAATACTCACAACTTTCCTCAATCAAAATAAAGTGCAACAATGGCTGCTTGATTTTTTAGGTCACTTTAGTTTATATGGAATATTGTAATGATAATAGAATAATATCTTAAAGGACTTAAATAAAACCCCAAGTCACCTTTTTTCTTTCCCCATTTTATTCTTGGGATGACTTAATAGGTATGAAACCTAGGATAATAAGGTATGATAACCCAACATTATGCACCCAGGTTAAATAAATAATAGAATGCAATAATAAGATTTTAAAAGGATTGAATACATCATTAATAACAACAAAAAAATCAAAGACAACTCATCCACAAAACCATGACATTCTATGGAAAGAAAAAATGGAGCGAATCCCAAACACACATAACCAATAAATATAAGTAGGTTAGATAATAAGGGATTTGTGGCATTATTGTAATAAAATAAAAATGTACAGCTCCATAAGTCATGATAGATTCATCATGTAGAGAGTTTAAGTCAAATTGATTGGTCATTCCTAGGGATAACCAGTTTAAAGTTAGAAACTGACTTACCAAGTATATGCAAGGAAGAGAAATTAATACATGCCAAAATATGCTCTCTTATAGAAACCCACTAAACAAGATAAAAATTCCCAAGTCCTCACCTTGGATTATTTTCCCTATGCCTCTTCTCTTCCCCCTTCCATGTTCTTTCTTTCTATATTTTCCCTTCCATATTTCTTTTTCCTCTATGTATATTTTCTTCTATCTTATCCCTTGAATTCCTTACCTACCCCTATATTTTTATCCTCCTACCATCTCTCCCCTTTCATCTTTCTATCTTCCCTCTACGTTATTTTATTTCATTTTCCATTCCTATTCTCCATGTGTCCTCTTTCTTTCTTAATTTTCTTGCATTTTATTTCCCCCCTTTCTTCCATTCTTTTCCCTATTATATTTTCCTTATTTGTTGTTGTATTTTCTTTCTTTTATACCTTTCTCCATACACCTCCCCTCTTCCCCACTATGCATTTTCCTCCCCTTATCTTTTTTCACACCACGTTCTTCACGTGTCCCCTTGACTTCCCCCTCACTCCATGCACTCATCCCCACTCTCATCCCATACCCATATGTCCTACTCCCCATCCATATACCCTTCCCTAGACCATCAACCCTTAGATTCTTATGCATGACCTGCATGTTAAAACCTCTTGGAAATGATAATTAATAACCTTTTAATTTTGAGCTAAAAGTAAAATAAAATGAGAATAATAATAATAATTAAATAATATAAGTAGTTATAATTTAAAATTCTTTTTAAAAAAATTAGAAGCCACTAAATAATAGAGGCAAATAATAATAATAAAATTAAATATTATTTTAATAAATGTCTAAAATTTTTAATGACCAATTAACTAGGCTCCTAATAATTATAAACTCACAAAGGTACTAAATTGTGTGGAGGGGGTGTCATGGGAAGGTAGGTCTAGGTAAGTCCTCAGGGAGTTTGAGATAAGCAAGGATGAGTCCAACAAAGATAGAATGGTGAGGTGTACATAAAAGAGAGAAAATAGAAGGTCTAAGTGGATGAGAATGACACCAATCAACACATATGGATCAAAAAAATATGATAGGATACAAAAAGTGAAATAGATAAGGCACAATCAAATATGATAGCACAAATGCATAACACAACCATCTAAAAGGATGACACTAACCAAAATACAAGGTTACTTATCAAAACTCATATGAATGCTTAGAACCACTCTGCTACCCCAAAATATGATGCTAACATCCATCATAGCTCATGGTCAATAACTACAACCATCAAGTGTATCCATCAATAGTATATGATCTAAAAATTGATAAAATGATAAACCAATAATTAACTATAATCGAACATAAAGGATATCTAATAATCCATACGTCACCAATGTAAAACTATAAGCATGATAAATACATCAACCTATAGTTGAATATTATAATATCAAAATCCAATAGCATAACTCATCTAAGCAAGGGAGTGAAATAGTAATAATACACATGTTATATCAACATTTAAAAAGTCATGTTAAGTTGTACAAGGGTTGGATCGTAATATATATCACCTTCAAAGGTAAGTATACCCTCATTTTTTCACATCACTTTCTCTTACTAAACCATTTTAAAGGCTTCAAAATTAGGCTACCTTATTTCCTTATGAAATCCTTGGAGTGTACTACACTCACATACTAGATCAATGAAATGAATTTGATCATCCACTAGGGATTGATTCTCTTATTGGTAAAACATGATGAGACCCTTTCAAGTAAGGAGGTCTTAGTAGTGGTTTCCTTCACTAAGGAGGACTCCCCTGAGGAAGATCCCAAATGAAGATCTCATTGACCAATACCTAACTTTTCCCATGTTATCCCCAATTTCAAAATCTCTACCAGATATCCTCCCATGCAACTCTCTATCTTCAAGCTTGAACCCATTATAATGGAGGAAGTAAAAATGGTAGAGGTAGAAGGTAAAGGCAATACACCCATGACAATGGTAATTAAAAACAACAATGATTAATTGGAAAGGTTTAATAACAAAATACATGAAGGAAAGGATGTGTTTGGTAGGTTAAATCTAGGATTGGAATTCCATGAATAAGGAGGTCTCCAAAATGATAGTCTTTCTCTCAATTGGCAAACATTGAAGGTACTCCCTAGAAGCAACCTATTGAGGAGGTAGAGCATTCTTTCCCAAATCTCCCCAAAAAATCCCCCACCAAAAATACCCCTATGAAGAAATAGTTTAAAAAGAGACCTAGAATGATCCTACCTAAGGAGGATACATAAGGCTTAGGCAACAAAACTAGTGCTAGAATCATAAAGAACATATAGGTTAAGAGGAAAAAGGACATAGAGAATATGAAGGTACCTATAGATGGATCCTCCCTTTTGGAATGACTTATAATTTTAACTTCATTTTTTCTTCTTCCACATGGCTAGTTGGCTATGAGTATTGTTATTTTGGCTTTTGGATCTTAGCCTATGGGGATTGTTTCAATTTACAACACTTGTTTCAACTCTGGTTCCTAACCCCTATAAAATCAGGTTTTTACCTTATCAAAAAATATATTCAAATAAATTCATAAATAAAGTGCAATAAACTTATATGAAATAATTACTAGATAGGTATTTATACACATATTAAATCTGATGAATATTTATGGAATTTTAACTAAATTTCAAATAAATCCATACATATGTAAGGCAACATTAAAACCCATCTATAACTCTCATTCATTCACTTGCATTTAGCACATATTTAAATATTGCCCAATAATATTTCACTAAATCTATAAGCTTCTCTAAAATATCACTAAACTGACCATGATCAAAGAGACATCATAATTGAATACAAACATAAGAAATCAAATACACATCAACATGATTTTAATTTACATATTACATCAATAAAAATACATAATTAATTAGTTTATTGATGCACAATAGATTGAGGGAACAAGTGAATAATTTCCTTACTCTTGAGTGGTATTACACTTCCTTTATTATAAAGGATATTTGTAGACACAAGACTTAGAATGGAGTACTTACAATAATTTATTTATTGATGTACAAATCTAATATAAAGATTACACATACACACACTCCCTTCCCCTTATGACTATAGATAAGACTCCATGAATTTAATGACTAGGTTATAATAAACATACATCACTTAATATGATCATATATTTGATCTCACAATCTCTTAGCTCCTCTAAGCTCTCTAATATCTCAACTATGGTCTGGAGATGGGATCTCTTCTCCCCAAATTTATTGATCTTATTTTCTTCTACACTGGATAATATAAAGTGACAGTCCAACTATTTACCAAAACTATGTTTAGATATTTTTAGAATTAAAATGAAATCTTACCATACCTTTTGACCTCCATTTATCTTATAAAATGGTCCATGTGTCATTTTTTTTTACCTAGGAAGATACTTTTCCTTATTTAACATGAGTGAAACCACTAGTTTCTGTAAAATGAAAATTACATAACTACCGTAGTGTTTTTTAAATAGTTTTGGTGGTTTTGTGACTTAAGATTTCATAAAGCATTATTTTTTATATTTTTACTAGTATGAAGCACTAGATTCATCATGTTTCCACCAAAATATTATTCTAACTAATAGTAAATGATTAAAACTATCCTTATTATGCTTCCTTTCCCTATGGGAATATTGATTATGTTATTTTTATTATTATTGATCTTCCTCCACAGATGCAAATTTGTATACATAAATGACAAGTATTACACTTCAAAAAAGGTACAAAAATATTCATAATCACTTATATTCATGTTTTTGAATCATATAATTTGTTTTTGAATTTTAATATTTATGCATTATATAAAATTTTCAATATTCAAATTACACTTTTTATATCATCAAAATAATCCCCAAGATGAAATAAATTAATTTTCAAATGCCCCAGATAATAATTATAAGTTATCCATGTCATCACATTAATAATCACAAGGTACATAAAAAATCAAGTACACATTTTCCATATAAAAACTATGCAAGTAAATATGTATAACAAGTTTTCATCACAAGTGTAATATATAACTATTCATATGACCATGTAAAAACGTAATAAAATATAATTATGCATCATATTACAAATGGTTCATTAAAAAGCAAAACCCAAATCCATGTGAACTTATTTTACACATAAATAACAATATCTCAATATATATGCATCATATTACAAGACAAGGTCTAAAATAATCATAAATACAAGTACTAAAATACTATAATCAACATTCAATGGATAAGCACACATTGATTACTCCTCATGGGTAATGGAATACCTATAACATCGCACTATAATAGGAGTTTTCCCATATGATCACTATGATAAATTATGTATTCACATACTTCAACCTCCCATCAAAACACACTTGAAACCAACTAAAATTTGGTAACATAATGGTACACATTTTTCACTAATAAAACTACCAAGTAAAAAAATGGAAAATGGATTTGAAATCCAAATAAAATTACATGAAACAACACCTAACAATACATAATCAACCCCTTAAAAAACCTATCAAAAATAATTTTTGAAACAACCCTCATTTTAAAATATTACATCAATGAAATTAAGAAGGAAACTCCATTATAAATCCCCCAAAAAAACTAAAGTGGCATATAAACTCAATGTATCAATAGTATACCTATTGGTGTCTTAGATTTGCACCCTAGCTAAGTAAGGGGATTGTTCAAATCTTCTTACTAAAATATAGTCCAACATGGGATTGATCCTAATTTTTGGGTATCCTAATAATGGACCATACCTCTAGAGAATGTATACTTCTTTCTATATCTGTCACCTATACTAAACCTAAACTAGCACTTACTTGGAAAAGGGAAAGAGATTTTGACAATAACTTATAAAGCATGTAAAAGAAGTGATGCACCAATGATTTGATCAGTCAAACTCACAAAATACACACTATGAGGCACTTTCAAGATAGAATAATAACAATCTCACATAAATATTTTAGAATAAGGCATTAATCAATTATCAAATTAGTGAGAGAGGGAAAATATCCAGTTTTAGGCTAGACAATAAACTATAAATTACACTTATAATGACTTGTAAGAACTACTAAGCACCTCCGAAAGGCAAGGAAAAATAAAACATAAGCAAGGATCATATATTAACTTAACCACACAAATTCATAGAACACATTTCAATATGCCTTAGAAAATGATTTAATTTTGTCTTTATTACATCAAAAGGTGTTACAATACAAATTTTGGTAGATTCTATTCATACCAAAATAGAGGGATCCATTTTAAGTCTTGAAATACTAAATTTATGTGTGTGTGTCAGTGTGTGAGTGTGTGTGTGTGTGTGTGTGTGTGTGTGTGAGAGAGAGAGAGAGAGAGAGAGAGAGAGAGAGAGAGAGAGAGAGAGAGAGAGAGAGAGAGAGAGAGAGAGAGAGAGAGAGAGAGAGAGAGAGAGAGAGAGAGAGAGAGAGAGAGAGAGAGAGAGAGAGAGAGAGATATGCATTGAAAAAGGCCCAACCACTTTCAATGGATTAACATACTCGAGGATGTTGATTCATAGTCTTATCAATAAGGAACAAATTGGAATTTGCAGAATTATGTCACATCTACTTTGGGTGGCCAACTATATCTATTCATTAAAAATTAATCTTGATGATAGGAAAGACACATCTCCATATTATAAAATTTATATATACATTTATTCCAACTCAAACCTATGTCCATTCTATAGATATGAAACTAATCTCAGACTAATGGTTTTCACATAGTCACAACATTCACAAAAACATGAAAACTATTTGATCTTGATTTTAAATCATTGGTCTATTTATTATGTCCAAATGACATATTTACCCATATAGACATCTCTTGGTAATGCTTGATCCATCTGGTTACATCTGTATCATATTCAAGTTCTGGTTGTTTTGCATTTACATGCTTGAGTCAAAAACTACCTTGTCGACTTCTATAAAAAATGTTCAGGTTTGCCTTTATTTGATTTACCATCAAAAATTGAATCATCCCATTTCATTATACCCAACTGTCTTTATTATTATTGGCCCCATATATTCTACTAACTCCTTTGACCCATCTCACTCCATTTATCATATTTCTATGATTGAATGTGTGTCATTGATCTTCATGGGCCTATTAAACCTT
Source organism: Torreya grandis (assembly GCA_037957365.1). NCBI lineage: Eukaryota > Viridiplantae > Streptophyta > Pinopsida > Cupressales > Taxaceae > Torreya > Torreya grandis. Next base: position 432,064 of record JARHVA010005181.1, read on the forward strand.
CTAGTTATTGTTCACCATTAGATCTTATATAAAATCAAATATGGATCATTAATTTAGCTTGGACCCATCCCTTTATGAGTAAATTTGCACTTTTGGATCTTGTATCAATGATCTTGTACCTTTGGATCATGTCCAAACTTGTATATATTTAAGATCTTTAACCTGGGGACCTTTTGACCTATTTGACTCTAGTATGGATTGTTATATCTCATGTGTCAGTATGAGGGCTCCCATAAACTATTATATCTCAACCAATTTCAAACCTTTTTAAGGGCATTTTAAACCCAAATGGATACTTACCATGGCATAAATTTGATAGACACATGAACATCTTATTGACTTGTTATCTTCATGCATAATGTTATATCTTTACTTAGATTAAACATAGACTGTCGATCTTGAACCTATTTGAATACAAATAGATACTTGCCATGGCTTTAAATTTTATGTCTATGTAAAATGTATTTGTTATCTATATGACCATCACTACATATTTGAAAACCAACAGTCATCTTCTATGCTTGAATTTGACATTTACAGGGCTACCCTTGATTTTTCTTGAAATCAAATGGCTATTTTTGTAGCCTAAAAGTGACATTTGCACAATTGTCTAGATCATAAATTATATGGGCTATTTCCTTCAGACCTTTTGCTAGAAATTTTGTTTGGGGTACTTTCCTTGAAAAAAGACCCTTCAAACCCTTGAACTATACCATCTTCCTGAGAAATGACCCTTTGAGAAAATTATATAGGGCACTTTGTTATAGAAAGATCTTTTGGACTTTTGTCTCAAGATAATTTGTCTAAAGAAAATATCCTTTGGAATTTTTTTTTGGTTCACTTTTTAGAGAAAAGACCCTTTAATAATTTTTTTGGGACACTTTTATACAAAAATTACCCTTCAAATAAAGAGTTTGGGATGCTTTGCTTGACAAAATACCCTTCAAGATTTCTATATCAAACCATTTTCCTACAAAATGACCCTTCAATAAAAATTTTTAGATAATTTTCCCAAAATAAATAACACTTAGCCTTTTTTATGTGGACAAAATGTCCAAGAGAATTTACACTTAGTTTATTTTGATGTAGATAGTTTATCCAAAAGAAATATGTCTTCAGGGAGATTATTGTGGAATAATTTATCTGAGAGAAATATATCTTCATATTTTTCTTTAGAAATTATATCTAAAATAATTTGTGCCTCTATAAACTTTGTCTCAGAAAATTTGTCTCAGAGAATTCAACACTTAGTCAAAAAAGAGTCCTAAAATAAATTAGCGTAGCAAAATAAAATACAAAAATAATTTTCTTGAGAGAATGAACACTTTGTCAAATAAAAGTCTAAAAGAATTCAACACTTAGAAATGAAATCCAAAATAATTCTTAAGAAAATAATTATCCCAAAAATGTTTTATACTTGTCTTTTCTAATGTCTGTAAGTCTTTCTAAACTTGTACCTAAACTATTTATTTATCCTTGAAGGCTTGAAAGAACTATGAAAGTATGAAGCTTGCAAACCTATTTCATGACCTTGAACTTCTTGGTTTCACCATGAAGCTTACTCATATTAAACCATTGGACCACTCTTTAATAAAGATCATACTCCTTCCACTAAACTCTTAGACTATGCACATTTTTGGTATGTAGATCAAATTTGGTCAACATCTTTGGTGACTTAGTTGGGCAACATGCTTACTATGCTTGGGAACTCAGACCATTTACATGAATTCTAACTCATAAAAAATAATACATGGACCATTTACATGACGTTTGACTCATTAAAAATAATACATGGACCATTTACATGATTTCAAGACAACCTCTTGACTTGTAAAGATAAATAACTCCAACAAATAGGGAAAGAAATAAATTTAAAGGGAAAACTAACCTAAAAAAGAAAAGGTGACTAAAAAATAACTAATTATGAAAAAGAGATCTTATTTTGGACAAAATAGAAAGGAAACTAATGTGTGAGACAAAACACTCAGAGAACAAATAAAAACAACTATGTATAGGGTACTTAGCTTTCATTAATAACAGTGTTTGAGATGTATGTCATTGACTAGGATAGGAAGTTATTCACCATTCATCATTGTGAGATGGAAAGAATTGTGGGATTTGTAACTAGAAATTGTATATAAACCACTTCAAATAGAATTAAATTTTGTGTGATTTCTTGTTTTAGATCTGTCCTCATCCCACTTGAATACTAAATCTCCTTCTTGAAAGATCTTGAAGAATCTCCTTTATCAAAAGATTTCTTTGTCATTACTTGATGGGATTCCATAGCCAACATTGACTGATACCTTATATCTTATAGCTCCATGAGTTGAGCATATCTTATTTCCATTGGCTCATTCTCCAAAATCTCAAGCTAATGCATCAATTCCAAAGTAGGGAATTCAAGAGAAATAGGCATTCTTGTTTCCTTATCATACACTAACTTGTATGGAGAATTAGAAATTGACCTCTTATAGGTGATCCTATCAACCCAAAAAGCTAAATTAAATTTGAGATGCCATGATCTTTGATTATCTTAAATATTCCTCCTCATGATCTTCAACAAATTCTTGTTAGTGTATTTAGGAAAGCCATTGCCTTGTGGATAATAGTTTGATGAGGTACTAAGGAAAACACTATGTTAAACTACTCATTAGCTGATCTTATATCCTAAAAAAACATAAAATTATCAAAAATTATAGTTTAAGGGACCCCAAATCTTGTAATGAAACCTTCATATAAGTCTAAAACATTAGTTTCATTATCTTCTCTTAATGACATTGTCTCTATCCATTTGGAAAAATAATTTATGGTAGTTAGGATCCACTTGTGTCTTGAGATTTAAGGGGGTTGATGAGACCAATAAAGTCCAATACCGATGAGACAAAGGGATGATTTATTGAAATTATTTGGAAAGGTAAGGATGCAAGCTTCACCTTTCCAACAAACATGGCACACTATCTGCATTTTCTAGTCCATGCACAATAATCACCAAATAAACATGGACAATAATGCCCAAATTTAATTATCTTATCAGTTATTATACTTGATGAATAATGTATTCCACTATATCTATCATGGAACTACTCAATCAACCTCTATGTTTGACCTAGTTCTATGTATCTTAGCAATATGACATTGATATCCTTTCTGAACAATACATTATCAACAAGGATAAAATGAATTAAATATAATATAAAATATATCATCTTTAAAGGGATCAAAAAAGAAGGATAAATACCATCTAATAGATACCTTACCATATCTTGTAACCAATTGGAAAATGAGGTCTTGTCACTTGTAACTTCTTGATCATTTGACACCATAACCAGTTCATTAGTCTCCTACAAGTCTTGGGCTAGATATTCATAAATTACTTTGCCTCTAACCAGATTTTTGACCTTGATCTCAACATAATATTCCATGAGTTTGGTTATCCAACTAACTCTATTGTCATTTATATCTTTATTTAGAAGAAAATATTTAACACTTGAATATGCAACCATCAAATGTATCCTATTTTTGGATGGTAAGTACCTAAACTTTGTAGGAGACCTTATAACTGAAAGAATATGTTTCTCAACAAAATAATATAATGTTTCATATTCTTCTAAGCCTTTAATAAATAAGGTTATTGGCTGCTCTAAGTTATCTTTATTCTACTGCATTAGAATACCTAAAATTATGTCAATGTTAGCATAGTTGTATAAGAAGAAATCTTTTGTAAATTTAGGGTTCAGGAGTGTAGGAGCATTGGCTATGGATTTATTGATCTCTTCAAAACTTCTTAATCCTTCTTTAGACCAAATAAAACTCCAATCCATCTTTAGCATGGCTATGCATGGCCTAGATAAAGTAACAACATTTAAAATGTATCTCCTTATAAAGATGATCTTACCTAAAATGTTTTTGAAGGTTTTCTTGTGTTTAGGTAATGAAAGTACAAGAATTGATTCTATCCTATCAAGATATATGCTCATACCATTTTTTAAAATTACATGTCCAATAAGCATACCTTCATGAATAGAGAAAACACACCTTCTTGGATTCAAAGACACTCCAAATTTGCTGCATATTTCAAACACTTGTCTGAGATGAATCATATGATCATCTGTACTATTGGAGAATATTATTATATAATCAAAATAAACAAGAATAACTTGTTGAGGAGACCCTAAAATTCCATGTCCATAGCCTTCTAAAAAGTGGCTCTAGCATTGAATAAAACAAAAATCATCTTTTTGTATTAAAATGTCCCCCACTTTGTGGTGAAGGTTGTTTTTAAATGGTCTTCTTCTTTGAAAAAAAATTGGTTTTATCCACTATAGCCATATAATAGGGAGAATATTTTTGAAACTATAAATAGCTATAAAATTTGTTCCATTGATGGTAATGGATAGTGATCTTTAAGAGAGGCCTTACTAAAGTCATGGAAGTCAACACATGTCCTTATTTCACCATTATTTTTCCAAACTGGAATAAGCTTTTCCACCCAAGTCAAGTTCTTAATTAAAATCATTATAGCTAACTCAATGAGCTTATGTAGGTTTGATCTCATTAGAGGTTCAATATTTGGTTTAATAGGCCTTTATCTCTATCTAACTAGCCTAGTATCATCTTCTAACTCAATGGTATGTTGAGATATAATTGGATCGAATCCTTTAAGGTCATTATAATACCATGTAAAGACATCTACAAAACTTTAACATAACTTAATAAAAGTTTCTTTATCTGAAGGTGTGTAAAATTTTCCTAGATTAAAATTCTTATAAGTTGCAATCTCTACATTTTTATAGTGTTATTCCTTGGTTGATAAAGAAAAGTTTTCTTTTCTCAATTTATCACCTCTACTGAATATGTTTTCAAGGGTGACAAACCCTTTAGGTAACTTATTTGTCTTTGATTTCATAGTCTATTCATCATACTAATGTAAATACTTGTCTTGGTTCCTTGAAGAGAATTCAAATTTCTCTTGTAAGAATCTAAAAATCTAACTATCATCTTCAAATACTTTCCAATTGTCATGGTGTTCTAAGATAGAAGGTCTCACAACTAACTTGATGTGTGATTGAAATTTTTCATTTTTTATGTCATATGGGATATTGAATTGTGACCCAATAACAACCATTTTATCTACATGCTTATTCTTATTTCTTGAAATGGATTAAATATTAAAATATTAAAAGTCTTGAAATAGGTCCCATACTCTATAATTATAGGACCTAATTAGTGTGTTCTTACATATATCAACTCCTCTTACTTGATGAACTACTAGTTCATTATCTCCAAAGACTTGTAAGGAATTGACCTTCATCTTTATTACCCATTGCAAACCATGCACTAGTGCTTCATATTTAGTAACATTATTGGAACAACCAAAATAGAACTTGAGATAAGATAGATAAATATGATTGGATATATAAATTAACATCATTATAGCTCTAGTGACAAGTTTGTTCCTACATCTATCAAAATATAGCTGCCATAGTCCATCACTAGGCTAATCATCTTTCATCAATGTTAAAATTGGTGCATCATCTTCATGAAGGAAATATACACCAAATCATTCTTCTTAAATTTAATTTTTTGGATCATGTCCATGTAAATCAGAGGCCCATTCATGAAGGAAAATATTTAGGACTCCATCTAGAGGTTATTCAATTTCCACCTCACTATTTTCTAGTACCTTATTTGAGATAACATAATTAGTGTTCACCATACTTGGCATACATGGCTCCAAATGAAATATTTAAATAGGCTTAGAATGTATTATTACCTTAGTAACATACCTAGTCTTTAACATTAAATAGGTCTAATCAGCTGACAAATATCTTCCAATCTTTGAAATAAAGTCTCTTTATAGGCATATGGCAAAATAGGGAGGCAAGTCTACTACAACTACATCTTGCTAAATAATAACATTGGGGCAAGCATGTAATGTCAATTTTAGATATTTGATTATGCCTAATATCTTTTTTTGTGACCCATCTAATTGAAATACTCTTTTAGTATTTAGATCATAGAGAAAAATAAGCTTGTCTGTAATTTTTTTGCGCATGACAGTGTACTAGCTCCACTATCTACCATATAATTATGGACTACACAATCACCTATTATCAAGGAGAGATAAAAGGGAGGAGTTTTATTTTATTTGAAATTGGTTTTGTCTACATTTTTCATTTTATATATCTACTAATTAGGTTAATTTTATGGTCTAAATTGACCAAGACATCTCCTTATTTCTCAACAAGTTCTCTAAATACCTTAAGATTTGAATGCTCTTGAATAAGCATGTCTTTTTATCTTGGAATGGAAAGGGAATCCCACATAATAATTCTAACATTTGATTTATTCATTTTATAAATTATGATAAAAGGTGTCCCACTAACCTTTGGCTATAACTTTGGAGCCACTAGTTGTTCTCTAGTTATGGACATTTAGGTAAATTTCACTATCTTTGTTTCCTGGATCTTCTATGCTACGGGAATGACAACATGATCTTTGACACTTTTTGAAATAAAATTATGAACTCTAGAAGTATTTCTCACATATTGATCTTACTCAACTTCTCTTCTTTTAGCTCTAGTCAGAACTACCACTTGACCATTTGTGTTTCTATTTTTTCCAACTTGGTTGAACATAATATGATCATCCAATTGACAATCAACATTAATGGAATTAGGATATCTTAAAACTTGTTGAGTTTCTCCTTAGATTACCATATTAATGTCTTAATACCAACCACCATGAAGAGAGAACTCTTCTTGTGCCATTTGTGGCATAGTAATATCTTATGATACCAAAGCTTAATTTTGAGTGTCATTTGGATTAGAAGTTTGCCAACCTAGATCTTGCATCAAGTTATTTTGAGGAATAATAAATTTTGAAATAGAAGGTACATTGGGACTAAGGGTTATGCATGGCTTATTTTAGGTTAGGGCTTCTTTATTTTGATAAGGTTTCCTATTGTCCTTGAAACCTTGATAAAGGGGTCTTTGGTTATTTCAAGACTGATAAGTATTCTAGGTTTGTTGCTAATAAGGTATACATTGGTACTTATACCTCTTGAGTTGAATAATCTCATTTCTACAATCCTATAACATGCTTTTTAGATCACTAATCTCACTAGATTAATTAGGAGGGGATATAACTTAGACTTTTAGAGATGGAATAGGAGATATATATGGAATCTGGGGAACTTGAGGGGGAGGAATAGGTCATAATTCTAGGAATATGTGAATTAAAGGCCTTGGAGTAAGTTTACCAGCTTGTATTAATCTATTTTCTTACTTGATTGTAATTTCATAGGCATTTGGTAAAGTATTACCACCAATAAATTATATTATGACACTTATATCAGAATTAAGGGCCTTAAGATAGTAAAAAAATGTATACTCTAGATTTGGTCTAACCAATGTAGGGATCCTAGTCCATATATTTTAGACTCTGAGGTTAAAATTAGACATGAATTCATGGGGTACCTTTATATGGTATTCAATTGTTCAACCAAAGATAATGATTAGACTTGTCTTCAAATTGCCTCACTATGGTTTCACCTAACTCATCCTAAGTATCAATGGAGGTCAAAGGAAGATTCATATACCATTTTAATGATTTTCCTTTGAAGGAAGTAATAAGCAATCTAATAGCCACATTATCTTGAATAACATTATGAATAGAACATAGATTGGAAACATCTTAGATATGCTTAACAATAGTATTTTTATTCCATTCTCTTAAGAAAAAAGAGATAATTTTTATGGCAGACATAGTAATGTCATCATATTAGGCTAAATTTAGGGGACTACCCATATTAAATGGGATAAACACTTGATTTTTTATAACCATTTAGGCAAAATGGATTTGGTTTATAGGGATAATAAATTGGACTAAAATAATTGAATGACCAAGAGATAAATTTTTCTTTGGAGGATAAGTTTTTTTACTATTTAATCTTGATATTTTATAATAAGTATAATTAAATTCAATATGTTCAAAATGATTACCTTTAATTGATGATCTTATTGTAACCTTTGACATGAAAGCACTTTCTGAAGGATGTTATGAACTCTATAACTTGAAAGATATTCAAATTTTGATGATTGTATATCTCTCTTACTTTTTAAATTTATTCTTTTCAATATTTAAAATTTAATTATACCAAAGAAGTTATGTCTCATTGGGTGTCCCAAAACTATTGGTGTTTTAGATTTGCACCCTAGCTGAGTAAGGGAATCATCCAGATCTTCCTACTCAAAGCTAGTCTAACATGGGATTAATCCTAGGCTATGGGTATCCTAATAATGGATTAGACCTCTAGAGAAGGCCAAATTCCTTTTGGTTCTATCACCTATACTAAACCTAAAATAACACTTGCATGGAAAGGGAAAGAGATTTTGATAATAACTTTTAAAGCATGTAAAAGAGGAAATGCACCAATGATTCGATCACTAAAAATCACATAATAAACATTATGAGACAATTTTAATACCAAATAATATCAATATCACATACATATTTTAGAATAAGGCATTAATAAATTATCAAATTAGTAAGAGAGGGTGAATATCCACTTTTAGGCTAGACAATAAACTATAAATTACACTTATAATGACTTTTGAAAACTACTAATCACATCCTAAAGGTAAGGAAAACTCAAAGATAGGAAAAGAACATACATTAACTTAACTATAGTACATGAATTCATAGAACATACTTCAATCTAGCTTAGAAAATGATGGAAGTCTTTATTGCATCAAAAGGTGTTATAATACAAATTTTCCTAGAGTCTGGTCATATAAAAAAAGAGGGAAAGAGGGATCCATTTTAAGGTTTGGAAACCTAGAGAGAGAGAGAGAGAGAGAGAGAGAGAGAGAGAGAGAGAGAGAGAGAGAGAGAGAGAGAGAGAGAGAGAGAGTTATGCAATGAAAAAGGCTCAACCGCTTTTGATGGATTAGAATTCTCAAGGATGCTGAGTCATAGTCTTATCGATAAAGAGTAAATTATATTAAATAATTGAATGATTATTATCCTTATCCATCCACCCAGTGTCTTCTTCAAACTCTATGATATCATTTAATGATCTAATGATAAGGATCATATCTTGAAACTAGAATAATTATGCCACATCTACTTTGGGTGGCCAAGTATTTTTTCTCATTTAAAAGTGATCCTAATGATAGGTGTGACATGTCTCCCTATGATCATGTTTACATATACATTTATTATAAATCAAACTTGGGTCAATTCTATAGACAAAAAACTAATCTCAGACCATTGGTTTTCACATAGTCATAATATTCATGAAAACCTACAAATTGTATGACCTTACTTCTCAATCATTGGTTTCTATATAAGGTATAAATGACCTATTTTACCCATATAGAGCTATGATGACAATGTTTGGTTCCACTAGTTCCATATAGATCATATATGAGATCTAGTTCTTTTACAATTACATTTCTAAGTTGAAAGCTACCCGATTGACTTTTGTAAAAAATGTCTGGGTTCACCTTTGTTTGATTTTCCATCAAAAACTTAGAACATTTCATTATGACCAACTATCTTTATTCTTACTATTCCCATAGATTCTACTAACTCTTTTGACCCATATCATTTGACTAATCTCCTTTACATAATTAAATGTGTGTTATTGATCTACCTAGGCCCATTAACCTGCCAGCCATCACTCGTTGTTAGATCTTATATAAAATCAAATATGGATCATTAATTTGGCTTAGACCCATCCATTTTTTAGTGAATGTGCACCTTTAGATCTTGGCTTGATGATCCCACACCATTGGATCATGTCCAAATTATAGGTCTTTAATGGCTTTAATCAGGGGACCTTTTGACCTATTTGAGTCTACCATTGATGTTTAGATCTTCTGTGTTAGTATGAGAGCTCCCATAGACTATTAGATCTTGACCAACTTAAAAAATTTTAAGGGAATTTTGAACCCAAATGGTTACTTATCATGGCCCAAATTTAACAGCCACATGAACATCTTATTGAATTCTTGACTTGACATGTGCCACTAGATCTTTGTTTAGATTGAACATAAACCATTTATCTTGAACCCATTTGAATACAAATGGATATTTGTAATGGATTGAACTTTGAAACTTACAATAATGTATTTGACATCCACATGACCATCACTATATATTTAAAAACCAATTGTCATTTTTATGCATCCTTGACTTTTGGAAATCAAACATCTATTTTTGTAGATGAAAACTAATGTTTTCTCAACTATCTAGATCACAAGTTCTATGGGATATTTCCTTCAAACCTTTTTATGGACATTTTGTTTGGGGAACCATACCTAAAAAAATACCCTTTGTAACCCTTGAATTGGACCATTTTATCAAGAAATGACCCTTTGATAAAATTGTATAGGGCACTTTACTGCAGAAAGATCCTTTGAGATTTTATCTTGGGATAATTTATCTAATTAAAATACCCTTTGGAATTTTTATTTGGTTCACTTTCTTGAGAAAAGACCCTTAAGGAAAAGGTTTTTAGGATACTTTTCTACAAAAATTACCCTTTGGAAAAAGTGTTTGGGATGCTTTTCTTGACAAAATACCCTTTGGGATTTTTGTATCGGACCACTTTCCTATAGAATGACCCTTTGAGAAATTTTTTTGAATAATTTTCCCAAAATAGATGACACTTAGCCTTTTTTGATGCATATAAAATGTTTGAGAGTATTTACACTTAGTCTTTTTTGATGCAATGAATTTATCTAAAATAAATAGGTCTTTGAGGAAATTATTGTGGAATAATTTATCTAAGAGAAATAAGTCTTCAAATTTTTCTTTGAACATTTTGTTTGAAAGAATTCATGCCTTTGAAAACTTTGTCTCGAACAATTTGTTTGGAAGAGTTTAACACTTAGCCAAAAAAGAGTTTTGAAAGAAATTAGCTTAGTAAAATAAAATCCCAAAATAATTTTCTCAAGAGAATGAACATTTAGTAAAATAAAAGATCCAAAAGAATGCAACACTTAGAAATGAAATCCAAAAGAATTCCAAAGTAAATCCTTAGCCCAAAAGTATTTTGTACTTATCTTTTCTAATGGATGTAAGTCTTTATGGACTTTTACCTAAACTATTTCTTGATCCTTGAAGGCCTGAAAGAACTATGAAAATATGAAACTTGTGTAGACTTATTCTATGACCTTGAAGTGTTTGGTTTCACCATGAAGCCTACTCAAACTGAACCATTGGACCACTCTTCAATCAAGATCCTACTCCTTCCACTAAAAACAAGGAGTATGGACTTTTTGTTTATGTAGACCAAATTTGGTCAATATTACCTTAAGTCCTTCACTTATCCTAAATTATACCTATAGATACCTAATAAGATAAAACTAAGGAACTAATTCAAATTATATGATGTATTAAAATGAAACACAAATTTGAATATAAAAGGAATAATTTGATTTGACAATTTCACTTTCTATTTATGGAAATTACTAAGAAGATTAAGATACTAAGGGTTTTTTTATTGTACTATAAATGTCTAAGACTAGATGAAAATATTAGAAAGTGTAATAAATTGGACTATGAGTCACTCAAATTAGGATCTAAGTATTTGAATGCATCTAGATAGAACTATCAGCTTTATGACACTTTTAACTGAGATTATGTTCTAAAAACTAATGGTTTCATTTGAATGAATTTTACTATTATTTTTATACACATTTATTGTACTTAAAAATTTCACAAATAATGTTTTTTTAAGACAATTTTTTTTTTTTAAAATGGACTATTTTAGTGTTATCTTGAGAGTCTTGTTGATATTTTTTCCTTCAAACATTTTCATTTTAGATTATACAAAGAAAAAATATGTTTGAGAAGAAAACCATGCACAAGTAAATGTATTACAAGTGAATCGACATTATAAAAAATATTTTTGGATTTTTAGCACAAATAAATTTAACATTTGATGGTATTCAACATTTATCCATGTTTGTGCTTATTTTACATGGTGGTTTAGTGTTTGTTTAATTTTACCTAGTATTTTTCTCATAAATTTTCATTTGGAAATCAATTAGAATATTTTCAATTTAGCATCAAAATTATTTCTTACTAAAGTGGACTTTCTAAAGTACTTGGTTAAATATTTCTAAGCCAAATGTCAAGTTATAACTATGGGTGAAGTCAAAAAAATAGATAAAATCATTTATTCTATGCCAAATTATTCAATAAAACATTAAAATACAAAAAATAGATTTTTAAAGACATTCCAAACTCATAGTGCAATCATGGGTCTTTTATAAAATATTTTAAAATATCTTTGAGTTTTCACTGTTGTTGAAAAAGTGGAGTTTTCCATAAGATTTTCAAAAAGTGGAGTTTTTTATGGAATTTTTAGTGGTGCAAAACTCATAAAATCTCCATACACAGATATTTTGTGGAATTTTATTGGTACAAAACTTGTATAATTCTCCACAAGTGTAATTTATTAGTGTGAAACTCATATAATTCTCCACACGTGAATTTTCATGGTATGAAACTCGTATAATTATCCAAAAGTAAAAATTGATGGTGTGGAACTCATATAATTATCCATATGTGTAATTATATAGTGTGAAATGTGTAGAATTATCAACAATTAGAATTTATGTGGACTTTGTATTAGCACGATTCCATAATGTGAAACTCATATAATTCTCCATAAGTGAAATTTCATTGTGCAAAACTTGTAGGATTATATGCAAGCACAATATCATGGTGAAAATTTCATAGAATTCTCCATAAGTGCAAAACTAATAGAATTCTCCATAATGATTATTTTTTCAGACTTAGTAGTAGTGCAATTCCTTAGTGTGAAACTTGTATAATTATCCATAATAGGGATTTTTGTGGACTTTGTAGTAGCATAATTTCACAACGTGAAATTTTAATAATTCTCCAGAGTGAGGATTTTTGTGGACTTTATATAAATTTAATTGCATGGTACAAAACTCATAAAATTTTCCATAAAGTGTGATTCCATGATGTGAATCTCATAAAATTTTCCATTTTGAAATTTTAAATGCATTAAAATCCAAATATCAAAAAATAAAAAGAGACATGCAAACTCTAGGTTTATTTTTTGGATTTCAAAAAATTAAAAAGGGGGGATTTTATTATGTTTATCTTATTAGTGATTTCTAATGCCATAGTAGAATATTAAATAAAAAATAAACCTTGCATATGGGGATCCATATTCAATAATGGAGACAAAAAAATAACACAATTTGGGTGCCACTTTGATACTTTTAATGCAATCAATGGAGGTAAATTATTCATAAAATGTCTTTGAAAATATAATAAACCCTTGTAATGCCATTTGTAGACACCAAAATTACATAACACATGTGCGTAACTCCCTATGTTGAACCACCCTTGAGACCCTTTTAATAATTAGCCTTCCTAACCCATGTTTTTACCCCTCACACATTTAATTAATTTAAAATATTTAGTTAAGTTAATTAAAAACTACTTATTCCACCTTACCTGGGCACCTCATCCTAAGACTAATTCTTACCCTTTGAGTCACCTCAAGAATTAGTCCCCTAATATTAACTACCCATGACTTGTTCTCACCCAAAAAATAAATTACTAACTATGCCCTTCTTAACCTTGCATTTCTACTATTTCCTAATGGATACCACACTCGACATGAGAAATAATAGAAAATAGGCTAAAATAGTCCTTTTACCTATTCTCATGCCACTGACACTGGTCAACCCATGATCGACATCGGTGGGATCACTGACATCAGTTACTTAAACCAAATTCCAAACTAATGTTTAGGTCAATAAAAATTAAAAAACTAAGTTATTTGCATACAGGCTTTAGCATTCAAATTTATACATTTAGGCTTACCATTACTCTACACAAGTAAGTCTAGATTAGAAATTAATATACTACATAGAGATTTTATTCTTATAAACTGATAGCACACACTTGTCTTTCTATTCACATATTGCTTCAACATTCCTCATCAGTGCCATCTATCTGCCACCCATGATTCATCTATTTCATCATCTAAGTATACCTATGTGTTTTGGTAATTATTTTAAATAGTCATTTTAAAATTTCTCTACATTATACTATGTATCATTTTATGAACATCTTGACTCTCCCTACAAAGGAGCTATAAAACTCCTTTGCCTATTTTCCTCTACTCCAAACATACCAACCTTTTATCTATACCCACTTGAGTCTTACACACTCCCTTACGACTCTTCCCAACCTCATAAACCTGACCAAAATCCACCTCCTAGCTTAAAAAAGTCTCCTAAAACCCCCCTAAAAACCTATTTCTCCTATTGACATTGGTCCCATAACCAAAATCGGTCATATAACTAACATTGATAGCCTAAGCAATGTTGGTGACTATGTATTTTGATTAACCTCTCTGAGCCTAACTCAACCACCTCAAAAAATATCAATAACTCACATTACCTACACTATGTCACTCTTTGCTACACTTAGACTGAAAGAATGGTATGAATATCTGTCATGTCCCCTTTTCAGGTGACATCTTTAGACTTGATGATTAGCCTATTATGCGACCTTTATAGGCTGATAAGATGGATAGAGGGTCATGATGGAGCTTGGCTTGGCTTAGATTAGTAGAATTCCTATAGTTGGCTTTCATTTAGGCTCTTTTAGACATGTTTTGCCTGAGCTCCTATTATTTAGGGACTTCTAACACACAGCAGAGCACCCTTGTTTTAGTATGGTCATGTGCAGAATCACTCCTTGATTCACTAGCTTCAGATGGTTCGAGGATCTGACATGTATTGAGGGAGATATTAATATTTGTTTGATTTAATCAAATATTAATTATTTGGTCTAATTTTAATTATAAACCCTAATTCTAATTAAAGAAAACCCTAATTAGGGCAAGCATATCTTTTTGGAGGGTATAAGGGTTTCTCATGGAAGAGAATTGAAAATTATGATTGATTATTGATATTGATTCTTGTTAAGAATTCTTCTGTGAAGACTGAGCCAAGGGTTCCAGGATTCCATTTGCATTGAAGAACATCCACTCTTCATTGTGTGTGATTCAGAGGTTATGAGAGATCAGTCGATATATTTCCAAATTGAGAGATAACTTCATATAGAAGTTATCATAGGGGTTTACAAGTTTGAGAGATAACTTCATATAGAAGCTATCACAAGGGTTCACAGGTATTTCTTTATTTAGGTTTTTGATTCTATAATTATCTAGATATAGATCTTTTGTATTAGCCCATAGTTATTCAGATCAGGATCAAGCATATAGGTTGTGCTATATTGACGGCCATACGAAGTCTGTATAGCTCTATGCAAATCTGTATGCATCAATGAAAAGATCAGACACTGACATCAATAGGTAGAGACCTATAGAGACTGACATCAGCTGACCTCTCACTGACATCGACAGGTTAAGGACCCCAGTCGATCGATGATGGCAGTATAACTGACGTCGGTGATTGTGTTTTTGACACAACAAGCTGAGACGTACCAAATCTAGATTTATTTCATAGTTTGTGGAATACTCAAGCTATTAAGGCCGTATTTTCAATATTCTTTATATACTGGACAGAGGACCTCTATTGTAAGCATATGAGCAAATAAATAAGAGATTATACTATGATTTATTTATCTATTTGAAGATATTTTGCACAAATACAGATAAGTAATTCAAAGCTTTTGTTAATCAATAGTCCCTATTGGTTGGGGATATTACAGTGGTATCAGAGCTATTGTCTTTCTATAGTCCCTATTTGAAGGGGATATTATAGTGGTATCAGAGCCAAATTCCTACCATCCTATTGGGTAGATTGATCTGTACAGTGATAGCTCTATTATAGTGGTAACAGAGCCAAATTCCTACCATCCTATTGGGCAAATCAGAGCCAAATTCCTACCATCTTGTTGGGCAAACCAGAGCTAAATTCTGCCCTCCTATTGGGTAGATTAGAGCTAAATTATGCCATCTTACTTTGTAGTTTGGGTAGCTTGGTCATTGAATCAGCTAAGTAACCATGATTACTTCAAGTAATCAGAAATAGTGGGACAAGGATATGAGGAAGCTGAAACAAAGTTTGAACTAGTTGGTTGAAACCCAAAAAAGGATGAATGAATTTCTTTCAGACCCTACATTCGAAGACAAATTCACATGGTATATGACAGCGAATGAGGAGTGGGAGTTATTATCACCTGAGGTTTAAGAGAGGATGTCTTTTGATCACTTTGTTAAGCTAAGGAGAGAGCACTATAGATTAGTTAGATAGGATAACAACATGTCCCATGATTCTTATGAGATAGGAGATGGTGACGATGAGATAGTTTCAACAGTAGCTTCTTCAGAGTTAGACGAGGATGAGTTCAATGCTTGCACTCAGAGTGTAGAGGTGTACTCAGATGTGAGTACATTGAGTGTTGATGATCTCTTAGATATGGCAGAGATTGTAGAAGAGTCCCAGGATCTGATTATTGCAGATGTCACCCAAGAGAATGTAGTGGACAGTTTTGAGGACTTAGTTTCACCAACAATTTCTTTTTGTACGGAAGAGTTAGTCAATGATGCTACAACTTTTGATACTCTGGATGTTGATATGAGCTATGGAGTTGATTCACAGAGTATGGATGGTAGTACAACAAAGATCAATGATTTTGAGTCTACTCTTTTGGACCGTGCATCAGAGGAGGATTGTAGGAGACAATCTAGCTAGTGCCACCATGTGTCTAGTCAACAAAGAGTTAGTGAGCGAGACATTACTACTGCTTACAAGCATTTTGATGCTACTCATCAGTTGTTAGTAGTTTATGGATGGGGTTCTCCTACTAGCATTGAGTAGCAAGGTAGTTATTTATCCTTGATAGAGATCCACTCTTTATGGGAGGCTATCCAGATTCTGAGATAGGATTATATGCAGTTGGTAGCCGATAGAGATTATCTTATGGAGTGGGGCAGCACAGTGTATGATGCATTATTGGTCAAGGAAGATAAGGTGAGTGAGCTTACTCAATAGCTTGAGGTGACTTCTATGATTCTTGAGAGTATGTAGTTGGCTTTTGAGGAGTCACAGTTTCATTTGGCTGAGGTGACCATGGAGTTAGAGTGACTTCAATGTTTACCAGACTTGGTACAGTCACAGGTTGTGGTATTTGGGGACACGAGGGTGCCCATGGTCAAGATTTTTAGAGATAGTGGGGATGAGCATATATCTATCCTCGATGCTAGTATTGGTTTATTTCTACTAAAGTTACATTCAGTTGAGTTGGGTGCTACAGTCGAGCATGGTAGTCATCTTGATATGGTGATAGGTGTTGTGATTGATAGTTTGGTGGTGCATGACTTAGAGCAGGAGTTGATGAGATATGTTGATCATAGTAAAGGTATAGTGTGTGGATTCTCCATACTTAACATAGTTCCATTTGGGAGTTATTGTAGAGTTGGAGTGTGCCTTCCACATAGCATGGTGGAATGTGTACCTAGTATTTGTGATTTTAGAGATTTGTTGAGTTGCATTCACCAGTTTGATTATGGATTCCTCTTTATTCTATTTTAGAGGATATTGTAGGAGCTTGCATTGATTAACAGTAGTGCAGATCACAACTACATATGAGATCCAGGTGGATTGATTGGTTTATTATTCTGAGATTGCTTAGGGACAAGCAATTTCAGGAGGGGCAGATTGTCATGTCCCCTTTTCAGGTGACATTTTTAGACTTGATGATTAGCCTATTATGCAACCTTCATAGGCTGATAGGATGGATAGAGGGTCATGATGGAGCTTGGCTTGGCTTTGATTAGCAAAATTCCTACAGTTGGCTTTCATTCAGGCTCTTTTAAACACATTTTGCCTGAGCTCCTATTATTTAGGGACTTTTGACACACAACGGAGCACCCTTGTTTTAGTATGGCCATGTGTAGAATCACTCCCTAATTCACTAGCTTCAGATGGTTTGAGGATCTGACATGTATCGAGGGAGATATTCATATTTGTTTGATTTAATAAAATATTAATTATTTGGTCTAATTTTAATTAGAAACCCTAATTCTAATTTAAGAAAACCCTAATTAGGGTAAGCATATCTTTTTGGAGGGTATAAGGGTTTCTCATCAGAGAGAATTAAAAATTATGATTGATTATTGATATTGATTCTTGTTACGAATTCTTCTGTGAAGACTAAGCCAAGGGTTTCAGGATTCCATTTGCATTGAAGAACATCCACTCTTCATTGTGTGTGATTCAGAGGTTGTGAGAGATCAACCGATCTATTGCCAAATTGAGAGATAACTTCATACAAAAGTTATCACAAGGGTTTACAATTTTGAGAGATAACTTCATACAGAAGCTATCACAAGGGTTCACAGGTATTTCTTTATTTAGGTTTTTAATTCTATAATTATCTAGATATAGATCTTTTATATTAGCCCATATTTCTTTAGATCAGGATCAAGCATACAGGTTGTGCTATATTGGTGGCCGTACGAAGTCTATACAGATCTATGCAAATCCATACGCATCAGCAAAAAGATCAGACACCGACATTAGTAGGCAAAGACCTACAGAGACCGACATCGGCTGACCTCTCATCGACGTCGGCAGGTTAACGACCCTAGTCGACTGACGATGGTAGTATAACTGATGTTGGTGATTGTGTTTTTGACATAGCAAGCCGAGATGTACCAGATCTAGATTTATTTCCCAATTTGTGGAATACTCAAGCTATTAAGGCCGTATTTTCAATATTCTTTATATACTAGATAGAGGACCTCTATTATAAGCATATGAGCAAATAAATAAGAGACTATACTATGATTTATTTATCTATTTGAAGATATTTTACACAAATACAGATAAGCAATTCAAATCTTTTGTCAATCAATAGTCCCTATTGGTTAGGGATATTATAGTGGTATCAGAGCTATTGTCTTTCTATAGTCCCTATTTGAAGGGGATATTACAATATCTCTCTCTTACTCTCTCTTTCATTTTGTTATTCATTACCAATTTTGTTTCCAAAAGTGGACTGTCATCCCTAAGGAGGTTTGACACTACTAAGAACAAACTTGTAGCTTGGTAGCCCACTCATATATCTGCTAACAAATATTTTTGGTGTTAGTATTTTCTTATTCATAAGTAGTCCTCCCCAACCAAAGAGGAGTGCTCAAAATCATTTATATATGGTGCATAACCAATCTAGGTTCTCTTTAATCTCTAATTCCTACCCTTCATCTATGTTTCTAATTAAACATCAAATAGATTCAAAATTTAGAGAAACATTTTTGACATGCCTAGTGGGACCCTAGAGTTTTTAGTGCATTTATTTCTTGTTTTAAGCATTCATATAGGTGAATTATAGTGAAAATTTCATTACTTTCACTTTCTCCTTCTCTTCTCCCTCAAAATGAAATATTCAACATTTTATTTTTTA
Source organism: Torreya grandis (assembly GCA_037957365.1). NCBI lineage: Eukaryota > Viridiplantae > Streptophyta > Pinopsida > Cupressales > Taxaceae > Torreya > Torreya grandis. Next base: position 451,507 of record JARHVA010005181.1, read on the forward strand.
TTTAAGGGCAATAAACTAAAATTTATTCTTCCTTTCCACTCTTCTCTTCCTTTTGCCTCTAAAAGAAACCTATCATTTTTTTGTAGGTTAAAATAATATCTTCTTTATCTCTTTCTTACATGTACATTAGGAGAGTGAATTTCATTCTCTTCTCCTATTTCATCTTTTATTTCATTCAAATTAAAATACTTCAAATTTGGGTTTAACACTTACTGCACTTCATTATTTGCTTACTACACATTAGCTCACCTAGTTAATTACAAAAATTATGAATGAATCATAGTACACCCATGTTACATAACCAAATCACACTCATAAAAACAAAAATCTAAACTCACCTGAGACAAGGCCCATCAGGGTTTCATCACCTGATGGATCACCTTACCCAACTTTTCTATCTTACTTGGATCTCACCACCAAGGGGAGACCCCACTCCATTCTTTGGCAGAGTATAAACTCTAGGTAGAAGGTATATTTTGGCTAAGCAACCTAGCTTGGCTTCAGGTCCATGAAGTGTTGGGAGCAAGCTCCTACAACAAGCCACATACCTGGTCTAATATAGATTTCCTCTTGAACACCAAAATTAACCTGAAACCAACTCTAGATTGCTTTCTAGTACCTTTGGTAACCAAATTATCTTCTCACTATCTGATTAAGGCATAAGCCAACATGAGACTAAAATTAATCTCTAAGAGTTAATAATTGGTGGTTGTATGTTTTTTTTCTACTTTTCTATTTCCTTTTATATTTTGGAGCTAGTAAGGACATTTTTCCATTAATTTATAAAATCAACACCATTTATAATACTTAGGTTGTATAACCTATTATATCAAGCTTTTTGAGTGTTCATTCTCCTTATATAGACCTCTTGAATCCTCTATTTTACCTAGATTCTACCTCTAAGTTTTTAGAACATTGTATTTTTCATCTCCCAAGATATCATAGTGATTGAAATTAGTTAATCCCACTGACATCGATAGACTTTAGCCTACCAACATCAGTTAATCCCATCAACATCGATAGACTTTAAATATTGACATTGGTCAAGTAACCAATGTTGGTGACTATGTAATTTCAATTTGCTCAAAATAGAAAGCTAAAACAACCTACTTACCTGCACTTGAACTTAGTTTTTATTATTTTATCACTAATACAGATTATTAATACTATTTATACTTCTTGTATGGAATTAATGTGAGCCCAAGCGAAAATTATTTCTGATTACGTAAGCTAGAAACCACTTCCACCTTCCCCCCTTATTTTTGATTCTATCATGGAACATACTTTAGATATAGAACATACTCCTAACACCAACCAAATTCCCATTGTGCTTGAAGGAGATCAATATTGTGCTAAATTTCTTGATCGTAATGTGGCAACCCTTTAGCATTACCTTGTCATCAGCTGAACCCACAATTTTTTGGGTGACCCACTATATGGTATGCCAACTTCTCTGATGGAAAAAACTTAAATTTTATCTATATTCACTATTTTCTCCATGTTTTCTCCAACCATCACTTTTACAAGTAACCTAACCATAAATAATTTCCAAAGTTTAACATCACCAAATACCCAATCCCACCTAAACCCTGGCATGACTTCCCTACCTTCACAACCATAAGCAATTTAATCAAGTCTATCCCCATTTCATAATTTACTAGTACCTATCCCATCTAATCTCACACCTATAATTACTTGTGTTAAAACAAACCCTTCACCTAGTATAACCATGAAAATAACCTAACCTACAATAACAACATCAAACCAAAGCATAGGCTCTAACCCAATGGGACAAGCCCCTTTTCTTTCCACCCCCAGCCTATGGCTCATTATCTATATGTTACATCAACACAACCACAACAAGCTATTTTATATGCTCCCTCTACCTCTTATCATCTTCCCTATAACTTGGGGGGTATCTTCCATACCAATCCCCCTCTAAACATCATTAAGATGTTGATGGAAAAGATGTTCAATCTAGAGACATTTGTGTTAGGTTCAAAGAATGTGTTATCTTATGATCAGATATGCAATGAGCCCATCCATCCTTCTGTGCCTATTTTCCCCAATCCAAGCCAATGGGAAATCCCCAAATTTACTCATTTCTAAAGTAAATAGGACCCACAATAGAATTTATGAGCATTTAGACAATCTTGTTATTTAATATGGCACAATGATGTGTTATTGCTTTACACTTTCCCTATGTCTCTTATAGGTGCTACCTTGGATTGGTATAGATATATAACTCAGCACTCCCTTTTCTCATTTACTCAAATCACATAAATATTCCCAGAACATTTCTCTATTAACATTTTTAAAAAGGTTTCTATTACAAACCTTTATTCTATTAGATAATTTGATGACAAGTCTATCATAGATTTTGTCACTCATTAGAGCGGCTTAATCAATTAAGTCCCCTTTTTACCCTAACCTAAGATTATTGAGCCCTTCTCAAGGGCATGTGCTAACCACATGTCATCCACACTCTGAGTATAAACTTTCCACACATTTGATGAAGCCTTTACAATGGCATGGAAACTCAAGATTTGGGCTATAGATGAAGATAGAGTAGAGTTTCATAGTAAGAATGCTAATTCCAAATTGAATGACTCCTCTTCTTTTAAAACTTCTCCTTATAACCAAAAATATAAAGGCTCTACAAATGTGGTGATCATTAAATCATCTTCTTCCACAACCACAAACCAACCTAATTCCTTGACTTCCCAAAATCTAATGAAGCATTTCCAACAACAGTATGAACAAAGACAATACACTCCCATTGGGGATTCATATACTTCCATTGTAGAAAAACTATTAAAATAAGGAGCCATAACCCTTCCTTAAATCAAGCCTCCTATATAGTTTGACACCTCCCATACTATTCAAACTTGGCACAAGGAGGATGAGTTTTGTAGATACCATTGAGTCAAAGGCCAAAATTCTAATAACTGTAAAACATTCAAGAACATTGTTCAAGACATGCTTGATAGGGGTGATCTCATCTTGGATAACCCTAATTCACCTGTTAATCATAATATGGATGTGTTTAAACAACCTTTTCCTAACCATTCATCCAATCAAAATATTATTTAGACCATGAATATGTTGGAAATATTGTCATTGATGTCAAAGGTTTAGTATTATTGGTGATAAAGGCCCCATTCCATTTAATATTATTTATCTTGGCTAATATGAGTTAATATTTATTTAATATTAACGAATATATTTTTGGTTGCATATGAGACAAAATAAGGGCCCATGGAGAATTCGAAGAGTCACGAGATAAAGACAAAACAAGGATGGGATGCATTTTCCCATGAAGAGTCATCTTGGGGAATACCAAGAGTCACCAAGTGAAGACAAAAGAGTAAAGGGAGAATTTCTCATGAAGGGACACTTTAAGGAATACAAAAAGTCACCAAAGATAAGGACAAAAGTGGGAAGGACGTTTTTGGTCATGAAGGGTCACCACATAACTTTTCAAATGCTTGGATATGAAGGGTCATCCAAGATTGGCACCATTTTCCATGAGCATTGAAGGGTCACAAAGGGGGAAGGCCAAAGGTCATTTCGAAAGCTATAAATAAAGGATTGCATAACCATTTGTAATATGTGTGTGAGAAGTTGATTTGATATTGTAATATCTAGCTTAGAAGAGCAATTGTGAGAGATGAATATGATTTGTATTTGTTATATCTAGCTTAGAAGAGAAAATGTGAGAAAGAGAGGAAGGAGATGTTGTATTGATCTATCATTTGTTGAGATAACAAAATTGAGAGATAGGTGTGTGGTATACACAAAGGGGTTGGTGCTCCTATGGGTTGGTGCTCATGAATTGTTGTTGGGTTGGTGCTCGCCAAAGGGGTTGGTGCTCACGAATAGGTTCTGGGTTGGTGCTTAGCAAAGGGGTTTCAAGCTCTTGTGGGTTGGTGATCACAAATTGTAGCTAAGGTTTGTACTTGGTAAAGGGGTATGGTGCTCATGTGGGGTTGTTTTCATGAATATATTTGAGATTGATTCTCTATGGTTTTTCCCACATTGGGTTTCCATGTTATATCTGGTGTCTCTCTTTGTCTTGTCTGATGTTTATTGTTTGATTTTTATTACATATCTTGAATGATTGATTAAGTGGAATTTGGTTAAAAGAAAGATTTATAAGATATATAATATACTGATTCACCCCCCCTTAGAATATTCCATGCTTAAAAATTGGTATCAAATCAGGTTCCTTTTTGAAAAGTTTTATAGCTTGAAGGTAGATCAGGAAAGCACGATGGCTGGGTCATAGGAAGCATTTTATAAAAATAAGGAACCTTTGGTTGATGGGATGAATTATGCTTTTTGGAGCATGAGAATGAAGGTTTATTTGATGGCCCTTGGATTTGACATATGGAAATCAGTGGTGGAGGAATATGAAGAGCCACAAACATCTACAATTACTCCAGCAAAAAAGAAGGCAAGTGAATGTAATGCTAAAGCTTTAAATGTTATTTTATGTGGTTTATGTGAATCTAAATTTGTTAAAGTTATGTAATGTAAATATTCTTATGAAACTTGGGTAAAACTTGAGAATATTTACAAAGGTGATGGAATGGTTCGACAAGCTAAGTTGTAGACTTTTAGAAGGCAGTTTGAAAGTTTGAAGATGGAAGAAGAAGAAGATATAGCAAGTTATCTCTTGCGAGTTGATCAGATAGTAAATCAGATTCAAGGTCTTAGAGAAACATTGGAAGAGCCAATGGTGGTGCAAAAGGTTTTGATATCTCTACCAATGAGATATGATGCAAAGGTTTTGGCAATTGAGGAAATGAAGAATTTAGCCAAGCTAAAGATGGATGAGCTTCATGGTATTCTCACAGCATATGAGATGCAGACAGAACAAGATAAACCCTCAAAGAGAGAAGTGGCTTTCAAGACATCAAAGAAGGAGAAAGCTAAGATTCAAGAATCAAGTGATAGTTCCAGTGATGATGAAGATGACAATGAAGCACTTTACATTCGCATGCCAAAAAGAGGAATAGGTAAATATCAAGGAAAATTACTTTTTAAATGTTTTAATTATGGAAAGATTGGACATTTTTTAGCTAGATGCCCAAATAAGGTTAAAGATGATGAAGAAGAAAAGCCTACATACTAGAAGAATTTTAAAGGCAAATCCAAGAAGGGATTCGAGAAGAAGAGCTTGTATTCTAAGGATCCTAGCTCAGTTGAAGATAGTGGAGTTAATGATTCAAACGAAGAAGAGATTGTATTCATGACCATACATGATGATGATCAAGAAGAAGAAGAGGAAGAAGCTGAAGTAGATATGGAAGGAAAACTCAATTGTGCCCTAGAAGAGTTAGAAGCTGTTCAAAAGAAGAATTGAAGGTTAAAGTGCCAGATCGAAAAGAATGAACAAGAGTCAAAAGAAATGATTGAAGATCTACAAGCACACTTTGAAGAAGCCAAGAAAAATGAAGAAGATCTCAAAGCATAGTTGGAAATAGCAAGAAAATATTGTGAAAGGTATGTTGTTGAAATTACCTCTTTAAGAGAAGATATTAAGAAAGCAGTCAGTGATAAAGTAATCAGTGATTCAAAATTTGAAGATAGCACTAACATGTTGAATAAGATATTGGAAAGTCAAAAAGCATATTCAGATAAGATAGGGATTGGTTTTGAAAAGAAAAAGAGCTATGTTGAAGCTCTGACACAAGAGGAAATAGAAAGGGGAGAAGTGAAGAATACAGAGGACATTCCAAATAGAGAAGCCTAGAAGGAACAAAACTACAAAAGGCAATCAGGTCAGAGATATACAAATAGGTCTTATTTTTATGGCTATTGTTTTTATTGTAATGAATATGGTCACAAGAAATTAGAATGTAGAAAAAGAGCTAACAATTTTAGAAATAAGGAGAAGGAAAGTCAAGTAGAGTCAAGCAGAAGCCACAACTCTTTTGCTCCTCTATCAAGCTTTGATGAAGAGACCATAGTATGCTACAAGTGCAACAACTACGAACACATAGCTCAGTATTGCAGAAGTGTGTTTGAGTTAGTCAAGAAGGATCAGAGGTTCAAAGCTCCATTCATCAAGAAGAAGAATCAGAGTGTCAAAGATCCATTCATCAGGAAGAAGGTTCAGACATGTACATGGCAGAAGAAACAACATGAAGATTCTATGATGGTGCAGATAGCTTTGCATGTGGGAGGTAAAGATCAGCCATGGTTAATTGATAGCAGATGTTTGAGGCATATGATAGGTGATGAAAGTAAGTTCATTTCTATAAAGAAGATAAATGGTGGTATAATGAGATTTGGAGATAAAACCACTGCCAAGATAGCCAGAAAAGGTACTTTGAGTTTGGATTATGGTAGAACTAAGACTAAAAGTGTTTTGTATGTAAAAGGTCTTAAGCATAATTTGTTGAGTGTTAGTCAAATTTGTGATCAAGGATACACATTAAGGTTTCATGCTGAAGGTTGTGAGATTAGAAGAAAAGATTCAAATGAGTTGATTGCAGATGCTCAAAAGACAGGGAACAATGTATATGTTTTGTCAGATATCTTCTCAAAGGCACAATCAAAGGATACATTCAAAGATCAGCGAGAGGAGTTGGGAGTAATTTCTATTACTTCCTACCATTGATGTTTAGAATCAAGTGAGGGGGAGCTAAGTGTTAGCTCTAGGTAGGCCCTTTTCCACTGATGTCAAAGGGGGAGAATAATAGGTACAGGTACAGGTGTATAAAATAGGTACAGGTTGCTATAGTAAGGGGGAGTTACTGTATGTTTTTAGATGATGGTATGTGCAGGTGACAAGATGTGGCAGTTTCAAGATTGAGGTTGCCATCAATGACAATGGGGGAGATTGTTAGAAATATTGTCATTGATGTCAAAGGTTCAATATTATTGGTGATAAAGGCCCCATTGCATTTAATGTTGTTTATCTTGGCTAACATGAGTTAATATTTATTTAATATTAATGAATATATTTTTGGTTGCATATGAGACAAAATAAGGGCCCATGGAGAAGTCGAAGAGTCATGGGATAAAGACAAAAGAAGGATGGGATGCATTTTCCCATGAAGAGTCATCTTGGGGAATACCAAGAGTCACCAAGTGAAGATAAAAGAGTAAAGGGCGAATTTATCATGAAGGGACACTTTAAGGAATATGAAAAGTCACCAAAGATAAGGACAAAAGTGGGAAAGACGTTTTTGGTCATGAAGGGTCACCACATGACTTTTAAAATTCTTGGATATGAAGGGTCATCCAAGATTGGTGCCATTTTCCATGAGGATTGAAGGGTCACAATGGGGGAAGGCCAAAGGTCATTTGGAAAGCTATAAATAAAGGCTCGAGTAGCCATTTATAATATGTGTGTGAGAGGTTGATTTGATATTGTAATATCTAGCTTAGAAGAGCAATTATGAGAGATGACTATGATTTGTATTTGTTATATCTAGCTTAGAAGAGAAAATGTGAGAAAGAGAGGAAGGATATGTTGTATTGATCTATCATTTGTTGAGATAGCAACATTGAGAGATAGGTGTGTGGTATACACAAAGGGGTTGGTGCTCCTGTGGGTTGGTGCTCATGAATTGTTGCTGGGTTGGTGCTCGGCAAAGGGGTTGGTGCTCTTGTGGGTTGGTCTCATGAATAGGTGTTGGGTTGGTGCTCGAAAAAGGGGTTTGAAGCTCTTGTGGGTTCGTGCTCATGAATTGTAGCTGAGGTTTGTACTTGGCAAAGGGGTATGGTGCTCTTGTGGGGTTGTTCTCATGAATATATTTGAGATTGATTCTCTATGGTTTTTCCCACATTGGGTTTCCACATTATATCTGGTGTCTCTCTCTATCTTGTGTGATGTTTATTGTTTGAGTTTTATTGCATATCTTGAATGATTGATTAAGTGGAATTTAGTTAAAAGAAAGATTTATAAGATATATAATATACTGATTCACCCCCCCTCTCAGTATATTCCGTGCTTAATAGAATAATAAATCATGTGATCGTAATATCCATATTATTAATATGGTCTTTCCTTTACGTTCAGTCCAACCTCTCCCACAACAGGAGGCACCCACTTAACCTACTCCCCCATAATCAGTGGAATTTGTTTTACCCATTCTTTTGCCTCAAGTAGAAGAGCCTACTTCACTTATTCCACTCCCGTATGAGGAAGAGCCTCCATTACCACTCCTTTTTCCACAAGAGGATCTTGTATTTCTAGTTCCTTTTACAACAATGTTACCTATCCTCTTACCACTTGAGGACCAATGCATTTCATAACTACATGTTGAGGGGAAGATCATTTCCGAGTTATACCCTCTTAAGGAACCCTCTTTTCCTACCTCTCCTCTACCAATAGAAAGTAGTACCCCATCCACTCCTCCTTTGTACCTAGAAGAGTCAGTGTAATCTACCCCTAGATTAGATGAGAGACCTATTGTGCCTACTCTGATTCCACCAATTTTATGACTAATTTTACCTATGGAGGATCATACTCTACCTTTTCCTCACCCACATGTTGAGGGAGCAATTATACCTATGATCTACCCCCTTGAAAAGCCATCTTCACCTACCTCTCCTCCACCCATGGAAGACCATGCCTCATCTCTTATCTCTATTGAAGAAGACCCTATTGTGGTTCTTTCTCATTGTTGGCTTGACCTAGTAGAGACCAAAAATTTCCATATTTCCCAATCACCTCAACCTTATAAATAAGTAGCTATAAGACCTACATCAAATTCATCTAAAACCTTCTCATGGTTAGTGAAAAGTATAGAATTTCTTGACTCCATGAAGCTAGATCATGTGGAATTTTGGGATTGACTTAAAAATCCTTATCCTACATAATTAGTGTTGACCTTTACCACCAGCCCTCTCACTACCCTTTACCCCAAGGTCTTTGACAAGTTATACCTTATTCACCAAAATCATTAGAAGCTCATCCATCTATGTCAGAACCCTCACCCTCATAGGTGTCTGCCACATTAAAGTAGATTAAGTCTTTAGGTGTACATTTGGTCTCTAATATAATTCCTCCATAGGTGAAATTAGATCTAACTCTCTAACCATTAGTTGGAGTTTTGTGGCCTAAACTACATAAAAATTTTAAGCTTCCTAGATCTCACTAATCCTTCCCTCTTCCACCCTCAACTATTCCATCAATTTTAGGATCACACCCCTTCACTTTAGTTGGAGTATCACCAATCCAAGAAAAACAAAAGGCTAAGTTAATTTCACTACTGCCTATGCCACCTAGTAGGCCTTTCACATCTAACACCATGATACCTAACACCAAGAAAGTGTTAGCAAAACATATGACTCCACCACCACCTAAAAAGGTGCCACGTAAAATCACCCCTATAATTCCTAAACTAAAGAAGTTGTCCAATCCTATTACAACAACAAGTGTTAGCCCACTTATAGGCTTTCAAATATTTTTCCTACATTACTTGTTGTAATCTTCCATAATAAATTTACCTCCCATTAAGCCTTATATCCCTCTTAGATTGAAGCCATCTTGGTTTGATGATACAGAAGTGTGTATATACCATCATTTGCCTAGACATGATATTGAGAGTTGTAAAGCTCTCATGATAATCATTCAGTAACACTTTTATGTCAACACTCTCTTTATTGATAGTCCCATTATCTTTCCTATTATTCCACCTATATAATCCACAATGCCTCATAATATTCCACTTGAATTAAAACCCAAAGATGTTATCATACCCCCTTTTCCACCTCCTTCACCTATGTTTTAGATCAACATAGTTAATGTGGCCACATTGTCAAAAAATCAAAAGGATAAAGGTAAGGAAAAAGTCACTAACCCTTAGGCTCATCCCTTATCGAAATACACTCCTCCTCTAAATCCCAAGATTTCCATCTTGGGTGTCTTGAAACCAACGTCTTCAAAAGTTATTCAAATCTTGATGGTGAAATAACTTCACCAAACCCCTATGAAAATGTCCTTGTATGATTTAATCCAAAATTCACCCCAACACTATCAAGCTTTGATTAGTTCCTTGAAATTAGTTGAGGTACAACCTAATGATACCCAACCTCTTATGGCTTTGGTCAGCTCTCTTAACTCCATCTCCTTGATTTCCTTTAGTGATTCAAAAATTCCACTTCAACATCCTAAAGATCAGGATTCTACCCTTTTTATCACCACATATATCGATCAAACTAATGTCAAATGATTAATTATTGATGGGTGAACTAGTATTAATATTATATCCACCCTTTCCTCTAAATAAGTAGCTCTTCTTAAAAATTTCATGTTTTAAACCAATGTGGTACTCCACTCCTTTAACGATACTATAGCTACTACAGTGGGCATTTTTGTCTTACATATCTATGTGGGTCCTTACACAATTCATGATATCTTCTATGCTGTGAAAGGAGAGTTTAATTACAACATACTTCTTGGATGACCTTGGATACATGCTATGGCATGTGTGCCCTCAACTTTGCACCATTGTGTCATGTTTGAGCATAATGGGCAAGTGCATGTTATTCCTACTGACCCACCTCCTTTCAAAACATGCAACATGAATTATTCATTCCATTAAAGACATCATCTTCTTTGCATGATACTTTTAAAGCTTCCACAAGCTCCACTACCTTTATTACATAGATACCAACAATATAAATTCAAAACAAAGACCCCATGGAGGAAACTTTCAAATGTCTATCACTCAGAGAATATTATTTATTGACATTCAACATGTTCCATACTCCAAAAAAGTATGGAAAGCTTCATATGCACCCAAATTATGATCCTTGTATTAGGATGGTCATCTTATATGGACCCCCTAACCTTTGAACTAATTTCATGTATGGGGGAATTGATCAAGATCCCAATGTCGGCAATCCATCCTCTTCACCACAACCATTTACTTGTGACTTCTCTTTCTTGAGAAAGCTTAGTTTTTATCACACCTATCTTTATAGGTGTTCTTGGAAATTATTTAGTTTGGGTCATTATGAGAAGGGTATTCATATGCCCATTGAATATCCCACTAGAAAAATCATTGAAAATTCCAAAAAGAGGCATGGAGTGGGTTATGACGAACCAACTAAACTCATCAAAACTTCTCATGTACTAATAATTGAAGAGATAGTCTCTCCTTCTCCACCCTCTTCTCTACCATCACCTACCAAATTGGAGTTATCTATACCTCCTAATTTTTTCCCAATAAATGTCATCCATTTAGGGCCACTCATCTATCATCGAGGTAAGGAAATAAGGTCCCTTCCTCTCATTCATCTTAAAATGATTGATAAAGACTCTCCCACTATCAACACTATCTAATGTCAAGATGATGATGTTATTCTCACATACATGGGTACAGATGATTCATATATGCAATGTTCACTCCCATATAAAATGTAAGCTATGTTAAATGAATTAACCATTGACATTAATTTACCCTCTCATGATAACCCTTGTGTCCTTAAAATTGGTCAATTTTTGGATTCCTTTGAGAAAGAAAATTATGCCATATTTCTTCATGACCATAAAAAATCCTTTGCTTGATCTTATAATGACATGCTTGGTATCGACCCCTGTATCATCACCCACAACATTATCACCAACCAAGATGTTAAACCTGTTAATCAAAAGCTTCAAAAAATGCACCCTCATATTGCTCTCCTTATCAAAAAATAAATCCAATGCCTCCTTTCTGTTAACTTTATTCAACCCATTGACTACCCACAATGTGTTTCCAATATTTTTCCTATTACAAAAGTGACCATAAGAATCCACATTTACACTGACTACCATGACTTAAACCTCACTTGTCTAAAATATGACTTATTTTTGCCAAATTATCAACCAACTTGTTGATCTAACAGCCAATCATGAGATGTTATCACTTATGGATGAGTTTTCAGGTTACAATCAAATCTTTATTGCTCCCAAGGATTAACAAAAAAAAAAATCATTACCCCATGGGGGAATTTCTATTATCAGGTCAAGCCTTTTGGTTTAATAATGCTGGTGCCACCTACCAATATGCCATGACTTACATCTTCCACTATCTCTTACATAAAATTATGGAAGACTATGTGGATGAATTAGAAAGTCTAAAATTTTCCAAGATTACTTAATGATTCTCAAAATAATATTCACTCATATCCTCCAATATAACATTTTACTAAACCCAATTAAATGCATCTTTGGTATCCTTTTTGGTAAGCTCTTAGGTTTTATCATTTATCTCCATGATATTGATGTTGACCCTACTAAGGTTTGAGTAATACTAGAGATGCCTCCACCTACTAATATCAAGAAACTCTATATCCTACAAGGCAAGCTTTAGTTAATCCACTGCTTCATCTCCTAGTTGTTAGATCATTACCAACCCTTTCAGCATCTTCTCAAAAAATATGTTTATTTCCATTAGAATATAGATTGCCAGGAATCCTTTGATGCATTCAAATATTATCTCCTTTCCCCATTTTTTCGTATTCAATCTAAGGAAAAACAACCTTTCTACCTTTAAATCTCAACAACAAACCATTATTTGGGTGCTATGATTGCACATCAAGATAATCACCATCAAGAACAAGTAGTTTATTACATAAGCCCACACTTATTGATTATGAAACTTGATATGCCCATACCAAAAATTTTTGTCTCACATTGGTATTTATAGCCTCCAATCTCTACCATTACCTCTTAATTCACAAAACCTAAGTCATCACCCATACTGATCCCTATAAATACATGCATTTCAAGCCATATCACAATCAACATGTAACTCAGTGGCCCATGTTCCTTGCTAAATTTGACTTAAAGTTTATTCAAAAATACTTTATTAAGGGGAAAACGATCACTAACCAATTAGCTACTACCCCTTTACCTGATACCAACCTTTAAACCTTAATTTCCCTAAAGAATCCATCATAATGCTCTCCATCGATGAAATATCCTATCAAATGATGTATCCCTTGATGGGTCTAAATGTCAACATGGTGGGGGTGTAGGGGTCATTCTTATTCCTCTTGATGGTGAGCCTATGCCTTTTTCATTTATACTAGATTTTGAATGTACTAATAATATGGATGAATATGAAGCTTTGATCTTAGGGATTCAAATGGCTATTTTTTTGGATGTCAAATCAATAACCATTTTTGGTGACTCTTAACTAGTGGTTAATCAGGTTAATGGTTCCTACCTATGCAAAAATGGAATTATATAGTGATATAAACATCGTGTAGATATGCTATTAGGATCATTTGAATCTTACCTCTTATAAACTATTCATTGATCTATAAAAATAAATTCTAACACAATGGCTTCACTTGATTCACATATACCCTCTTCACCCTCTTCCTTGAAAATCTATGTCACTATTCATCGCTCAACATTACCCTCCTATGTATCAACTAACATCCTTTTTATCAAAAATGTAACATGCAACCCACATGAATTATGGTACAAGTAACTCATAGATTACCTTTCCTTTTCTATTACCCCTTTTGATCTCTCTAATAATTAGATATGTGCCTTCATGAAATGTGTTTCTCATTACACTATGATAGGGGGACTTATCTACAAGCAAGGTTTTGATGGTCTCCTCCTTATATGCCTCACTAGTACTAAGATACCATTCACCATTAGGAAAGTCCATGATGGGATTTGTGGTGGACATTTGAATGGTAATGTAGTTTCAGAGCGTATCCTTCGACTCAACTATTATTGGCCAATACTCCATCAAGACTATAGTGATTATGTTTAGAATTGCATCAAATGTTAGCAATATGACAACTTCCTTCACATCCAAGCCATGAATTATAAGTCACCAAATACTTCTGGCCCTTTTCCAAATGGGGTTTGGATCTAATCGGTGAGATTAACCCTCAATCATCTCTCCATCACTATTCTATCATTACTATCACTGAATACTTCACCAAGTGGGTCAAGGCCACCTCTCATCTCCACTAAGGTTGAAAAAATTATTGATTTTATCAACCATCACATCATCTATCATTTTGGTATCCCCCATAAAATTATAATAGATAACAAAAAATATTTCAAAAATAATACTATCCAAAATCTTTATGACATCTTTGGAATCAAATTAATCTTCTCATCACCATACTATTCACAAGCAAATAGACAGGCAAAAGCTTCTAACAAAACATTAACCAAAATCCTCATGAAGGTAGTCAACGATACTAGAAAGGATTGGAAAATACACATTACCTTTAATTTAAGGGCTTACCACACTAGCATTTGAACCCCTATAGGTACTATGCCTTTTTCCTTGGTCTATGGGATGGAAGCTATTTTGCCTTTTGAGGTCTAGATTCCTTCTCTTCACATCTCTCTACAAAACATACTTACTAACAATGAATTTCACCAAGAACATTTGGATCAACTTGAGTTACTTAATGAACACCATCTCATAGCCCTCAATTACCTCTAAATCTATCAAGAGTGTATCAAATGCACTTACAACAAAACCCTCAAAGGAAAATCAACATGTGACAAACATGGAGAAATGCAAATGGGTTAAGTTTTATCATAATTGGCTTGGACCCTACATCATAACTCACAAGTATGACCAAGGAACTTATTGCTTATCTTCTCTCAAATGAAATCTAAAACCTGAGCCTTTAAATGCTTTGCACCTATGACCATTATTTTTGTAATCAAGGGATGTTTCACCTTGTATTTAACTTGAGCTCATCCCTTGAGCAACCCTATTACATTCATCTCCCTCCTTCTTAACCCTTAATCCTACACACTTAGTTATCCTATGAAGTTATATGGTTTTACCCTCAATGTGGAAAACCCATAAGCCTCTATAGTCTTGTCATTGACTAAATAAATAACAAATGAGATATAAAGAAAAGTTATAATCTCTCAAGTCATGATTCCCAATGTAGAATTCTCCCTTAAAGGAAACCTATGTACCTTCTCTTTGATAAATAAATAGACTACTCCCTTGAAGGATAGCTATTAAAACTAAAAAACAAAAGATTAGACCACTCCCTTTAAGGATGGCTAGGCTAAGCTTTGTTATCAAGAGAAAATAATGACTTAGAAGCTTCTCATAATGATCAGCTTCATATGACTTCAACACAAATAAAATCCCATTTTAGGCTTCCCACATTGATTAGCTTACACAGAAAAAAGCTTTAAGTCATGGACTTTCCTATAGTAGCTCTCAGGTCACCCACATAAGGGGCATACCATCCCCACTAAGAAGTTTATGCTACCCAAACACTCTTCACTCTTTTTACCTTTTTCCCCCCATACTCTTTCAAGGGAATTTGAACTGACTTGATAAAAGGTGAGTACGATGCTTTTATAACAAACAAAATGGTTAAATGATGTAAAACATGAAAGAGGCTCATATTGTTAAGCCTATTTATGTTGTGATTATGGTCTTTGCTAATAAGTTAGCATTGTGGCTCTTTCTTTCCCATCTTAATCACATGTCAATTTCTCTTCTGAGATCAAATCTCATGAAAAGATTCGATCACCATCTCATCTTTCTACCAATTGTTCTTGATTCTTAAGAGATACATGTTTAACACATCCATCTCAGTAAAGATATTCCAAACCATACTAAAAATAACAAACCATTGCTCATGAGAAACCTACCCAACTTGTAACCATAGTTTCTCTAAACAAAAATCAATAGAAAAACTATTAAGCCTACTTCATTTACTTTAAGATGAATGTAGGAAACATGTTGAAATAAAATAACGTAACAAACCTATTCATTTTAAGCATACACCATCAAAAATATGGAAAAATGCTAAGATGAAGCTCACAAATCAACTATGCATATACCATCACACATATGAGAAATAATAGTCTAACTCAACTAACATGCTCAACATTAACATAATAAAACATCCACATCAATATAATAAGATCGACATCATCATCATCATCACATAAACACATCTCAAAATAACACATCTAATGTGTGTGTGTGTGTGTGTGTGTGTGTGTGTGTGTGTGTGTGTGTGTGTGTGTGTGTGTGTGTGTGTGTGTGTGTGTGTGTGTGTGTGTGCGTGCTCACATGCTAAACATGAATGTACATCAATGGATCATATCAATATCATCTATCACTTAAAATATACATCTCTCATCTTTGGCTCATAGGCTAATGTGTATACAACATATATAAAAAAATATGGCACTCAGAATCCTTGAGGCTATAGTCATGGTTGTGAAGAAGTAGTTTCATCACCACTCTCTACCTATCTACATTTGTGTGAGCTAGAATTTATGGCATGTGTCACTAATCTCTCTTACTCTCTAAAATCAAAATACTTTTGAATCTATGGGAGCTCCCTAATGGCACTCTCATAATAATAAATCTCATCAAGGCTAGTGTTGTATCTCACTATAGATATAGACTATGGTGGACCCATTACACCTAATGAAGGCCCTTGTACTCATCCTTGTGGAGGAGGAGGAGTATCATATCTTACTACTCTCAAACTATCCCTCTCTACTATCAGTGCAGTAACCTAACCTTGTAATGCCCTAAGCTAGACTTGTAATGCCCTAACCTATCCCTACAATGTCACAACATGCCCTTATAAGATTAATACATATGTTACATCTTAGGTATGCACTTTTACATCTCAAACCTATACTACTACATCTTATGCCTATACAACTACATCTCTCTCTCATCACTCCCTATACATCTAGTGGTGGCCTTCTGACCTAAAACATGGGATGCAAACCTATCCACCATGCAAGATAAGCCACTATGCATCCAAAATCTACTACACCTAGGCCTGCTAGCAGCTCCTCAAAATCTAGGCCATTTATTTACAAGGGTAAGGGTAGGGGTGTCTCTAATCATCCCTCCTATATCAAGGAAAGGTAGGAGGTACATTTTATAATAATTCAAACTATCTCTTGACTCATGCCATGGGTATCATCTCTAGTTCTCTAGCTCATCTTCCTTTGACCGATAATGAAACCAATAAGCTACTTTGCCTATCCTTTGAATTCTAAGTATGTCAAGTAGGGCCTCTAAACAATATCTATGAGAATCAATCCCTCTATCATGCACTTATAATGATCAATATCTCACACTATGTCATCTACTCATGTCTGGATCATACCATCTCTCCACCATCTAAAATTAACCCTAAAACTAGCTACAATCAATGGCCATGCCACCATGATGTGCTCATATGCCCAACAATGGAGTAAATTCCTAAAACACAAACTATACCATCATCATAGCCTCAACCCCCAGAACTCTTTATATAATTATAATAAAAAAGCTAGTCCTCATGCAAATATGATCCACTACTCAACCATCTATGCCAAAACACCTATCAACTCGATATGAAATCTCCCACCATCTAAATCTAGTAGTGTATATACTATAATCCCTATCATCATCAAGATGCTTAACTGATGTTGCTCCTCATCAATAGTGTACAATGGCTCATATGTAAATCTCATTGAGTGATAGGTCACCTCACTAATATGCTCTCTAAATAATGTAACCATGTGAATATCATGCTTATCTCTCAAACATGAGAAGAGTTCCTCAACCTATAGTGGAAACCATAAAATCCTTTACACATCCTCCTGTGTCATTGTCAACTCTTCAATCAGTAAATGGAAGGTTTTGGTGCTACGATACCACCTCTCTATCAATGTTATCATTAAACTAAAATCTTATGTAACTCTACAATATTGTTGCACTCCTCTTAACCCTATTACTACTATGTGCTCCCACTCATCTAGGGTGACATCCCTCCTCATCTACGTCAGCAATGTAGGTATTCAATCTTGTAATGTTAACTCCTACCTAGCCTGCATCTGTACACACAAACCTCAAGTCACATACTTTCCAATATAACCCACCACCCTTTTTCCCTTTTCTATGGGAGAACTACATTGGCCTAAGGCCATCAACTAGGGTATGTAGGTATCACTTAGTTGACATGGGGTCTTCTAAGGTTAGCTCAGCCATATATCCACCTAATTATCTAACCTATTCTCCCACCTAAACCTTAGGCCTCACTACTTATCTCTCCACCCTAGGCCTCACTACCTATATCTCCACCCTAGGCTTCATTACCTATCTCTCCACCTTAAGGCTAACTACCTATCATAACTCTAGACCCAATAACTTATATCTCAAACCCTCAACCCTACAACCTATCTTTTAAGCTATAGTTCCCATGACCTATTTTAACCTACCTTTTCCTAATCATTTCCCTTAACAAATTTTAACCATACCTCAAATATTTTTACTTATGCATTGGGAGAACTACATTGGCCTATAGCCCTTAACTAGGCTATGTAGGTAGCAGATAGTTAACATGGGGTCTTTTGAGGCTAGCTCATCCATTAGGCTAATTGACTAACTCAATTAGGGATCTAAAATTAGCCTTTTCCTCCTATTTTAGGTTTTTTAAGGTCATTAACATCAATCTTATATGCCTATATTAACACTTGATGTCAGCTAACAATAACATACCCCACTGATATCGACACCATGTTGATGAATGTTAGTGAACCCCACTAACATCGATGACTAGTTTAACCCTAAGGCCAAATAATCCATCTCCCAATTTTGAGTTTTTCCCTAAAAACTACCCCCAAATCCTTCCCAAATTCACCTAAACCTGCCCCACCCCATTTCCTACCCTCTTAAGAACATTTTTTCCACCCAAATTTTAAATTTAGCCTAAAATAAAAAATTAACAACCTTTAATTCAAATTTAACTCATGGAGGATCTTACCTCATCACTCCATCTCCTTCAAGTTATAATTGCTAGCCTTTGTGGTGGCATGCCTCCATCTAGGTCCCCTCTTAGCTCTATCATCTCACTAACACTCAAAGCTCTTTTTCTCTCAAATTAAATGTTAAAAATGAGTTTTGGCGGGATACCAAACCCCTTCATATCAAGTTTAATCACCCATTGATGTCAGTATCCTTGACCTAAGCCACTAACATCAGTAATACTTCTTACCAACATCAATGACATAACTAACATTAACACCCTTAAATTAGAGTTCCCAACCCCAACCATAACCCTTTGGACTACACCATTAATCTAGGGCACCTTAGAGATCACGTATATTTCCATAACCACAAAAACCAACTTAGAGATCACATATATCTCCCTAAATATGACAACCAACCTTGGAGATCACTTTAATCTCCACCCATGATGACTTTGACCAAAGATCACAAATATCTCCTTGACCATTGACCCTTTTAAACCAACCTTACATTTCTTATCTTGAATATTTATGCTACCTCGATATAGGTGGCTATTATACACATGCATGTATATCAGGTGTTTTGGATCATGACCAAGCTATTCCTATCACTTATAACCTTTTATGTATACCAGGGACATTTCCTACCTTGGATACATGGAAGACATGGACAATTAGAGTTACAAATTTGATCATTTTAACCTTATCAACTATCACTTATAAGCCTAACTATCACTTATAAGCCACGATTTGTTTATTCCTATCTGAGTCCTCCTCACATTTACCTATTCTTGATTTTGTCAACTATAACTTGTAGTAGTATACGTGCAAGCAATGATACCATATTCTCACTCAATATCTACCCACCTAATTCACTCCTTATCAAACTAGTACCTAATTCTAGTTTCTCCTCTATTAGTTCCCATTTTGAGGGGGGATAACTCATCCAATACTTAGAGCATCTAATTCTTATTTTTGTCTTATAACTTATCAATACAAATTGTAAGGCAAAAAGGGTAAAATGTAGACACCAAAATTACATCACACATTTGTGGAACTCCCTATGTCAAATCCCACTTGATCCCATTTTAATAATTATCCTTTTTAACCCATGCTTTTACCCCTCACATATTTAATTAATTTAAAATATTTAATTAAGTTAAATAAAAACTTCTTATGCCACCTTACATGGCCACCTCATCCTAAGACTAATTCTTACCCTTTGAGTCACCTCATGACTTAGTCCACTAATGCTAACTATCCATGACTTGTTCTCACCCAAAAAATAAATTCCTAAGTCCTTCTCAACCTCACATTTCTACCATTTCCTAATGGATACCATACTTGACATGAGAAATAAAGAAAAAAGGCTAAAAATATCCCTTTTACATATTCTCATGCTACCAACATTGGTTAACCCATGGCTGACATCAGTGGGATCATTGACATCAGTTACTTAAGCAAAATTCCAA
The DNA here is from genome assembly GCA_037957365.1 of Torreya grandis. Lineage (NCBI taxonomy): Eukaryota > Viridiplantae > Streptophyta > Pinopsida > Cupressales > Taxaceae > Torreya > Torreya grandis. The sequence goes on from JARHVA010005181.1 coordinate 471,709, forward strand.
CCTAATGTTTAGGTCAACAAAAATTAAAAAAACTTAGTTATTCACATATAGGCTTTATCATTCAACTTTCTACATTTAGGCTTATTGTTACTTTACACAAGTTAGTCCATATTAGGGTTTGATATACTACATAGACCTTGGATTATTTTAAACCAATAGGCACACACTTATCTTTCTATTCACCTATTGATTCAACATACCTCACCAGTGCCATCTATCTATCACACATAATTCATCCATTTCATCGGCTAAGTATACCTCTATGTTTTGGTATTTCCTTTAAAAATTCATTTTATAATTACCTTACATTATACTATTTATCATTTCATGAACATCTCAACTCTCCCTGTAGATCAATTGTAAAACTCCTTCACCTAGTTTCATTTTCTCCAAACATACCAACCTTCTATCTAGACCCACTTGAATCTTATACACTACCTTACGACTCTTCCCAACCTCATAAACTTGACTGACATCTACCTCCCATATTATAAAAATCTGCTACAACCCACTAAGAACCTAATTCCCCTACCAAAATCGGTCACATAACCAATGTTAGTCATTTAGTTGACATTGGCCATATCCCCTTACCAACATCAGTAGCCTAACCGATGTCAGTGACTATGTATTTCCACTAACCTCCCTAAGCCTACTTTAACCACCTCCAAAAATATCAATAATTCACATTACCTATACTATGTCACTCTCTATTACACCCAGACTAAAAGAATGGTATGAATATCTCTCTTTTTTCCTCTCTTTCATTTTGTTATTCATTACCAGTTTTATTTCAAAAAGTGGACTATCATCCCTAAGGAAGTTTAACACTTCTAGGAATAAGCACATAGCTTGGCAATCCACTCATATATATGATAACAAACATTTTTGGTGGTAGTACTTTCTTATTCATAGGTAGACCTCCTTAGCCAAAGAGGAGTGCTCAACATCATCTATATATAGTGCACAACCAATTTGGGTTCTCTCTAATCTCTAATCCCTACCCTTTATCTCTATTTCTCCTTAAACATCAAATAGATTCAAAATTTAGTGAAAAACCATTATCCAACACAATTGAGTGAGGTTTAATCAAAATACATAATTTTTGATGCATATTAAGTCATTCAAAATTGTTTCCCAATTACTAGGGAAGAAAATAAAACAACTGTCTATAACCACAACACTTACAAGCTTATAGAATTCACAAATGATGGTGCAACATTCAAAAATGGTTTTTAATAGGATAAAATTGAATACACATCTATATATAAATATAAACATGGTTCACATGTGTATATGCAGCTTTTAAAGGTGATAAATAATAAACATCTTGTTATTATAGTGACAAATCATTGATTTAAAGTATTATTCCAATCCCATACTACCATTCTCAAGTTTCTGAGATGTCATTAATGGAGTTAAGACAAACATATAATTCAATAAATGCTACAAAACACACATTATAAGCTTCAAAATGTCTATATAGATCTAAATATGCAAAATCATGGTGAAAGACAACAAATAAAATCCATAAAATTCTAATTTTGGTTGTTTATAGACCTCTAAAGCACCATTTTTATGTTTCTTAGGTGAAAATAAAGTGATTTAAAAATAAAAATTATTTCAAATATTCAAAATAGCATATAAAGTGCCTACTAGGGAAAATAAGCACCATTCAAGTGCCAAATAATATCATCTCAGTATCAAAGCACCATCTAGGTAATTGTTGAAGCAACCAAATTAGTTTGTTTGAGTGAAAATAAGATAACGAAGTATATTTTTAAAATATTTTTCCAACCAAGGAATTATATTTTTCTTTTTAAAATGATATCAATCTTCTAAGGTGTCATTAAAAATATATTTTAACACCTATTCAAATTGTCAAAATAATCCACCAAAAAAATTTGGGGCCTACTGTGGGGTCTATTTTAGACTTTAGGTACTATGCACAAAATCCAAACTTATAGCCATATAATAATGTCTACAATATAAATATTTATTATATATAAGATACATAATAATACATCTCTTTACATCTTTGATATTTTACATTGGATAATTTAAAATAGACAACTCAATAGGAAAGGGTTGTAGTTGTTTTAAACAATGAAGAAGATTACAGTTGATATTGAAAAAATAGTTATATATATTGTTTCAAAAAATAAAACCTATTTAAATTTTTATAATAGTCATTTTAAGATATAGTCAATCACTCTTGCTCCTAGATAGTAAATCTTCTTCAACCTAGCTAAGAAAATATTCACCTTAGTGATCTAACCTAGTTTGATAAGATGATCCTATGAATTTTAATTGTGTATTCAAAGTTGGTGATTGTTTATTATCTCTTAAAAGATTTAAATTATAAATAAATTATATGGCATAAGTATATTTACAAACTCAAATTAATCAATTGTAAAACAAGCAAATATATAAAACTAATGCTAACAAAATTAAACTGGAAAATATCAATTTTAGGAGAGTTGATGGAGAGGATTATATGTGTTATCCTAAGCTAAGAGAATTAGAAACAAGTGAAAATTGAAATTATAAGTGAAGATTATCAAAATTAAGAGAGAATACTATCACTTGATGTTCATGGAATCATTAAAAAAAATCTAGGAAGCTTATGAGGACACCTCCTAATTTTTGAAGACATACAAACATGTTTTTGTAAATGTAAATGCAAATTTGTTTAGTGCCTTAATGTTGAGTTTCTTCTTGCCTAAAAAAATTGATAGTGTTTGTTTTTTACTATTTTGTTCCTTAAAATGTGTGTTCACTTATCCGATTTTATTCCTACTTCCATAATACATATGAAAAGTCTTAAAAATTCATGTCAAGCTTTACACTTCTCATGATCTTAATTTTAAACTCACCTTGTCTTAAAATTCATACCAAAATTAAATGTATCATTATATTTTTTAGATGATTTATACTATTTTGGACTCATATTCAACATCTAGATTCTATTTTATCTCTCGTTTGAATAATTGGAAATACATTTCAATGAACCATCATGCAATAAGAAATATGTCATTCTTTGTGTAGAAATTATGATAGGAAACTATTTTGAAGGACATCCTCTCACATGTATGCGATTATGAAATTGAATAGATAAGATTTTCAAAACTATTTTATTTATCCTAAAAATGTGTACTAATTTCCATGCAATTAGAATAGGTGAAATAGCTATCAGTTGGTCAGATCAAGACACATGAATCTACAACACACCCCTCTACAGATAATAGAAGAATAAATCATAAAGGAAAAACATGGAATTTTTAAAAGTAATATTATATTTATAAAAATAAAAGTAATATCACTTGATATCATGTTTTCATTTCTATATGATTGGAATAGGTGAACTGAATACTAATTGGCTAGATAAAGACTAGTAAACATTTACAACATATCATGAACATTAATTGAAAAGTTGGACAAGGCACTAGTCACTAATGAATCTAGAGTTATCCCAAATTATACCATGGAATGCAATCCTACTCAGTGCCTAAACATCAAATTGAATCAATCAATGCCAAGATAATTTAATGATAAGTTGACCCCATTCAATGTCCTAATGTATCTCATAAAATCTACTTGTCACATAATGACTTTTTATCTTGGTGAAAAAATATTTATCATATGATGTCATCATATATGAAAGTCCCACACTTCAAAATTTTCCCATAATGTAAAATTTTCCCAAATTCACATGGTTGTCATGGGCAATTCAAAGGCACTAATGTTCAAGGATACTAGGATACTTGATTGTGAATAAAGTAATAAAATGTAATATTTGAGATTAAAAAAATTCTTGAGTGCTGGTCCTAATTCAAACAAAAAGTGACTTTATCAAAAAACATTTAATTTATTATTATTTTAAATAATTATTATTATCATGTACAAAAGTCATTAATACATAAAATAATGTAATGAGTGCCCATATATATTAAAAAGTGAAATATGGGCAAAATCTAGTTAGGGAAATTGAGTCTTAGGTAGAGTTAGATCAAAATGTGATTTATCAACTACATTAAGTGGATAAATGTATAAAATAGGGATGATTATTCATTTTTTAGGGGTTGGTTCTTTTTTTTATCTCAAACCTAAAAGGGACTAGCTTCAAATTTGTGTGTACATAGATTTTTCTAGATTTATGAATATCAGAATACAAAAAAGTAAGATAAGTGTTAATTTGAGAGTGTTAATGTTCTTTGGTTATATAATGCATTTTACTTTTCCTTGTTAAATAAATTTGTTAGTGCTTCAATATTTATTCATTGTATGTAAAACTCTAATGATGTAGAGTTTGTGTTGTAAAAATTTATAGATGTAAATTTTTACATATGCATACAATATGAATACAATAATGACTTTGGTCTTCTGGTGACTTTCATCCTCCCTGCAATTTTTATTCATTTCCTTATATTCATTTTAGAGTAAGTGTTCTTACTCATTTACATCTTATCTAAGTTATCTAAATGATTTTTTTTGTGTTTATTCCATTGTGCATTTATCTTAACTTTCCTTTTCATTCCATTTTCATCTAATTTATATCATTATTTTTCCTTTTTATTTCCTTTATACTTTCTAGTTAGAATTAAAAATAAAAAAATAAAAATCCCATCATACAATGGAACTTCCCATCTCAAATGTAGATTAAAAAAATCTATTCCTTGATTATTCCTATAATGTTTCAAGTTTATGTCATTGTCATTAGGTGAGTATATGAAACAAACAATAAATTCACAATGACATAAAATATTACCAATAATAAGTTTTTGTTCCTATTTATAAGGTCTATCTATGGAAAATATTTGGTAACTCTATTTGCACATAATTATAGAAACATCTATCATCCTATTTGAAACACAATGCCCACTTTGACACTAGGTTTTGGTATAAAAATGGTAAATAAGGTGGGTTAAACTAACTCCAATCAATCCCCAATCAATGGTTAAGCATTGCCCACATATCTAATACTCTAGAGTGGGATGTAAACCTACATGTACTTATCATTCCTAGATTTTTTTGTTTAATATTACTCCTTTAATGAATGTAACATGTGATTTAGATTTCAATACTTCAAAAATAAAAAAATTGGCTTGGATTTGAGGTGATTTAGATATACTCCTTTCAACTAATGGTTAAATTTTAAATAAGAGGGCAATCCCTTTGAATTTCTAGATGTGTATAGTAGGCTTTCTTATAAATTTATAGATAGGAATAAGCTTAAAAGTATTATGTATTTATATTTGAATCTTTGGGTAATTTCATAAGCCGCCAACATATGAAATTTGTAGGTTAATACATAAGAAGTATTTAAATTTTAATTTTTTTTATTATTTGGTGTGGAATGAGTCCATCAAGTTTAGACAAGTTTAGAATTATGAAATAGTCAGAGTCTATTAGTTTTGTATATAAGTAAGGAAAATTAATATGATGATCTAGAGATAGTTTTCATATTATTTTGAATAGGATGGACACAAACTAGGGCACTTATATAGGTGATTAATAAACATAAGAAATGTCTCACCTATGGAAGGGCATGTAGATGTGAGAGAAAAGAAAATACAAGTCATATATGTATGTAAAAGTCATATAAGTTGAAGGTAGGTAAAAACCAACAATTCCAAGTATCTAGTACCATATTTTATTATATACAATTTCCTCCCTTTTTCAATTTTAAAATGAAATAAAATATTGGAGTAAAAAGATAATGAGATGTATCTAAGTTTGTAAAACAAACTTTGTATTTTGGAGAAGTCTCTAAATGTGCATTTTTATCCATGCATCTTGTAATTAATATAAATAACCAATGCCCATGTATGAAATTTAAAATGTGAAATGAAACTAAATTTTTTAAAACTTAAGTATCAAGGAATGAATACAGCTATAAGTGGGTGAACCATGTTTCCCTTTTCATTCCACTGGAGATGATACTTTCTTGTTGAATCATTGGAGTGTTGGTCTTAATTATTTAAGTAATTTTATAATTTTGAGATGATCATGCCAAAAAATATTTACAAATCAAATTCCATGGGTTAAAAAGATAAATTCCTCAACCCTCATTAAAAAGGTAGTGTCTACCCCATTGAGTGTCAATGAACCTCAACTTCACCACTCATAACTAATCTTGAACCCAAAGATGAGATGTTGGAGCCACAAATTAATATTGATTTGAGTAATGAATAGGCCATTGACCATTATTGAACCTCAACCACATTACCTCATTTAACTAAATCAATTAATGTAGATAAACTTATAGGTTCAAAGGTGCTCACTTCTAGGTGACATCGATTCCATAATAATATTGTGTACATGCATGAATAATGTTTCTAACCCAAGATTTAATCTTATTAGTTCCAACATGATATATAATTATATACATCTATGTGTTATCTCATCCCAAAATTAAAAATATATAACTCTTGTTCCTATAAATCATGTGAATATCCACCCAAATGTTTCTAAATCTATGAATAACTAAAAACATTTAACTTTTTCAATTGTAAAAGTGTTCATATCCCCTGACATATGCCCCCAAAATATATCTCAATTTATAAATATATGTCCCATATTTAAACCAAACTGATACTCATAACCATTCTAAAATCATAAATTTATAATATGTGCCAAGAATATGAATTTTATATTCATGGAGGATTAAATATCTATAAAAAATTCACTAATAAGGCTCCATTCATAGGGAGGGATGTAACCTAAAAATTGATCATATCAAAAGATAAGATTTAACTAATTTTTTTAATGTAAGATCTAATCATTTAGAATAATATGTTAAAATTTGTAGAATAAGTAATTATACTAAGGTATTGATCATAAAAACATACATGAAAAATGTAATCCAAGGATTACAAGTGTCATGTTAATATATATATATATACATATATATATATACATATATATATATATATACATATATACATATATACATATATACATATATACATATATATATATACATATATATATATACATATATATATATATATATATACATATATATATATATATATATATATATATATATATTAACATGACACTTGTAATCCTTGGATTACATTTTTCATGTATGTTTTTATGATCAATACCTTAGTATAATTACTTATTCTACAAATTTTAACATATTATTCTAAATGATTAGATCTTACATTAAAAAAATTAGTTAAATCTTATCTTTTGATATGATCAATTTTTAGGTTACATCCCTCCCTATGAATGGAGCCTTATTAGTGAATTTTTTATAGATATTTAATCCTCCATGAATATAAAATTCATATTCTTGGCACATATTATAAATTTATGATTTTAGAATGGTTATGAGTATCAGTTTGGTTTAAATATGGGACATATATTTATAAATTGAGATATATTTTGGGGGCATATGTCAGGGGATATGAACACTTTTACAATTGAAAAAGTTAAATGTTTTTAGTTATTCATAGATTTAGAAACATTTGGGTGGATATTCACATGATTTATAGGAACAAGAGTTATATATTTTTAATTTTGGGATGAGATAACACATAGATGTATATAATTATATATCATGTTGGAACTAATAAGATTAAATCTTGGGTTAGAAACATTATTCATGCATGTACACAATATTATTATGGAATCGATGTCACCTAGAAGTGAGCACCTTTGAACCTATAAGTTTATCTACATTAATTGATTTAGTTAAATGAGGTAATGTGGTTGAGGTTCAATAATGGTCAATGGCCTATTCATTACTCAAATCAATATTAATTTGTGGCTCCAACACTTCATCTAATATATATATATATATATATATATGTATATATATATATATGTATATATATATATATATATGTATATATATATATATGTATATATATATGTATATATATATATATGTATATATATGTGTATATATATATATATGTATATATATGTGTATATATATATATATGTATATATATGTGTATATATATATATATGTATATGTATATACATACACACACACATATATATACATATATATATATATATATATATATATATATATATATATATATATATATATATATACACACACACACACATACATACTTACATATATGTTTTTGTGTGTGTGTGTGTGTGTGTAGAAATTAGACATATAGTAGTAACAATAAATAATATATGCACTAAATAAGACTACATAGTAAAGGTCTATGATGCAGATCATGGTAACATAATAAGAAGAGTGTGTGATATACATCATGTCACTATAAAATTAGAAAAATCAACAAGTTTAACAAACAATCCTATATTTATCAACTCATATGCACACAATTCTATGGCCATGACACACACAATGGAAGTACAAGAAATCACACTCAATTTTGCACAAGACCAAGTTCAACATATAATGGACAATCAAATTTCATACTCAATGCTAAAGGTTGAATATAATGGACAATGAAATGTTGTACATAAATCCAAGGGCCACATACAATGGATAATAAATGTTTCACATAAGGCCAAGGGTTGCATAAAATTGAAAATAACATTTCACACATAAAGCCAATGGTTGTACACAATAGATAATCAATGATTGTTCTATTATGAAATTAAATATAATAAATAAAACATAGAACAAGTCAAACTAGTATATAATATAAATCTATGTGGAAGTCACTTCATATCAAAGTAGCATATCCATGAAATGCAACATTTTAGATTATATATATATATATATATATATATATATATATATATATATATATAATATCTATCATGTGCAATTTATTAATTTAGTTGAACATGGTAAGTGGATAGTTCATAGAAAGATATAACCTATCTCAACTATACATATATAATACTATTCGCCTAACATTGGAATGGCCCATATCTATGCATCCATGTATTATGTGTAACCTATAGTTCTTTCATCCCACTTATATATATTATGAAATTCACATGAATTTAAAAAATAATGTGTAATCTACCAAATAACTTATAAAATAACATAAATGAATAATGTAGAATAGAAAACATGTCATGCTTAGGTCATGATTTTCATTTTTGTTTTTTTCTATTTTATTTTGTATTTTTGAAATATTTTATTAAATGAGATATTGACTATTAAAAAAAAATAGGGGATGGTCATGTGTAAGTCTTATATCAAACGTCGGAATAGTCACCTTTTGTGATTGATTAATATCATGTGTATATGTATCTAAATCTAAAAAATGATCTCATGTTGTAATGTAACCATCATCATTATATTGACTCATAGGATCCTATGTATGATGGGTAGCTATAGGAATCATATTATCATATTTAATCCATTGTATAATTAGATAAACATGTTATCATGTTCACATTAGAACAACCAAACTATTTGTATCACTATCTTATGACGTAGAATAAATACTAGATGTCGGGATTCTTGAATGACCCTCTAATGTAATTGGCATTAAATTATTGGTCATATAGGAAATTGAGCTACTTTTATTTAAATTATTTACATATAATGCATCTAAGTCAGTTTTATAACTGACTATATAAAATGATCTTGAGTACATGGAATAGATAATTATGGTGGTGAAGCTGGAGGATGATATTCCTCTAGCTTAATAAGATAATTATATGGAATACCAAAAAATGTCATCACTTTACTAAAATGTATATACTCGACACACACACACACACACACACACACACACACACACACACACACACACACACACACACACACACACACACACACACACACATTACATATGTGATGTAAGTATATTTATTATATCTCTTACATTAGGTCTTCTATACCTCAAGGTTTTATACAAAAACCTACAAAATAATTAAAGTTATTCAATAAGCCTTCTCACAATGTTATCAAGATTGCTTAAGGGAATATACTATTTCTAATGAAAACTAAACTCCAAAGGTTTCTTTTGTCTTGTCTTGATAACACTACACTCTCAATACAATAGTATATCCCTTTCTCATGTTTACAACTTCATCCATGTACTAAACAAAATTCATTCAAGGTCTTATTGGCATAACCTTTACTCATTACTAACAATAACATGGATTTACTCTAACTTTTATGGAAACATAGGGCTTCTTCATGACTAATCAGATATACTAAAAATCATTACAAAATATTACTCTTCCTTGATCACTCTTAAAAACATATTACCTAAAAAGGCTACAAGAGACACAAGAAGGCTTTAATACTCTTTCATCTTATTGGGGTTCATATAATAGACCATAAGACTTATATCAATACCTTATATCATAATTAATATGAAACAATTCTTCATGGGGTCAAAAACTTCTTCTAATGCCCAAATTGTAATTCAAACCTTAACATCCTACTAGGCCTAATTAGGCCAAATCAACCTACTTGATAATAAAATAACCACAAACATAATTATTTATAGTATTTATGGTTCCATTAATACTTATGCATGTATTCACATGCAATGTCAATAGATCTAAACCTTTGTTTGGCCTCTGTACTCACCCATGTCAACTTGCAATGTTTAGACCTTAATTTTCCTTTAAGAAAGGACTATATTGTTAGGATAAATTTTATTATAAGGATAAAAATGACTTTAAACCTTTTTGAAACTTTATAAACACCCTCATACACATGTTCACCAATTTATAGTATTTTACCATGGTTCATTATTAAGATATTTAGGATTTTATGCAAGATTCTAGGTCTAATTTACATTTTCTACATAGATTGAGTTCTGATTATAACTTCTCAAATAATCAAAAAAAATTATTTTAAACTAATTTCATTGCTTACATAGCATCCAAACATACATTCTTGAAAATAATCAAGACTTTTGGCTTGCTTGTGTTCAAGAAAATAAAGACTATTTTAGATAATATGGACTTATCAACAGTCCAAAATTTGAGAACTATCAAAAATAAATTGGATTATAACAAGATTAACTTGGAATTATTATAAATAAATCATATCTACCTAATGTATTTTTAATAAGTCTAAATTATTTAAAATTATAAAAAATAATTAGTAGTTGAAAAGTATCATAAATAAACTGGGATTCATCAAGAATTATTTGGAATTCTCAAGAATTATTTGGACTTATTATAAATAAATCACATCTATCTAATGTATTTGTAATTATTATAAATTATTTAAAATAATAAAAAATATTTAATGACCATTTTTTTAATACTATTAGAAATAAATTAAACTATATCAAGAATTGATTAGAATATTCAAGTATTAGTTACACTTATTACAAATAAATCACATCTATCTAATGTATTTTTAATAAGTCCAACATATTTAAAATGATCAAAAATAGTTAGTAACATTTTTTTGAAAACTATCAAACATAAATTGGACTATATCAAGATTTCTAAATAAATCACAACTATCTAAATTATATATTTAAATCACATCTATCTAAAATTATAATAAGTATAAATTATTTAAAAATATCAGAAACAATAATTTAAATTTCTAATATACCCCTTTTTCACCTCAGTTAAAATAAGCTAAGTTTTTTCAATAATTAAATGGACTTATAAAAAATTATTTGACCTTATTACAAATAAATCATATCTATCTAAATGTATAAAATAATCAAAAGGCTCGTGGTCTTTATAATATCTTCAATCAAATTTATATGGTCATTCAAATTGGTTTATAGACCATGCATTAATAGATAATAAGCATGGGTGGTTTATTTCTTAAGGAAAAATAATTCATACATCCATTGGGTGCTCAGGTGATATGTGAATTAAATCACCTAGGATGCTACATGTCAGCAGTTGATTGGATCATGAACTATTTGTTTCATATAAATCAGGTGATGTCCCCAAGATTGTCAAAGTTTATCTCATATTTATGAACATGCCACAAATAGATAATGGGTGTTTAGGTTATGGGTACCTCCTTGATGGTCTATTATTAAATTATTAATATAATCTACCACATAGTTGATTTACTGATATTATGACACATTTAATAATGTCAAGTGCTTGCATTGTTTAGGACTTTTTTTTGGACTGGTCATCCTTCAACATCACTGAGTCATTGAGATTTTGCCATTTGGCACATTCTTGGGTTTTTTTAGAATTTTAATTTGAAAAAATGAAATGTTGAAGACCATTTATTGATACACAAATGCCAAAGAAAAAATCTTGATGTGAAAATGTTGAAGTGGGAAATTTTGAGGCATAAAGCTTGAAGACATTTTCTCAAAAAAGGGAATGTTGAAGTGTATTTTGCAATGCAAAAAATCCAAAGTGTAAATTATTATGTGCAAATTGTGAAGACCATTTGCTGAAGACCATTTTCAAGGATGAAAAATGTGATGTTCAATTTGAAAAACTGAAAAGCTGAAGAGGTTTTCATTACTCACAAAATGTGATATGGCTATTTGGAATATGCAAAAGTTGAAGACCATTTTGAAAAAAAATAAAAATAAGTGGCCATTCCAAATATAAAATTACATTAAATAGATTCACAATTAAAAATACTAAATTATTGTAATAGAAAATACAAAATCAAAATGCCAAAGTGTATTTTCTAAGACCCAAAATACAAAGTGACACTTGAAATAAATATAAATAAAAAAAATAATAAAACATAATATATTCCAAAAAACCATTCATATTTATCATTATAAAATTAAATAAACACCATTTCAAATTTTCCAATGTTATGAAAGAATACAATAGTTCCCAATCCTTTATCACTATTTTTAAAAGTGCCTAGTGGGACAATGAACTCAAATAGTCTGTGACATTTCCTTTCAAAAAATAATTGATAACAAGTGTATGACCTTTCCAATTTTTATTTTGTTTCCAAGCATAGATGATACTATCTATAATTATGGATGGTAAAGATGTGTCAGTTGGGTTTGGTTTCCATTTATTTTCCAAAAAACCTCAATAAATTTTTACTTCTAAATCTTTTCTCCCTGTATTATTTTGATGAACCAATATACATTAACCCTTCATTATATATCTCTATTTATTTATGGTACCTCAATATTTATTTTATATCTAGTAACCCATACTATGTAGTTCAATCTTTTAGAATATTAGGTCTAACAAATAACATATCTCCAATTTGTATATCTTGAGTTGGATCAAATGAAATTTTTGTTCTTTCATTTCTTGGACCAACATATGTATCTATAGATGCCACTCCAAAATCAAGGGTCCTATCATGAACCATTTTTTTTTAGACCTCTATGAAGGGGTATGCTATAGTCAGTTCTAGGCCAAAAATTTCTTGCATATTCAACTTCAAAAATGAACATGTCTTTTTTCATTATGTCATGGATGTTTTGGAAGTAATATGCTAGATCCTTCCACTTACAATTTCCAGTCAAGCCAAATTCATTTAATTTCTATACATACTTAATCAAGTTATATTTAATTTATTTTTCACTCTTTTTTATACTTATATATGAGACTTTTTCAACAATGGAATCTTGTGGCATTTCTCTATTTTTCAAGTCTTTGAAAAATATTTTTGTCAGATTACCTTCTAGAACATTTGGCTCACCATTTTCTTTTGTTCCCCATAATGTAATCGAGGGGTGGGGGGTGGGAAATTTTTATCTCTTATAGATTTTTTGCAATGCATAATGGGCTGAACTTGATCCATGCATAGAATAAAGTACTAACCTTTTGTCAAGCCTACTATTTTTTTTCTTCCCTTCAATTGGTAACTATTAACATAGTCTTTGAAATCCATTACTTTTTTAATTAAATATGTTGTGAAGTTTCTTATATTTTCACGTGTTTTATAGCTATCCATCATCTCTACCACACTTCATACATTGTTCCTCTTTAAACATTCTATTAGGTTTCCAAATGTTTTAGAGATGTCCTCATGGGTTTGTCCTATAGGGAAAAATCTAACCTTGACATCAAGGAAAAATATTCATAGACAAGGTGAGATAAATATTACAACACAAACCTATACAAAAAAGTATGATTTTATGAATTTATAAATGTAATATTAGTTTCATATAAGGTTTGACATTTTTAAAATATAATTATGAATAGAAGGAAGTACCTATTCTTATTATCCCCATAATAGTTGTCTATTTAAAGGTATAGCCTATAAGAAAGTTTATTGAAGGTACCAATTATTTATGCTTTGTTTATGTATTTCTTGAATTAAAGGTAGCAATTATTAGATAAAAGTGAATCATACAATGGATATTTTGAATATCTAGGTTTATATAGTAAATATCCATAAGTATCTAACATTGTTATTTTCATATTATTGAAACACTTGTTAAATGAGGTGATAGTAAAGTTAGAACCTCCAAGAATATATAGTAAAAAAATGCCCATATCCACTTGCACTGTGACTATGTGTTAACCCTGCATTGATAACTCTACTATTATATTAGTAACTATTTTGTTTTTTATCATTGTACATGGCATAAATGTTTTTTGACATTCCATCTTGTCATGAATGACACTGAGGCATTCTTCAGGGTATTTCTCTGACATTGGTTTATGTGTGTAATACATTTATCTTGTATAAAGTATATGATTTGAGTGCATCATGAATTCTTGATTGATATGATTTTTATGATCTCTAGAAAGGGACCCAAAGCATTTTTGTTGAGTCAACAAGATGCATGTTTTTCACCTAGCAAAGTCATGAGACATTACAATGGTCAAATCATGAAAATTAGTTCTCCACATGTTATTGAATTTTGGTTGGGATATTGGCTCATATTTCAACTCTGCTAGTTGTGCATTAATGTGTTGCCTTATAAATTATCGATTGAAAGATGATGTAAGATGTCAAAAATTTACTTATGTGTCATTTATATCAACCTATCATGTTAGTCACAGATAAACATCTATAAAACCATCTACCAATTGGTCCAACAATTCTTTAGCTGCCATTGTATTATTTTATGGCTTTTGTCAAAACCTCCCTACATGGAGTGCATTTCATTCCCCATTTTTGTGAAAATTTTGAATGTAAAAAAATTAGCTTCTCTTCAATCCATATATTTTAATACAAGATTCCAAATAGATCTATGTACCCTAAAACTCAATGGTGGTTTTGTTTTTATTTTTCTTAAATAATTTAATAGAAAAGGCATCCAATTCATGTTCCCTGATATATATTAAGGTGGAATAAATTAAATTTATCCTTGTAGTTTTTACCATCTCAAATGACAATCCTGACTGAAAAAATTTTTTGGTAGAAAATTTATCTACATGTATTTTTGTAATCTCACTATCTATTCTCTCATCAAACTCCACTTCATTGAGTGAAGTGTTTGGTTGATTTATTTTTCAACCCAAGTAGTTATAGTCATAAGTTAATTTTTTTGGATGTCTTTGCACTAGGAATGTTAGGAAAGGAGTTAATTCATTATCCAATATTTCCCAAACATTTCCAATTCCTTTCTCCTTTGGTGTCATATATGGTAAATTTATTGCTCTACATTCAATGCCCACTATTTTGTTGGAAGATCATTTAATGATACATGTTTCAATTACTTTTGTATTTAAAGCCTCACAATGTTGTAGAATGTGACTTATGTAAATTACCAGTTAATTTTATAACATTGGGACATAAATGCAACCAAAAATCTCCCATGGTTGTGAAAATTCAACATAACCAAAAGCAATTTTTTCATCATTTGTAAGAGTTGTACATTTGTTTAACAAATGTAGCCTTTTACAAATAATTTTTATCTTAGGTTATGAAATGTGGTAGTATCATTGATATATCAAACAAATGAATCCAACCAAGGGTTTTATTATTTCAATGGTTGTAAATGTAGAACTAAATTGAATTTATTTTATCTTACTTCCATGCCATTATCTATAAAAAAAAACTTGTATGCGATGTGTTGCATCATTATTGTGATCCATCTAGTAGAACTATCAACTATACCCCCCAAATTATACTCAAAAGTTTTAGGAAAAGGAAGTGGTATAGTTAGATAAAAAGATTTAGTCACATTAACACTTACACATTGAGTAGGTATTTCCTCATGGTGGCATGTGGAAGTGAGATGTATGGATTCTAGATGTTCAACATCTAGACCAAAAACTTTGTGTATTCTTCATTCACTAATGACCTTACCATTATTTATGAGAGAAACAGAGTCTACACATTAGAAATCCATTGCCATATGATTTTTTAGTTTGGACATTATCAAAAGACATGAAAAGTGTTATTAATAATTTTTTTTATAAAATTAGTCTAATTTATACCTATATGTAGGAGATAAAGCTATATTTATACCATAACATAAGCACAGAGATATGTTGAAACCTAAAAATGTTAAAAGGTAATGCATAATTCTTTTTTTTAATGACATAGTTTATGTCAATCCAAAAAAATAATAGATTTTAATATCATATACTACATACTTCAATCCTTGTTTCATCCTACTTTGAAGGTATCTCCTAAGAGATAGATTTCAAACATGCATAAGATAATAATAGTTGTGTATATAAAATAACTAATTAAGTTAAGATTCAACCATGTAAACATGCATAAGATAAAAATAATCATTTAGAGAAAAATAGCTAATTAAGTCAACATTCAACCATGTATTTTATTAGTATACAAAATGATATTGATAAATCAAGGTTTAAGAAAAATTATGGAAAATATTTAGCTTATTATATTTTGGGATATTGTATGTGATTTGAACCTTTTTGGTAAACCCAAGAGTTTGAAGGTATCTCTTAGGTGATAACTTTCAAACATGCATAAGGATACCCTTGAAAGTTTTACAAAGCCCTTCAAGGTCTATTTAAAGGAAATATTAAGTGATATCATGAAGGGACTTGTAATAAATTCAAGGGTGACCATGAAATTAAGATTAATACTTCATTTTTCAATAGTCAAGGACATGCGGCATGTACCCATGAACCTATGACATCTCAACACTACAAAAATATATCAAGTTCACTAGGTGAGAAACTCTCCAAGATTATGCCAAGTGTCTCCACTCCATTTACCTAGAGAATGAAAAATTAAACTTAATGTATGAAATACATGGGCAAGTAGGCAAGTGAGATCATGCTAAATTTCATCATCTTGATCACCTAGAGATTGACTCAATGAAATGCATTATATGAAATCTCCTAGGCAAGTGATTTAGTGTGATCCTATAAAGTGGCACCATCCTATGAGTTCGATGCAATCAAAGTATAACCATCCATTAGTCTAATTTTATAAAAGTGTCACTATCACATGAGTCAGGTGAAATTAAAATATAAAAATAAAATTGAGGATCCAAATCCATTGACATCATTAATTCACATGAATTGAATAGTTGTACATTCAATTAAGTAAATCCAGTGAATCCAAAGACAATATATGTAATTCATAGAGTCAATTACACTTGTATTACCATTGAAATAATAAATTTCAAGATTAATTTTTAACCCTAATGAAATATAAGTTTCATATCCACATAAACACATCCTCCTCATCTCAAATTTCACCTCCTCCATCTATGTATTCAATTACAGGAACATTAGAATATATTGACATAGTGTTTGTTGAATCTACCCTAAAAATGAATTCAAGAACTTTTCTTCTATTTTGGAAGAATTTTTTGAGGCCAAAGCTTGAATTCTAGTGGACAAAATATATACATTCAAACAAAGGTACTAGGATGACCTATTGGCAATCAAAATAGTGGGTTTACATAACACTACAACTAAACCTAAGGTACTACCTTGCTCTAAATTATTATTTGAGTTATTTAAAGATGGTAAAATTTCTATAAAAATATTATTTTTGTCACTTATATTTTCACCCTTTAAGGATATTTCTTATCTCTCCTCATCCATGTGGCACAATTAAAACACCTCTAGGCTTGTGGGTAGCCTAAGGATGAGGTGAATCTCTAGATAGGGCTAGCTCCCTTGATGTACCACTTTGGATCACAACTATACCTAAAATTTGTTAGGGAGAGAGAAAAATAAAAGAAAACTATCATAATAGAGGAGATATACCAAATAAGTTGATTACTTCCAACCAACTATATGTTACACATAAAACTAAGCGAGTAACAAAACATACACTTCTCCAATCTGCATCTTCTCACATCAATATTACATTATGAGCTTATGGATGAATGTTTAGGATAAGAAGACTATAAAAGAGGCCTTGAATGGTAGTAGTGAATAGACTAACTCACTCAACCTTGACACTTCCTATAACACTTCACATGCCCTATAAGAAGAAGCTTTCCAACTGTAAATAGGGTGAAATAATGGAATAACATGCTAAAGAAATCATAGTTATCACTAAGCAAGCTCAACCATCCAAGTAAAAAAAACTATTAAAAATCACAAAGAGTTAAAAATCAGTAGTCTTATTAATCAAATGCTATGAAAATGAGTAGGGCTTAGACATACTTAGGTAGAGCACAAGTTATAATGGCCAAAATGGCTAGTTCTTATAGAACTTGAGAGAAAGAGGAGAAGAGAGAAGTACAAATGTCATAAGGACACTTGTCAAGGTGATAAAATCAATTAAATTTTCATGAGAAGGGGATATGGGATGAACCATGCAATTTCAGAAGGAACAAGTGGCTCTCTAAGTCACGAAAGTCTTGTAAAGTGGCATGAAAGTTATCATTCTTGCTCAAAAACCTACCTTCATGATTTATACCTATTTAAATGTCCAAAAATAACTATAGACAATTCTAATTATTTTAATTAATGGGAAGGATTTTAGACATGCCTCTCCATGTGTTGGTTAAAGGCTTGGTCATTTGTAATCATCTGGTAATGAACCATCATCATTTATAGTCCAAAAAACTCTTCCTTCATGCACCCTACACACTTGGCATCCAAAAAGGCATAAATTTTCCATGAAATTACATGGGATGGAGTGGGTGACACTTTTTAATACCCTCTATGGCCTTAGAGGCATCATTCACACCTTACAATTAGCTCACTTGAAGTTTTTCACTCTTCTCACTAGCTTGGTCACTATGCCATCTTTGACTGGTTGATGAAGTAGTTAGTTGAGGAACCTATGATTTATTAAAAGGCATGAAATTTAGTTGGTGAGTTATCCTAAGTCCTAGTATTCCCTCCCATGTAATTAGCATCTCTTGAAACCTCCTACAACCTACACAATGCACAATACACAGAACTATCAAGAAAAAACTATTTTGCACTCCATCCGTATAGTTTCATAAAACTAATACTAATGGGGAGTATTTTGAGAAATTATTATATAATTTCCAACCACCATCCTAGTCAAACTAGTTCATTAGAGTATCTATCCAACTCCATTTCCTCCATCAGGTCAATAACTAAGGTTTGTAGGGGTTTTTGAGTAGTTTTGAAATTTAGTGATGTTTCATAAAGGTCTAACATCTAAATATAAAAATAATTCCACAAAAGTGATGTTAAAAAACCTTATCTAACTCCTAAGAACTTCCTTAACCTACATGCAAATCATTCAAGGAGATGTGAACCTCCAAAGTTCCTCCATCGAGTTTGATTCTCCACTTTGCATAGGTCTAATGTAGTTCTGAGCTCAAAATGGAGCTCCTCGTACTTCCTCTATAGAGTGAAATATTTATCACACGTGGAATGAACCTATAATCATGATCCAATAGGTTGTGAAGCATATCTCATGCTATAAGTGTAAATGATCTCTCATTTGGACACTAGGCTTGAACCTTGCCTAACACATTTGAGTTGCCTTAAAGAAAAAAATGAATTTTGATATATTTCCATACTTCTCAATAGCCTATATAACTCTAATATAACCTCACTCAATCCATGGTAATTCTGATCTCATTCTAGGAGTGAAAGTGGTTCTCCATTTGGCTTTAGTCCCAAACTATGCTTGACAAGCCCGCTTGTGTACTTTGGTCTTGTAGACTATATTGTTAGGTCTTATCCTCCCTAATTGGTTTCTCATGCTGTTATATATGCTATAAAACTTTAAAAATCTTATTAAAATGTATAAACATCTCTTGGTTCATCCATTCCATCATTCTTTCAAAGATTATAGGTTTCATGCACAACAAGAGTGCCCTCTGTCTGAGATAAAATAGAGGGCACTCCCCTATTTATCCAAAAAAAGTGAATATTTTAAGTACTTATCCAGGCCATAAAATTTTTATTTACCAAAATTTATCCCTTTGTGTGATGATTTGACCATCCAAACTCTTAAAGACCCAAGAAAGACTATTATAAGTAGATCATGCAGGGTTTGAAATGTAGATTGTGTTTTGCTTGCTTAGAGTTAATTATCTATCTTATATCCATCATGAAAACTAAATGAGACTATAATTACCATAATTAATTTATTCAAATATTCACTTATACCTCTAACCTATCATATGCCCCTCACATACCTTGACTCAGTCACGACTGAGGATAACCCTGACTTCATTTCCTTGTTTTAAAGGGCACTTGTAGGTGTGAAAGTATGAATTAGGTTTTGAAATTTTTTAAAAGACATTATAAGACCTTCCAAGATAATTTTTAAAGTATTTTTACCTATTTTATTCATGTTCATTTTATATCTATACCAAAAGCACTAGCCTTGATCATTGTCTGCAATAGTCAACTATAGTTGACCTTTTTGAAATAAAAGGCTTGGTGAATTAACATTATCTTTCTAAAATCATGCCACATGTTATTTTGGAAGTCCTATAAGAACTTTATTAGTCACTTTTATTAACAAGGTTATTACCACTGTGCCTAAATCTTTGTTAAAGATTGTATACATCTACAATCAATTATAATTTAGCATTTTGGCATAATGGGACACCTGTAGGTGTATTTAGGGCACAAAACATATGATAAAAATTATTTAAAAGACATTTAGGTCATGAGATTTACCTTCACCATTTGAAACCACTCTAATTTGGTGTTAAGGTCTCATACTACATCCTATGTTGAAAATATCACTTGGGGGTAAAACCTTTAAATGAAACTATCATATTTTAGTGCATAAAGGTGCATCTTTGGGCTATCTAAAAACCATCCTATCTTTGTCATTTACCTCCAAAAATTGGTAAATCATTTATCCTATGTATAATCTATAAGTATTTATCATTTATATTCTTCAAAACAAATTTTAACCTTATTATAGGATCTCAACAAAACATCAAGGATCTCTATT
The DNA here is from genome assembly GCA_037957365.1 of Torreya grandis. Taxonomy (NCBI): domain Eukaryota; kingdom Viridiplantae; phylum Streptophyta; class Pinopsida; order Cupressales; family Taxaceae; genus Torreya; species Torreya grandis. The sequence continues at coordinate 492,845 of JARHVA010005181.1, forward strand.
TTGCTTTTTTGGGGATTTGTTCCCTAAACACTATCACTTGACCCTAGAAGGTGATCCACACTTGTGTTTGACAAAATATATTCCCACATGAGTATTAAATTATTGTACACCAATTATAGGACTTTAATAAAATTTTCCATCACATGCTTCAACACTTACCATGGATATTTAACTCTCTATTAGGTTGCCTGTAGGTGACCATTCATTTTATACAAGCAGTAAAGGAGAACATGAATAGTGTGCATGATTTTTAACCTTTCATGAGTTTTGAACCAATATAAACATTACAAAATGAGATCCACGCACCTCTAAGAGATTTAAACTACTACAAAGGCTCCCATCATAACATGACATCATCCTCCAAGACTCTTATAGGAGAATATTTGAATTGTAGTAGATAGACTATATGCTTAAATAATGAATATGAGTCTCATTTTTAAGTATTATGTACCTTATTAAAAAATTTAAATTAACTCCATTAAAATTTCAAGTATTTAAAACAAACCAAAATAGCCTCATTTCAACATGCTTTTATTTTTCAAGCACATGGCTGACTAGTATGACAGTCATATAATAGATTGATTATATGGTATTATATCACTACACTCTCATGTAGATTACTTGTATAAAGAGTTTTAAAGGTAAATATGACCCAAATAACATCTTAAAAATGAGTATGAACCTATCAAACTTAGTGAAGTCACCATCTAAGCATGAAACTCTTGAAAATGGTGGAAACCTACCTATTGAATAGAAAAGTGTTCCCTCTTGAAACCTAAGATGATTATCATATAAAAACATGTTTAAATATTAAACCAAAAATAGAGAGAAATATAGGATGAATCCAACATCATCTGGAATCAACCTTAGCAACTAGTTTGTATGAACTTACCCAAATTAGAGAAAAACCTATAGGGTGAACAAATTAGTAGGCAAACTAGATAGTCTAACTTCTTAGGAATGGTTCATAAAGTAAAAAATATTATAACTTGTATTTACACCCTTTGAGGAGATGTCTCAACTCTTCTCATCTAAGTGGCACAATTGAAACATCTCTAGGCTTTTGGGTAGCTTAAGGATGAGGCAAATATATAGATAGGGATAGCTCCTTTGATGTACCACTTTTGATCACAACAACACCTAAACTTTTTTGGGGGGGGGAAGAGAGAGAAAACTAAAATAAAACTATCCTAAGGGAGGAAATACACCAAATAAGTCAATGACTTGTAACCAGCTACATGTTACACATGAAACCAAGAGACCAACCAAACATACACTTCTCTAATCTGCATCTTCTGACATCAATATTAAATTATGAGGTTATGGATGAATGCTTAGGATAGGAATAATAGACAACAAGCCCTAAATAGAAATATTTAATATAGTAACTCAACCTTGATACTTCCTATAACACTTCACATGCATTTCAAGAAGAAGCTTTCCAACTGCAAATAGGGTGAAAGAATGAAATAACATGCTAAGGAAATCATATTTATTACTAAGAAAGTTAAACCATACAAGTAAAAAAAACTATTGATAGTCATGAAGAGGTAAAAATTATTAGTATTATTGATCAAATGGTATGCAAATGATCAGGACTTCACATTACTTAGGTGGAATGTAAGTTACAATGGCCAAAATGGCTAGCTCTTATAGAACTTAAGAGAGAGAGGAGAAAAGAGAAGTCAAAGGGTCACAAGGACACTTGTAAATATGAGAGAATTATTTAAATGTGTATGAGATAATTTGGGATTAACCATTCAAGGTTATAAAGAATAAGTGGCTCTCCAAGTCATGAAACTCTTGTAAAGTGGCATGAAAGTTCTCATTCTGGCTTAGAAATTTTCCTTCATGATTTGGACCTATTTGAACATCTAAAAAATAACTAGGGATAGGTCTGATGATTGTAATTAATTGGAAGGCATTTAGAAACACCTCTCTATTCATTATTTGTAGGTCTAGTCATCTTGAATCATTTGAGAATGATCCATCATCATCTGTAGTCTAGGAAACTCTTCCTTCATGCACCCTACACACTTGGCCTCCAAAAAGGCATTACTTTTCCATGAAAATATATGTTAGGGAGTGGATGATACCTATTAAGACCTTTCATGGCCTTATAGGCATCAAGAACATCTTACAATTAGCTCACTTGAATTTTTCCACCCTTCTCACTAGCTTGGTCACTATGTCAGTTTTGATTGGATGAGATGAAGTAGTTGGTTGAGGAAATTATGAGTTATTCCAAGTTATTAAATTTACATGTGGATTTATCTTAAGTCGTAAGCTTCCCTCTGATGTGATTATCATCTCTTAATACCTCCTACAACCTAAATAATTCATAAAACTTTTGATAAAAACATATTTTTACTCCATCTGTATAGTTCTATATAACTAATCCTTATGGGTAGTATCCTAAGAGAGACTTATAAAAGGTCCATTAGAGCAACTATCTAATTCTATTTCCTCCATTAGGTCAATAACCAGGGTTTTTAAGGGTTATTGAGTAGTTTTGACCTTTAGCGATGTTTCATAAAGGTCTGATGCCCAAATATCAAACTAATGCCACAAAAGTGATGTTAAAAATACTATATAACTCCTCCAAAATTATTTTACCTCCATGAAAATCCTTCAAGGATATGTGAACCTCCAAAGTTGCTCCATCAAGTTTGACTCTCCACTTTATATAGGTCTAATGTAGTTATGAGCTCAAAATTTAGTTCCTCATGCTTCTTCTATAGATAAAAATATTTAGAACACTTTGAATGACCCTATAATCATTCTCCAATAGTATATTAATCATATTTCATGCTATCAGCGTAAATGACCTCTCATTTGGGCACTAGGCTTGAACCCTGCCTAATAGGTTTGAGTTACCTCAAAGCAAAAATTGACTTTTAATAGATTTACTTACTTATAAATATCCTATATACCTATATTATAACCTAATAATCATGTATCAATCCATTTTTATTCTCATCTCATGCTAGGAGTGAAAGTGGTTCTCCATTTGGCATTAGGCCCAAACTATGTTTGATAGGCCTACTTGTGTACTTTGGTGTTGTAGAATATCCTATTGGGTATTATCATCCTTTATTGGTTTATAATGATGGTATTTATGCTATCCAAATTTTCAAATCTTATTGAAAGGTCTAAAAATCTCCTAGTTCATCCATTCCACCATTCTTTCTAGGATTGTAGGTTTCATGCACAAAGGGAGTGCCCTCTATCTGAGACAAAATAGAGGGAACTCCCCTATTTACCTAGAAAAATGTGAATATTATAGGGGAATATAAAATAAATAAAAAATTTTTGTACCAAAATTTATCCCTTGTTGTGATTATTTTACCATCCAAACTCTTAAATACCCAAGACAAACTATTGTAGGTAGACTATGCAGGGTTTGGACTGTAGACTATGTTTTGCTTACTTATAGTTACTTATCTATCCTATATCCATCATGAAAGATCCATAATAATATAATTAACATAATTAATGGATTAAAATATTCACTTATCCCTCTAATTTATGATATGCCCCTCACATACCTTGACTCAGTCAAGATTGAACATAACCCTAACTCTGTTTCCTTATTTTGGAGAACACCTACAGGTGTGAATGTATGAATTAGGTTTTGAAACATTTGTAAATCCCTATTGATAACTTAAAAAATAATTTTTCAAGTATTTGGACCTATTTTATTCATGTTCATGTTATATCTATACCAAGAGCACTACCCCTGTTCACTATTTACAATAGTCAACTATAGTTGACTTTTTTAAAGCAAAAAGCTTGGTGAATTAGCATTATCTTTTGAAAATCATGACACATGTTATTTTGGAAGTTCTATAATCACTTTATTAGTCATTTATATTAAAAAAAAATTTAACCCCATGAATAAATCTTTGTTAAAGATTGTATACATGTATATTCAATTGTAGGTTAAAATTTGGCGTAGTGAGACACCTATAGGTGTATTTAGGCATACAACATAAGAAATCAATTATTTCAAAAAATTTAGGTCATGAGAGTTCCATTAACCATTTAAAACCACACTAAAATGGTGTAAATTTCTCATACTACATCTTATGTTGAAAAAATCACTTGGGGGTAAAACCTATAGATGAAATTTTCATATTTCAGTGCATAAAAGTGCATATTTGGGCTATCTAACAACCATCCTCTCTTTTTCATCTGCCTATCAAATTGGTAAAATATTTATCCTATGTAGAGGATATAAGGCTTGATCATATATATTATTCAAAATAAATTATATCCTTGTTATAAGATCTCAATAAAACATCAAAGATCTCTATTTTGCTCTTTTTGGGATTTGATCCTTGAACACTATCACTTGACCCTAGAAGGTGATCCACACTTGTTTTTTCCAAAATAGATTCACAAATAGTTCTTATATGATTCTAAACCAATTATATGAATTCAATAAAAGTTTTCATCACATGATTTAACACTTTAAATGGATATTTATATGTTTGTTAGGTTGCCTGTAGCTGAACATTTAGTGTATACAGATAGTAAAGGAGAAAGTGGATAGTTTGCATGTTTTTAAAGCTTTCATGAGTTGTGAAACTGTATAAACATTAAAAAATTCACTCCTCACACCTCCAAAATATTTAAACTACTAAAAATTCTCCCATCATAGCATGACATCATCCTCCAAGACTATTGTAGGTGAATATTTGATTTGTAGTAGGCAAACTATGTGTTTAGGCAGTAAAAATGAGTCATTTTTTAAAGATCATGTACCTTATTAAAAAAATTAAATTAACTCAATTAAACTTATTATTATTTAAAAAAAATAAAATAACCTCATTTTAACATGATTTTCCTTTTCAAGGACCTGGTTATCTTGTATGATAGTCATATAGCAGATTGATTGCATGGCGTTCTATGACTGCACTCTCATGGAGATTACCTGGAGAAAGAGTTAGAATGGTAAATAAGACCAGGAAATAATTATAAACATGAGTATTAACCTATAAAACTTATTTAAGTCACCATTAAAGCATGAAACTCTTGAAAATTGTGGAAACCTACCTGTTACATAGAAAATGTTCCCTCTTATAACTTAAGATGATTAGCATATCGAGACACATTTAAATTATAAAAAAACATGGATAACATTAGATGAGGAATAAAACATCATTTTAAATCAATCTCAACAACTGATTTGTATGGAATTTCCCAAAATGGAGCAAAACTTATAGGGTGCATAGACTAGTAGGTAAACTAGATAGTCTAACTTCTTAAGAATGGTTCATAAATTATAGGACACCATTAATCTACAACAAAAAAACAAATTGAATTTGAATAAGTGTATAATACACCTCTAATATAATTTTTCTTTAAACCTCTCATACTGACCATACCAAGTACAAACCTAAATATTGCTTTTGCTTGCCAAGCCCAGTAGAAGGATAGATAAGAAATTTTCTTCATTTTTTGAGTTTATGAAAAAAATTATCATTGAATTAAGTGTGTGGAAGATTAAAGGACATTAATGAAATTTTCCAAACTATATAAATCTATACAAGTCTGTAAAACTCAAGAAAACTCTTATTTTTTTAAGAAAATTGCCTCTTTTTCTGAATAACCTACCACTTTTTAATTAGGAATGGTTGAATAAGGCATAATGTGACACATGTCACATGAAATAACCTTTTTAAACTTTCAAAATTCCCAAGTAATCTATACAAGTCATTAAATCCCCCTTTTTTGACCTCAAAATAACTCCTACGACTAAAAGGATTAAAATGACTAAGGACCAAGGATAATGTATCATTAAATGACATCAATTAACATATAATACACCATATGACAAAATAATATACCCTATAAAAAAATGTAAAGATAATTTTTTTTCCCTATAAGGGTCCAAATTTGACCTGTAAGGTCAAATTTGGTCAACAAATGGGTGACTCATAGGGGTAGTATGCTTGCTATACTAACTAAACTAGTAGCCTTATCAATCCATTAAGCTTAGGGAGTCACATGAAAGTGAGGTTTGACACACACTCTTCCTTTGAAAACATGACAAGCCTGCTTGATCAAGATAAGACAACTAATTACCTCAATCACACAAAACAAAGGGCACAAATAAACAAAACAAACACACTAACAAGACACACATGTACTCAAATCAATTAGGAAAAATAGGAAGCAAACAATTATATAAAAACAAGAAACTAAGGATACCTCCATCCTAGATCAAAGGGTAAGTTTGAAACCTTCTTTGCTTCATGATATGAAGGATTTAGTAAGACATACAACCTTTTTGGATTTATCATTGATGCCTCCATATTCTTCATGGTGTTTTCCAACTTCATTGGCATGATGTTCAAAGAGAACCAAGTATATTCATACAGGTTGACAAAGGAAATGAATTTCTCTTGCATCCAAATAGTCTCAACCTTCTTATGAACTTGGTCCTTGACATAAAATTTTGAAAATATGATAGTACTCTTAGGCTTGAGATCATTATCCATGTCTACAACTTCTTTTACACTAGCATCATCAAATGGATTCATGACAATAGGTTCTTGACCAAAAAAATGACCTTCATCTTTATGTTTGATTGAACACTCAAGATCATTTTTATTGGACTCATCAGCAAACTTATCATCAAATGTCCAATATTTTAGAGAATTTAAAGCTTTTTTATCCAACTTATCAAATTCTTTGTATATGGCATTAAACTTCTACCATAAGTATTATTCCTCATGTATATCATATTCAAGAGATATTTCCTCTACATTGGTATCATGAGACTCTCTTAGGACTGCTGCTTATTGAAGAGTGACTTGACCTTCATCCTTGATAGTACATTCCACTTCATGCTTGAGATGGTCATCCAAAACTTCATGATAAGACATGGAGTCTTCAAATACCTCTTTCTTCAAGTCTTGGTCACATTCCTCATGGATACACATCCCCTCAGAAATGGAGGCATTAGAGTCTACTTCATGGACACACATTCAATCAAATATGGAGGAAAAATCTTGTGGTTTGTCCTTTTATTCACTAAGGGGATCCCTATGGTGATTTCTTCCTCATAGTCACTCATGATGTCTTCTTGATGAGCCATGAATTGATCTTGCTCTTCTTCACTCACTTCTCTCAAGATAGGATCTTTTTAAAAAAGGGGTGAGGTTGAAAGATGTGTATAGGATCATTGATTTGAGGTAAGGGATCTAGAATATGAGATGTAGTAGAAGGAGAGGATTTGGAAATGGAGGTGTTGTAGAAGTTTTATGAATTTAATATGGAGTGTGAGGGATAAGAGAAGGCTTATGAGTGGATTTGGGAAAAATAAAATCACTAGTAATCTCATAGGGAAGTGAATTCTTGGGATGATTAGAAGGAAAAACATTTACATAAGCAGAAGATGTACCTTGCTAATGATATCCTTGTGTATAATCCATAGAAACATCTAATTTCATATGATAAGATTCATAGGATTACTCTTGAGTTTGATAGGCATCATGATATGAATGATAGGACTCATACTAGGACTAATAGAGAGTTGTTTCTTGATAGGTTCATTAGTAACCATCCACATAGGGTTGTCTAACAACATTATTTACATAAGGAGAGGGAATGAAGGGCTATAAGGTTGCCATGGATCATAGGATTGATATCCATTTTGACAGAACTATTGAGGGGAAAAATGTGATTCATATTAAGGATGATAAGAAGGTTCATGATAGGAGTATTGGCCATATATATCCATATCAACCTCATATGTCAAAGGAAACACAAAAATTGATCAAAATTTTCAAATGGATATACATGGGCTACTTACAACCAGAAGTTATCATTTAGAGTCACCATTGTTATTGTCTTAGTTGCTTCCACAAGATGATAGGGGAAATACACACCAATAATATTCCCACTTATTATACTAAGAGTCCCACCAGGCATGCCAAAAACTATTGTCACTTGTAATTTCACCCTTTGAGGAGATGTCTCAAATTTGTTCATCTAAGTGGCACAATTGAAACACCTCTAGGCTTGTGGGTAGCCTAAGGATGAGGTGAGTCTATAGATAGGGATATATTCCTTTATGTACAACTTTGGATCAAAACTACACCTAAAATTTGAGGGGGAGGGAGAGAAAAAACTGAAAGCAAACTATCGTAATGGAGGTGATACACCAAATAAGTTGATGACTTCCAACCAGCTGCATGTTACACATGAAACCAAGAGACTAACCAAACATACACTTTTCCAATCTGCATCTTCTCACATCACTATTACATTATGAGGTTATGGATGACTGTTTAGTCTAGGAGGACTATACAAGAGGCCTTAAATGGCACTAGTGAATAGACTAACTCACTCAACCTTGACACTTCCTAGAAAACTTCACACGCCTTGCAAGAAGAAGCTTTCCAACTATAAATAGGGTGAAAAAATGAAACAACATGCTAAGGAAATCATAATTATCACTAATCAATCTCAACCATAAAAGTAAAACAAATTATTAATAGTCATGAAGAGGTAAAAATAAGTATTCTTATTGATTAAATGGTATGTAAATGATTAGGGCTTCACCATACTCAGGAGGAACATTAGTTACAATGGCCAAAATGGATAGTTCTTATAGAACTTGAGAGAGAGAGAGAGAGATGAGAATAGATAAGTCTAAGGGTCATAAGGACACTTATTAAGATGAGAGAATTAATTAATTGTGCATGATAAGATGATTTGGTATAAACCATATAAGGTTAAAAGGAATAAGTGGCTCTTCAAGCCATAAAACTCTTGGAAAGTGGCATGAAAGTTCTCATTCTAGATTAGAAAACTACCTTAATGATTCAGACATATTTTAAACATACAAAAAATAAAAAAGGGATATTTATAATGATTGTAATGAATTATAAGGCTTTCAGACATGTCTCACTATTCATTATTTGTAGGTTTAGTCATTTGGGAATGAGCCATCATTATCTACAGTCAAAAAAAATCTTCCTTCATGCACCCTACACACTTGGACAAAAAAAAGGCATTATTTTTCCATGAAAATATGTGTTATAGAGTATATGACACATTTGAATAACGTTTATGGCCTTATATGCATCAGGCATACCTTAAAATCATCTCACTTGAGGTTTTCTACCATTCTCACTAGCTTGGTCACTATGCCCATTTTGATTAGATACGATGAATTAGATGGTTAAGGAAATCAGGAGTTATTCCAAGGCATTAAATTGACATGGGGATTTATATTAAGTCATTATCTTCCATCACATGTTATTGGCATCTCTTCAAACCTCCTACAACCTGCACAATGGACAAAACTATTAATAAAATCTTGTTTTGCACTCCATCCATATAGTTACATACAACTAATCCTAATGGAGAGTATACTGAGAGAGTATTACAAAATTTCAAATCACTATCCTATTCAAAATAGATCATTAGATCATCTTTCCAACTCTATTTCCTCGATCAGGTCAATAACCAAGGTTTGCAAGGTTTTCTAAGTAGTTTAACCTCTAGTGATGTTTAATAAAGTTTTGATGTCAAAATCTCAAAATAATTCCAAAAAATTGATGTTAATGACCCTATCTAACTCCTACAAACTTCCTTGACCTCCATGTAAATCCTTCAAGGAGATGTGAATCTCCAAAGTTGCTCCATCAAGTTTGATTCCTGACTATACATAGGTCTAATGTAGTTCTAAGCTAAAAATGAATGTATTCATTATATATATATATATATATATATATATATATGTATACATATATATATATATGTATATAGATTTAATGATTTATGACACTTGTAATGAACCTATAATCATGATAAAATAGGATAGGAAGTATATCTCATGCTATAAGTGTAAATGACCTCTAATTTGGGCACTAGGATTGAACCTTGCCTAATACGTCTGAGTTGCCTCAAAGAAAAAAATGACTTATGATAGTTTTATTTTATTTTAAATATCCTATATACCTATATTTTAAAATCATAAACATGTATAAATAAATGATAATTCTCATCTCATGCTAGGAGTGAAATTGGTTCTCCATTTGGCTTTAGGCCCAAACTATGCTTGACATGCATCCTTGTGTACTTTGGTATTTTAGACTATCTTGTTGGTTATTCTCCTCCCTATCTTTTTCCCATTTAGTTTTTTATTTTATAAAACTTTCCAAATCTTATTTAAAGGTATAAACATTTCTTGGTTTATCCATTCCACCATTTTTTCCAAGATTGTAGGTTTCATGCACAAAGGGAGTGCCCTCTATCTGAGATAAAATAAAGGGCACTCCCCTATTTATAAAGGAAAATGTGAATATTTTAGGGGCCTATATAGGCCATAAAAAATTTATGTACCAAAATTTATCCCTTGGTGTGATTATTTTACCATCCAAACTCTGAAAGACCCAAGATAGACTATTGTAGGCAAACTATGTACGATTTGGAATGTAGAGTATGTTTTACTTAGAGTTACTTCTCTATCCTAAATACATCATGAAATATCCATGATACTATAATTAACATAATTAAGGTATTATAGTATTCACTTATCCATATAACTTATCATATGCCCCTCACACACCTTGACTCAGTTAAGACTGAGCATAACCCTGATCATGTTTCCTTATTTTAGAGGGTACCTATAGGTGTGAATGTATGAATTGGGTTTTTAAAAATTTAAAAATCCTTATTTATACATTATAAGATAATTTGGAAATTATTTTGACCCATTTGATTCATGTTCATGTTATATCTATACCAAGAGCACTACCCTTGTTTACTATCTGCAACAACCAACTATAGTTGACTTTTTTGAAGGAAAAGGCTTGGTAAATTAGAATTATCTTTTGAAAATCATGCCACATTTTATTTTTTAATTTCTATGATAACTTGGTTATTAAATTATATTAACAATTTTATTACCCCCATGACTAAATCTTTGTAAAAGACTATATACATCTATAGTTGGCTGTAGGTTAGCATTTTGGCATAATAGGACACCTGTAGGTGTATTTAGGGCATAAAACATAGGATAAAAATTATTTAAAAGAAATTTAGATGAAGAGATTTAAATTAATAATTTAAAACCACTATAACATGGTGGTAAGGTCTCATACTACATCCTATGTTGAAAAGATCACTTGGGGATAAAACCTATAGATGAAACTATCATATTTCAGTGCATAAAGGTGCATCTTTGGGCTATCTAACAACCATCCTCTCTTTGTCATCTGCCTCCAAAAATTGGAAAAGTATTTCTATTATGTATATGATATAAGTCTTGGTCATATATATGCTTCAAAGTAAATTATAACCTTGTTATAGGATCTCAACAAAACATCAAAGATGTCTATTTTGCTCTTTTTGGGATTTGATCCCTGAACATTATCACTTGACCCTATAAGGTGATCCACACTTGAATTTTCCAAAATATATTATCACATTAGTCTACCATGATTCTAAACCAATGATAAGACTTCAAGATAAGTTTCCATCACATGCTTCAACACTTTAAATGGATATGTATCTCTCTATTAGTCTGCCTATAGGTGACCATTCAGTGTATACATGATTTTTAACATTTAATTAGTTTTGAAACAATTTAAAAACTCAAAAATTAACTCATTACACCTCTAATATATTGAAACCACTACAAAGTTTCCCATCATAGCATGGCATCATCTTCAAAGACTCTTATATGTGACTATTTAAATTATATCAAGCAGACTATGTGCTAAGGTAGTGAAGATGAGTCTCATTTTTAAGGATCATGTACCTTATTAAAATTTTTAAATAAACTCCATTTAACTTATGAGTATTTAAAACAAACCAAGATAGACTCATTTTAACATGATTTTCCTTTTCAAGCACCTAATTTACTAATATGGTAGTCCTATAACAGATTGATTGTATGGTGTTCTATGGCTGCACTCTTATGGAGATTACTTGGAGAAAGAGTTTTAATGGTGAATATGACCAATAAAACATCATAAAAATGGGTACGAAGCTATAAAACTTAGTGAATTAACCATCAAATCATGAAACTCTTAAAAATTGTGAAAACCTACCTATTATACAAAAAAGTGTTCCCTCCTAAAGCGTAAGATTATTATCATATCAAAACACCTTAAAATACTAAAAAAACATGGAGAGAATTATAAGAATCCAAAATCATCTATAATCAATCTCAGTAATTGGTTCATACAAACTTACCCAAAATGGAGTAAAACCTAAAAGATGCATAAATTAGTAGGCAAACTAGATAATCTAACTTCTTTGGAAGGGTTCATAAAGTAAAATACACTATTTATCTACAACAAAATTTAAAATGGATGATAACTAAGTGTAGACTACACCCCCAAGATCATTTTTCCTAAAAAAACTCATGTTGATTGTACCAAGCACAAACCTGAAGACTTTTTTTGCTTGCCAAGCCTAGTAGAAGGAGAGACAAGTGGTTTTATTAATTTTTTGAGTTTTTAATAAAACTAATCCTTAAATTAAGTGTTTGGAAGATTGAGGGACACTCTTGAAACATCCCCAAGTGTAGAAGTCCATACAACTCAAGAAAACTCCTCTATTTTTAATAAAACTACCTCTTTTTTTGAATAACCTACCACTTTTCAGTTAGGAATAGTTTAATAAGACATAATGGGACACATGGAATGTTACATAACCTTTAATTACATTCAAACTTCCCAAGGAATATGTAAAATTCATTAAATACCCCCTTTTTAACCTCAAAATGACTCTTAGGACTAAAATGATTAATATGACTAAGGACCAAGGCTAATGTATCATTAAATGACATCAATTGACATATAATACACCCTATGACATAATAAATCCCCTATAAACCTATAATGATAATTTTTTTTCCTTATAGGGGTCCCAATTTGACCTCTAAGGTTAAATTTGGTCAACACTTGCACTTTTGCCAAAATAGCACATCAGTGGCCCATCTTAGTGGTAGAACATTAAAGAGGTACTAAAAGCTACCTACCTATAATATATCATAAAACCAGACATTATTGAATACTTGGATACATGCAAACAATGTACTTACCAAGCTACAAGAATGGGCCCATGACCCTAGTACTTTTGTAATCATAAACCTTATTTCCATTATCCCCACAACCACTTTTTGACTTGGAGTTAGAATTTCCATGGACCTATTCAATAGAATATATGGTTTACCCAAAATTATTTATTTTAATGAGGCGTGGATTCCATTGATTGACCTTATTTTCACCTCTAAAAGGATAATTTCCATAGGGGAAATCATTAGTTCCAACATCATCAGCACAATAACCAATCTAAATAACTCCCCAGATTGTAACTTCTACATGATACCTTATGTGGTGGATGCTATAACCATAACCATCCATAAATATTTTGATGAGACTTGGGAGAGTTTTTAAGAGTATCCTAAGATCAGGATATGTGAAAGGTTCAACATTCTCCACATTTAGAGGCTCAAGAAGAACATGGCCAAGATTACTTAGACCTACTAACCAATGGTATACTAGGCCATCTATGGTAAATATATGCCTAGGATCTAAGATAAAATCAAGAAGATCATTGGCAAGATGGGGGATTATTGGATCTATCTAGACTATACCATAATCAGGATAGAGGGCACTAGAGCCTATCCTATGTATCTACCCAAATTGGTCCTAGACAAAGTTTTAGAACAAGAAATTGATGTCTAATTAACCAAATTAGTGGATGTTTAGCTAAAAAATAAGAGGTAGGGAAATACGAAACCAAATCCACATAGTATTGGTAAAATTCACTACACCAAATGGGAACACTTCTAGCTAGTGGGAAAAACCCAAACCCATTATGATTTCAAGTGGGTAGCCTATAGAGAATGGGAGCTTAGGGAGAACATGAGGAATTACCTAAAGAGACTCAAAAGAAGGGTAAAGATCAATACTAAGTACATCCACACTTGGCATGATGAATGCCATAAATGATGCAAATGTCCACATCAGGATGAAAAAGGTCACCATGTCAAAGGTGGTGGCCATGCACATGTAGAATAATAATAAAACCACCAAAGAGAGGGCCAATAATATTGAAAATGAGAACTAGGTTTTATAACCTCCTAAGGTGGGCCTTTCACAAATGGGAACACAAAAACAAGAACTCCCTTAGGCATATACTCATGACTTACCACCCTCTATTGACATTGCATCAACTACTTTAGTATCAATGATCCTTTTTCCACCCTCTATAACACAAGGAACCATAAATGCCATGGGTAGTGATTGAGTTTCCCTATGTTATTATTTCCCCCACTCACCATATTTTTGGATGTTCATCTTCCTTAATTACTCTCATCAATCAAGTATCCTCTCGCACCTTCACCTCCAATTCATGCATTATCCTCCACTATGGGGAATTGTGGATCCTTCTCTATGTTTCCCTTTCCTTCACTCATTACAGTGTAATAATTTCCTCTTCCTTCCTTCCAACTACTAGATTATGTCCATCCATTCTCCCCTCATCTCCCCCCAATATCACAATGGTTTCATTAGTTGTTACTCCAATTCCTCCACATAAACCTCCACCCCCATAATGGATCTTATTAAATACAAAAGGAAACCTAGGACTCCTTCAACCTCACCATAGCATTAAGCTATGAAAGAATCACCTAATGAGGGATCAAGGGGATGATTTAAGGGAAGGAAGGGTTAGAGAATAATATAACCCCTAGAGGTATTGGATAGTGGTGAGGAACTAAAGAAATTTCCCTTAAATGATAGAGAATGAGAAGGTAAATATAATACATCACTAATAATATCTATAATTGAGACTATTGAGAGTTATCTGAAAATGAATGGATTGAAGAAGAAGAGACCCAATCAGGGGATCTAGAAATTTTTTGGAACTAGTTTAGTTTCCATTGAGATACTTCCATAAGAGGGAGACAACAAGGATGAAACATATTTGAGACCCTTGGCTTCCATAAGTGTAAAATTAGTGAAAGTGTCTCTGAGTCCTTCATCCCCAAAGATATCAATGAAAACTAATACAATTCCCCCAATTAATTCTATGCAATATGTAATTACCTTATCCCATTATTCTTTATCCCTAGCTTATATAATTTCTACTACAGTGATAACTAGTATTTTAGCTCCCTCTCATTCTTTAAATTATTTGAATGAGATTCATGTTAGTACACTCCATCACTCACCTACTACCACTAATTTTGGGCTCACATTTTATTTAACCATTGAGTACTTATAAAATTTCCTCAATAATCCCTCCACAGACTTCTATTTTAGCACAACTAACCCTCCCTAACCATAGAATTAAGTCCTATTTGAGAGCCTAGTCTTTGAATCCATTTTAAATTCACCTATTTCCCCATATCAACCATCCACACAACTAAGAATGCCAATAACCCATCCTACTCACACCTATAATATTATGGTGACCACCCAAAATGAGCTAGAAAAGAGAAAACTAGTTATGGATATAGTGCCCCCTAAAAAGGTCACTACTTAGAGGTAAGCAATCCCACCTTTCCAATAAATAAGATCCACTTCCCCTAAGCCCATGATCCCTCTAGGAAAGCCTGAATGCTACAGTCTAATAAAGCCTACAAATCCCACTAATCAGTCAATAACCTGATACATAATATAATTGCTACAAAAGTTGTAATAGACATAAGAGGCTAGGGGAAACCTGATAGTCATTGAGCAATTAGTGTTCAAGTTCCATTTTGATAAGGATATGAAGACCATGAAGAGGGTTAAAAGTAAGGCCCTCATGGAATAAGGAAAAGAGTTTTAATTGAAATAAAGGGAAGATATCTTATCTCTATCCAAAAGGATAAAAATACATCCCTCTAAAGTGAGCTCTCTACCCTGAGAAGACCCCTATACCTTTATGGATTCTATATAGGGGTGATCAAGGAAATGTTCAAAGGATATGATCAATCCATTGAATAATTACAAGGAATAACCACCATAAAACCCCAATTAGACATCATTGATAATGTACAGGGGTGGCCAGAAAGCTATATAATATCATCCAATTAATAATAGCTTCAAAAGGGGAGTCATATCCCTGATGAGGAGATGTATATCTAGATGCATAGAAGATGCAAAAATTGGAGGCTAAACTATATTTTTTGAGTAGAGTATATAAGAACAAATCTCATAACCATTTAAACTTGATATCAATCCTTGATGTTTCTTGGGTGTAGAATTACATATATATCATGAGAGATGCCTTTCTTGAATGGTAGAAAGACATGAAGTCTTTGGTCCTATAGTTGATCAGTCAAGAGAGGCAAGCTTTGGATATTTGGGAGAAATAAGGATCAATAATGTAGTCATTCCATATAGATATTTTGTACATGGATCCATTTTTGAATACCTTATTCATGCATCTATCAATAGTTTTAGAGTAGAGGTTGAGGGAACTATCTATAAAATAGTCAAGGAAGTGTAAAACCTAGTGAGTTTTGCTAGAAGAAGGGTTATTAGTGTAAAAACCCTTTATGTATAGATTGGGTCATCACTAAAGATACATATAAAGATGATAGATAAAATTCCTCAACTTTTCAAAATATCCCTATTGGACTTCAAGGCAGTGGAAATTAACTTCTAGGCTAGCCATACTCTTTACCTCCAAATTCAAGCAAGCAAGCATGCCATGAAATCCATGGTCACCCCACTAGGAATTGTAGTTTCAACTATTGCTCAAAATATGGCTCATATTCCATTTATAATGATCCCTTTAAAAATATCCCACACTATGATAACTTTAGATATAATGGAAATTAATTCATTTACAACTAAAATAGCTATAGTAGTCACCAATGCATAAGTTCCACCATTTATATCTGCCACCTCATAAGTAACCCCTCTAATAATTGCAAGTCTTGGTTGGGAATATTTCATTTTATAATTTTTTTCTCTAGAGATATGTTGAGTGTTACCTCAAATTTGCTTGAGAAATGAGTTTGGCCCTATCCCAAGCCTATAAAAAATTTATCACCTTCTCTAATTAGAGAAGATAAATTTTAACATCAAATATAGATAAAAAATCCTTCGAGTTGTTTTGCAAGTTTATGTTGTATGGTGATCTCTTCCATTTCTTGTCATTGATATGGTATCTTAGATGTTTGATATATGAAATAGTAATTTTAAATTTTTTGTTGTGAGTTACTTATGTTAATGAACAATGTGTCATAGCGATTCTAGTTGATATATCTCAGTGATTGTTTATGTAATAAGATCTTGTTAGGATAATTTAGAATTTAAGAGATACCTTGAAGTGAATTTTAATAAATTCAAGAGTACCATTATGCATGTTTGAAAGGTATCACATTAGAGATACCTTCAAGGTACCTTTGAAGGTACTATAACACACTTCAAGGGTTCTCTTAGTAGATATATTTAACATTCATATGATTGAAATTTTATATCAAGGTATCTCTTAGGAGATACCTTGAAGGGCCTTGCATTACCTTTAAGGGATCTCCTAGTAGATACCTTGAACATGTACACAATTTGAATTTTATTTCAAGATATCTCCTAGAAGATACCTTAAAGGACCTTGTAATAACTTCAAGGGTAACCTTATGCATGTTTGAAATATATATCCTAGGAGATACTTTTAATGTTCTCTTGAAGGTAATATAATGCCCTTCAAGGTATCTTCTTCAAGGGTTATCCTAGTAGATACCTTGAACATGTACATGACTAGAATTTTATTAAAGGTATCTCCTAGGGGATACCTTTAAGGGGCTTGTGATACCCTCAATGTTGATTGCAAGGGATTTGATATAACTATGGCGTGCGGGGTATAGTCAAGTTATGGCTATATAAGTGAATGTGTAAAGATATTTAGAAATAATAAATAAAATACCTTTATTGGAAATCCAATTTCTATTCATTAATGGTGAATTGATTATTTTAAGAATTTTTCAAACACTGATTATCCATTTTATTTGGAATTTGAACATTGATTCACAAGGCATGTCATGATTAAAAATTGTGATATAAAGAGTTTAATATGGAATATAAAGTGTTATTATATTATAACAAGTTTAAATAATTTCTAGGGACTATGTGTACTAAATGGAAAGGGCCCTACATTATTCAAAAAGTCTCATAATAGGGTACCATTATGATATAATATTTTTAGGGAACCATATTATCGAGACGTATAAATATTTATAGGATTAAGCCTTACCACCTTTAATCTCTATCAATATACCAAAATTATGAGTGGGTACTGAGTGAAACTAGGAAGTTAATATTGTGTGTTTTTATTTTGTTATTTTGTTTTATTTATTTAGAAGGATTATATAATGTGTTCATAGTCTCACATCAAAACAACCAAGAAGAGGTTGTGATCATAGGGTGCATTCACATTCTAGTGACAGATCATCAAGGACAACTAGTCATGATTACATCAAGCTCAATTAAGTATGGGAAATTTGAAGCAACAAGATAGTTATGGTAAAATGACCACTAACAAACATGCAAGACCATTAATGATGTGACATTTAAAAATATTTCATCTTATTTGAGGTAGATCAAGTTAGGACATGACAGGTGGATTCATTAAATAGAGTGGCTAGATAAAGTGGCATAGGGTCATATCAGACACATGGTATGGGGTAAATGAAATATTTGGGAGACAAAAAGGTCACTATCAAATCCAAAATAGTTAATATGATGAAGAAAACTCATGCTCAGGTATTCAATGAAGTTAAAGATGTTGGTAAGAGAAAATAGGATGCCAAAAAATACAAAACAAAGGGAGTGAACAATGGTAAAACATTATAAACTTTAACAAACAAGAGTATTCTATTATCTGCTATTGATATACTCTCATGTATAGAAATTGAGACCTAGATTTTGGTAGAATAAATCAATCAAATAGTGTATATTATAAGTATAGTCATGAATAGGATAAATTTGTTGATCCCACTCATAGATGCATAAAAGGAGGAAATGGGGATTGGGATAGGTCTTTGATAAACCAAATAAAATGACCTAGATCCCTTTGACTTTGTGAAAATGGCTGAAGTTAATATCTTCACCCCATCAACACAACCAAGTTCATAAGTAGGAACTCTTAAACTTCAACATCTACTTTAGTGTTCTAATATAGAGAGGCTAATCAAGTTACCTACATTTAGGAAACTGGATGAGGTCATGCATACCTTGTTAAGTAGATACAATCAAAGGGTTATTATTTTGTCCCAAAAAACACCATCTAGATCAATGCACAAACCATAGTAAGAGTCATAGGCCTCTAAAATCATGGAAAATCATTATTTCCATACAAGTTCACTGTAACACCAAACCATTCAATTATTTAGGAGAAGTTTCCCACTAGGGAAGGTACAGGAATCCCAATTGACTCTATTGAAGATGTTGTAGTGTGAATTATGGTAGAGTGTATAATGAAGAGGTTGTGGCAAATAATGAAGAAATCCAAGTAACAAAGTGAGCAATTAACATTGTGTATTATATGATACACCTGATTAAGAACTTTAATTGGCCTGATTTTATTACATCTAAGCTTATCGTTAATATTGATAAAGTACTTCTAAGTAGGTAATAAATTTATAATATTATTTTTGGGTCTTACTATTATGCTTCACCCAATGGAAGTCTTCATTAGGCTAAATTAATGTT
Source organism: Torreya grandis (assembly GCA_037957365.1). Lineage (NCBI taxonomy): Eukaryota > Viridiplantae > Streptophyta > Pinopsida > Cupressales > Taxaceae > Torreya > Torreya grandis. Next base: position 512,524 of record JARHVA010005181.1, read on the forward strand.
ACTATAGACTTTTGGACTGCTACTAACCTTGCATGTATCACTTAGATTAGAAAGAGTATTATTATGAGTAATTAGGGTGGTTTAACACATGGTGGCTTTAGGCTATAGCTTTGATCAAGTCACACCCTCAAATTCCATAGGATGTCATGCAATATTTGGGGTAACATGAATCAATAACTAAGTTGTAAAATGGTATTCAAAACAACGTGTATGAGTTGGCCATGCCAACTATGACTCTAATGCCATTTTTCATCACAATGGTTGAAGCACAAGCTAAAGTATGGAGGTAGATATCCCTAGACATGAGGTTAGTTCAACCTATTCAAACCATCCTTCTAGGTACATAACAACCCAAACAAGATCAAACATAACCATATGCCTCATCATAGTAGTTCATAGCTCCCCCATAACAATAAAAATGCAAATAGAAAGAACTTACATAGAGAGCCTCACCACAACCATCTAGAAAGAGATCAAGGCAAACCAAGTATTGGTTAGAAAACCCACATGTGCTAAGGATAGCTCATGAGTATGATCTTGTAAATTTGGTGGTTGATGAATAAGAAGTTCTTCATTATATGATCAAATACATCAACCAAGGGGTCTATGACAAGGAAGAGGAGAAGGAATTCCTTTTCTAGAAACTAGTGCACACTTGCCAAGTGTAGAATAAGGTAAGTATAGACCTTTAGGTTGACATTACACAACTACCTCTCTATATTATTATGGATATTTAAGGTTAAGAAGAATTTCATCTCAAACTAGAGGTATAAATTTTCCAAACAAATCTAACATTTGTTTCATCATCTATACAAAGTGTAGATCCACTAGAGCAAAGGATCCCATTATAGCCACTATTCACAAACAACATACATATAATTGGGATAGGCTTTCAACCATCATACAAAAATGTATGGTATTTTTTGGAAAGCCATTCATAACAAGTAGTGTCCATTAGGTAAAGTTTAGGGGAATAAGGAGACACAAGGATACACTTGTCCCTCCAGCCAAGTCCATATATATTTTTGTGTGTAGAGGTGTGCTTATGGAATATAAATATTTGGAGTAGTCACAATCTGATATGGAAATAGATGATGTTGATATAATGGAGGGACCTCCAAATACCACTATGATAACAATATAATAAATGGATGTTGTGAAAAATACCTTGAATCTTGAGGAGGAGGATATAAAGAATGAAGAGAAAAAAATAAATAAAATTAGAGAAGAAAAAAAGAAGTAAGATGACATAGAATAAGAAACTACATAAGAAGTCCAATGTGTGAAATATGAATCTTCACAATAGGAACAAGAAAAATAGAAATCCAAGGAGGAAGAACCACAAAAGAAGTTCAAAGAGGCTAAGGTTGATAAAAACAAGGCTAAAGAAAATCAGGACTAGATAAATAAAGATGAGGAAATAGAGGTCAACATAAAGAGAGTGAAAGAAGTAGAGGCTATGTAGAGATAAGCTAAGGAATTAGAGGCTCAATAGGAAAAACACTAATAAGTGGAGGATAAGAAAATGAAACATGAAGAGGTAGAACACAAGGATCAAGAGGTGTAATTTGTGTAACAAAAGAAAATAGAACAAGATGTGTGAGATAAAGATGCCAAATAATAGTGCTAAAAAGTGAAGGAAGTAAAGTATGAGGTAGAGGTACAAGATTCCAAGGAAAAATTGAGGTTGATGCCAAAGATAAAATGGAAGTTTATTCCAAAGCTAAAGTTGAGGAAAATGATAAGGCCAAAATTGTGGCCAGATCTAAGTCTAAGGAGGTATCCCAAATTCATGTTGAGGCCACAATTAAGGCTCAAGATAAAGTCAAGGTACATATTTTGAAAGAAAAGGAAGCTAAGGAAAAGGTAGAATTATAACATGTAACATCGCACAAGGATGTGACCCAATCAAGTGTACTAGAGGAGACTTCACTTTCAAAGTCTCACCCCTCTACCCAATGGTTATCAGATTTCCCTACCATATCATCTTATTATACCACTTTATTACTTCTATTAGCTCAATATATGATAGATTATACCATAATCACAACCATATCCACCATGCTTGATCCTACTTCCATGGAGACATCTTTGGATATTTTGTAGCTACCATTGTCCAAGCAAATTGGAGTAACTACATTCTAAGAATATATTATGCAAAAATATTTAGACTTATAACATAATGTTTTCAACTATGCAAAGAGAAATCAAAAGAAGATAATAAAATTGCTAAGGCTAGGTAGCTCATCAATAATACTTGTCCTAATCTAGTTACACAAGTCCTTGGTGGTCAATTAATTTATAAGGACAAACAACTCACTATGTTATTTACTCAACTAATAAAGGATTGGATGAGTACACATAAACTACATAATGAAGGGGAGGCTATCCACACTAAAATGGAAGGCATTTGAAAACTAATAGAGAAATATGTATAAGTCTTGGATACTGGTATGCATCAAGATAAGCAGATAGCCTACAAAATTCTTGATTAGAGGTAGCACCTTGATAAATCCTTAGATTTTGTAAAACTAGAGTTTTTAATAGTGGATAAAGCAAAAGCTATAATGAGTGATCAAATGGCTTTTGGAGAAACATTGACTGACACATTTTAATAGTTGTTAGATGCCGAGGATACCATAATGAATAATCTTTTAGTTTTGTAGAATGAGATAATGTGAAAATAAGTTGGATGATATTGTGTTAGATATATAGCTTAATATATCAAATGTTAGAGCCTTACTTATCATCATAAAATATTATTTGTAAAATTTAATGGTTATTCAGATTGCACTGTGCATTTTACTTATCATAGTGCAAGAAGTACTTGATAATTGGAAAATGCTCAATCATGAACTCTCATAGGTTGAACCAACTATTATGCATATGATAGAAGAACCTAAGTTTATTCCACCATAGGATCTCTAAGGAATTCTTTAAAAGATAAATATGGATACAAAGGCATAGTTTGAGTAGCCATAACCTACATAGCTACTTGGGCAAACTTCAACACCACCTCTGTAGTAGGTGAATGCACAGTTCAATTTTTATCTTTTAAGAAAAAATTCCACCTTGTAACATAGTCATAAGCATTAGGAATGAGGCTAGGTTGGTTGAAAACCCCTAATTAGTATGGTCACTTGGTTAAGCTACTCTATGGAAAACCAAAAAGGGTGGTAGGTAAGTATGCTAATTAGTTGAAAACCTTAAAGGGTGGATAAGTAGTACACAAAGGGTTAAAACTAGTAAACGACACCTAGAGTGATTACTGCCACTTTTGTGAAAGGCTAATCTTTTCCAAATTTATCTGAGATTAGAGTTTAGAGTTTATGTTAGGATGAAACAATAGTTTAAGTCTAATAAAATGTTGGATGTACAGTAGGGCCTCATAAAATTGTAAGTGTATAATTTATGGACACATGTGCATAGGGTATCATTTTATTATCTATATGATCTTTTAGATGCCTTCAGCATTTTTATCCAAGTGATAGATATAATAATTCCAAGAGTCTTTCTTTTTATATGTAAAAATGTTTTAATGTGAAGAGATAGAGCCGTGTAAAAAACTATATATAGTGTTTTAATATAATATAATATAATATGGTTATGATGTGTGATAGAGATTAATATACTAGTTTTATTATGGTTTTCCTAAGATTCTTTTATGTATTCCTTGTGTGTAATGTTTACTCTATTTTTTTTGTTGTTATATATTGTATTATGTTATTTATGTTTTATAGTTATTAACACGATGTTAGTTTATCTTTATCTTTATTACTATGTATAAAATTGAAGATTTTATAAATTCACTCATACTATTATGATTCTTTTCCACTTCCTATTGCACAAGTTATCTCTATAATTAGCATGTTCTAGAAAAATTCCAAGAAAATCTAGTAACATTCTTTGAACATGTACATTATTGTAATTATCTTTCAAGGTATCACTGAGGAGATACCTTGAAGGGTTTTGTATTACCTTCGAGTGTACCCTAATGCATGTTTGAAAGACATAAGGTATCTCCTAGGAGATACCTTTAAAACATGCATTAGGGTACCCTTAAGGGTACTAAAATCCCCTTCAAGGTATCTCTTAGGAGATACCTTGAAAAGTCTTGTTGTACCTATAATGGGTCTCCTAGTAGATACCTTGAAAATGCACATGACTAGAATTTTATTTCAATCTATGTCATAGGAGATACCTTGAAGGGGCTTTTAAAAGCTCCAAGGGTACCCTTACACATGTTTTAAAGTTATCTCATAAGATATGCCTTTGAGGTACCCTTAAAGTTACTATAATTCCCTTTAAGGTATCTTCTAGGAGATACCTTGAAGGGTCTTGTAGTACCTTCAAGGTTTCTCTTAGTAGATACCTTGAACATGCACATGATTAGAATTTTCTTTCAAGATATCTCCTAGGGGATACCTTGAAGGTATTTGTATTACTTTCAATGGGTATCCTCATAGTTACCCTAAACATGCACATGATTTGAATTTTATTTTATGGTATCTACCATGAGATACTTTAAACATGCACATAATTGGAATTTTCTTTCAAGGTATCTCCTAGGAGATACCTTAAACATGCACATGATTATAGTTTTATTTTAAGGTATCTCCTAGGAGATACATTTAAGGGCCTTAAAATATCTTCTATGTTGATTATAAAGGCCATTGTAAGTGGTTTAATTTAACCATAGCACTTTTTTTATTTGGTAAGAACCTTGATGCCAGTTAAGCTTAAAATGACATGCGATAGTGTTGTATGATTTAGTAATGTAAGTTCAAAATAATTTCATGTATCTTTTCACCTTTGAAAAACTAAGTGATAATGTGACCCAATGAGATTTTTTTACTTGTCACCCAGTCATAGAATTTCATATTACAAAGAAGTTACAAAGTTTGAAACTGTACAACTCAATCACAACATGCTATGTGGCATCTTGTCACAACTTTATATGGATTCAATTATTTTATAAGTCTCATGACAATTTTATCCTATTTCATCATGCCACTTAGCACTCAATCACACCCCATAGTCAAGATGCAATATTTCAATTTCCTAATATAGAGATTACATGACAAGATGGTACTTGAGAGTAAGTGACTTAATCTTAGGTAGTTAGATGTGACGTGGAAGCCATGTATAATTTGGGATCAATGGTTTAATACATGTGGACCCATATCTTGTGACAATAATAATATCAAAGGAAGCCATGAAAATTAAAAACTACATGATCAAATTAAGATGCAACACTTGGAAAAATGTCATGGAATTTAGGTCCATTAATAATTTAATATAACAAAGCCACATGTCAACATGATCTAATAAGAACTTGTCACTTGATCTACCAATAAATTTTTTGAGGCCACATTAATCTAATGATGAAAGGGGTTGATTCATGTGACAATTGAGGATGAGCAATCCAATATGAAGATGACACTTGGAAAAATGTCACTCAATCCACTTGGATGGTTTTATATTCATAATAAAAGGCTAAAACTCCTAAGAGGGTGCCAATTTTTAAGTACATGCCAACAACAACACCTAGGTGGCATACTACTATTCATAAAGTGCTGACAATAGGGACTTATTTTGGGGGATATAAATCCAAGTCACTTCATAAAAAATTAAATCCTATGATGATAAGACATGTAGATAAAGCAAGGGTGATGATTTGCTGACTTATTATAGTAATGTATTGATGGTGATGTATCCATCGAATTGGTCAAAGGGATGCAACAAATGACAATTGAGTTATAATAACAAAATAAATCCACCTTACTAGAAAAAACTATTACCAAAATGGAATGGGTGATTAAGGCCATGATTGATAATCTAAATACTTTAGCTCAATATAAAGTTAAATGAGATGAGGTTTATAACAAAATTGTTAAGGTATAAAACTATGATACCAAAGTGATCAACTTGGTTAAGTTGATTTAGTTGAGAAAATTTGAAGAATTGAACCTAGTATCCTTAGAATATTTAAGCATTACTCATTCTTACATCATTAAAAGGAGGAAAGACTTAAATAAATGGATTGATGATATAAGATAATTTGGATAGTATCTTACTCATCAAGGTGACAAATTTATATCTCAATTCAAGGAGGCTAAAATCACATGCCTTAAAAATAGAGATGGTACCATAATCAGTAAGGATGATTTCAAGTCACAACTCCAAAATTTCATTGTCAATTTTAGGAAAAAGGCTCTAGATTAAGTATTAACCTCTAGAAAAGATATGGTGGACTTGGAAACATCAAATAATAAAATAATAAAAAAGGCAATATCAATCAATGAAGTCGTAAGACTTCTCTTAACTAAACATGCTGCAATGTTAAACTTCACTATCGAACTAGTAAAGGAACCCATCATAGATCTGAAATTGATTGACAAAGATTATAGGATACATATAATATAGACCAAATACATATTATTCTAAAAAAAAACCTTCCATTTATGTATAACACTTCATTCAAGAAGGCTAACTTTAAAACTATTTGATGCACCTTCCATTTGCATTAAGTAGTAATGGCTATGATTGTCTTCACCATTTCTATCCTTTTTAAAGGTGAAAACATTGAATTTTAATCATTTTTGGGCCCTTAATTTCATCCCTTCACCAATATTATTTATTTATGCCTCTCTATCTTTCCTTTGAGAGTGGTTTTTATCTTATACACCCACTTGAATCTTGTGACCTCTTTTCATTTTGTAATATCAACTAACTCCCAAGTCTGATTTCTCTATATGGAAAAAAAAACATAATGTGCAAGCCCAAGTGAGAAAAAATCAACAACATTAATTAAAATATAATATTGAGGTGATGGGGATAGTCTAGATGAAATAACAGTGTTATACATGCACTAAATAAACATACAAGAAGAGATGAAATAGGGAGGGCATAGTTATAGAAATAAAACATAGAATTTGCAAATATTAAATTCACCTAAAATAATATTAAAACTTGTTTACAATGCATACACTTGTACAAATATAGTTTTTTACAAGACTTATAGAAAAAATCAATCCATAGACTTGACAACAAGATAAGCACTTTCAGTGATTAATGAGACATAATTGAGAAAGTTGTGTTATTCTTTTGCATATGGTTTGACTATGAATTTTAGTGATGATTTATAAAATACCTTGTTAATAATATTATTTTTTAACGAAGATAATAAAATAAGGGAATTGATTAATCCTTAGTTAATAGTGACTTAGTCCTCTTAAACAATAATTCTAGATTAATGACTAGCTAAAAATTATGCTTAATTACTAGCTAAAAACTATGCTTAATGACTAGCTAAAAATTTTAATAGGTTTTTGGGGATTCTATGAAATTAAAACATAAATTTACAAATACAAGTTAAATGTTTAGTAAGTTTAGTTCTCCCCATTCAAATAATTAGACCTCCAATCTTGGTATGAAGCATTTGTGGCTAAAAGTGGACTTGCATAAGTTTTATGGTAAGGATACTCTCAATTGGCTCAATCAAACCAAAAAAATATTTAATTTCAATCAGAATTCATATAAAAAAATGTGTTTATGGCCTCTTTATATCTATAACCTTAATATTTAATTTTGTATATATGGTTGTGTGCTCAAAATAAAAATAAGGGCTTTCATGTTACCTAGTTTGTTCTTTATAAGGAGATGAAGCTCCACTATTGAAACAATGCCTCAGAAAACTAGTTTAGTTAGCTAGACAAATTATATCAAATAGGTAATGTGAAGGATTATATTCATCAATTATAAATCTCTCTTTACATATGTATGACATCACAAAGGTAAATTTGATTAATCTCATCTTAAGTGGCCTCAAAGATATAATCCAAAGGGTGGTTTGCATGTTTAGTCACAATTTAATCTCTAAATACATACCAATGGTATTCATGGTAGAGGAAAAATATATAATCAAAAAAAGACCTTTTATTAATGTCTGTCAACTTAATTTATTATCTACATCATTTCCTTAGCCTATAATATTGACCCCTCAACAAATTGAAGAGAAGTGTGAAAAAGGGTTATGTTTTGTCTATGATAAAAAATGGAGTAATAGACATAGATGTGATTAAAAGAATTTATTTTACATTGAATTCACCAATTAGGACTAATGAGATGATGATACCTCAATTGCAAGTCTAAAAGGACCTGAGGACAAACTTGAATATTCTCAACCTATTATTTTTTTTCATGCACTTTTAGGTATTAGTGCTCCTCAAAATATTAAGGTGGTGTGTTTCCTCACAAAATAGAAGTTAATTATATTTATTTATTCTAGGAGTACAAAAAAATTCATCAATAGTAAGTTGTCTACTCATTTGAACTATTTCATTTACCCATCTCTAGAATTTTAAATCCTAATTACAGGTGGGGGTACACTCAATTATTCTAGTAAATGCCACATTATAAAGATTGCTATGAGAGACTACCTATTATATTATCTTATGTTTTATATTGTCATGGATGGGGCTAACATTTTTTGGGATTATAACATCTCACCAATTTGTTCACAATAAAGATGAATTTTGAGTAACTGTTCAAGCTTATTCTTTTAGAAGGTGAGACATTTAAACTTCATGGTTTATTGGTTAAATGTATTCAATTGGTTAGTTTTCACTAGATGATGAAGATGATCAAAAAATGTGAAAATTAATTATTGTGTGACTATTTTACATAGAATTTAAACCAAGTATTATACCCATATTGAATTATAACTAGTGTTAGATGACCATTATGTAATTTTTGGTACCATTCTAAAAGGACATCCATCAAGAAGAGCACATGATCATGCCATCAAATTAATTCTAGGTATTACACCACCAAAAATTAGACCATATAGGTATCACTATGCTTAAAATAGTGAAATCAAAAATATGTTATAAGATAGGTTCGAGGCAAGAATTAGTAGAAACAGCCAAAGTGAATATTCCTCCTTGGTGGTCATGGTCCATAAGAATGATGACACGTAGAGGATATGCCTAGAATATAGAGAACTCAAAAAGTACACCATCAAAGATAATATTCATATTACATTAATTGATGATTTTATAGATGAATTACATTACCCTATTTATTTTACCAAATTATATCTTCACTCTAAGTATCATAATATTTAAATTATGAAGAGGACATACCTAAAATAACTTTCTAAATACATGAAGGCCATTATGAGTTATGGTCAGTATTTTTGGTCTTAAAAATTCACCATATACATTTGAAAGTTTTATTTATACTTTTTTAGACAATTTCTTATAAATTTTGTGTTGGCATTTTGTTATACATCCTCATTTATAAATTTGTGTTGAGAAACAATGGCTATGATTATCTTCACCATTTCTAGCCTTACTATGGGTGAAAACATTGCATTGTAATCATGTTTGGGACTTTGGTTGTAGCCCTTAACCACTAGTATTGATATATACCTCTCTATCTTATCTTCATGAGTGGTTTTTGTCTTATAAACCCACTTGAATCCTATGACCTCTTTTCCTTTTGGAAGGTTAACTAACTCCCAACTATGATTTCTCTTTATGGTCAGAAAAATAGATTATACTAGCCCAAGTGGGAAGAAAATAAAAAAATTAAGTAAATTAAAATATTGAGAATATGGGGATAGTCCAAACCAAACAACAATGCTGGAAATGCACTAAATAAACATGTAAAAAGAGATGAAATAGGGGAAAGTAGAGCTATAACAATAAAACATAGAATTTTCATATATTAAATTCACCTAAAATACTATTACAACTTGTTTTCAATGCATAAAATTGTATAGATATAGTTGTTCACAAGACTCACAATAACATAATTTCCATTTTCCATGTCGGGATTCAAATTTTCCATGTTGGGCTTCAAAATCCAATTTTCACCATCAAACATTTTAGCATCTAATTTTACAATAGTAGAATCTCTAGCTCTATAATGATGTCATGAATATTATCACAATTTACTTAAAATTAAGACCCTTTCATATGTGAAAAAGTATACTTCCTAAAAGAGTAATTATTGAATATAAAATACAATCCCTCAAAAGAATAAACTCACCATTAATCCTGTGGAGTGGACTTTCATTAAAACCAAAATAACCCTACCATTATGGTAGGGTTATCTTCATGTGTATTTTGATATCAATCCCCTAATAAGTGAAATTTATTTCAAAGTTGATTATCATTTTATTTGATGTTCTGGCCATTATAATTGGATAATAAAACTAATGTCAAAACACAAATAAGTTTTAGTCTATTTATATGGAAAAAATAGGTAACATTGTCACTCCTAAATGATGACCTTCCAATCAAGAATGAACCCTTTATTAAATTCTAAAGCGTACTCTCATTGACACCTTAGCATAATATGAATCATTTGAATGTCACCATGTTAATCTCGATCACATTAATTTAACATGATATTTATATTTGACATTGACACCTTAACACAAGATTAATTTCTTAAATAGCACCATATTAATCTCGCATTAATTTAAAATGCTCAAATAGTACTTAAAAAAGGATTTATTTCATATGATATGACTACTGGGGATTTTTTCCACCAATGAGGCTATTCAAATAGGATTTTGCCATCTAATGGGAACATAAACTATATTAATTATGCCAAAGTATTACTTTCTATAAACATGTAAATTATGTCAACAAAATCTCACCATATCTAATTTAATCTCATGCATTAAACATATATATTTAATTACTAGTCAATTATATAATTACTTTGTTTAAATAATTTGGTCCTTAATCTCACCATATTCTAAGTGGAAAGAGTATTTAGACATCAATGGGTCCTTTTTAGGTTATAAGTTGGTCCTTTTGGTTGGTTTAGGTGATTATTTATAATTTTTCAAATTTGAAACTATTAAATATACTAGTTGCTAAGATTATTTGATTATAGTTATTAAAAAATGTTATCTTGAATCACCTTAACATTCATCATTTGGATCCCTATTAGTTTTCCACACACAAGGAAATAAATAATAATCAATAGTAGTAAGAGCTAAACAACCCTAATCTCCACCATTTAATTATTTTAGCCATTTCATAACAATAATGCAGATAGACTATTTAAATATTTTTGATTTCATAATATAAAGTGCTAAACAATAAATAAAAAGGATAAGTCAACACAAATAAATTACACATTTTAGATAGAGTAACACAATATATTAAACACTATTAAGATTAAATATGTGAAAAGAAGGATATACAAAAATGGAAATAAAAATATGGTTAACACTTCAGACACTTTACAACCTAATTTGTTATGATCTATCAACACTCTATACTCTATGTTAAGAAAAATAGGAATATATATATGGTCATACATGTTTGACAGTTTTTATTACTCTTAAAAATGTGTTGAAATTATACGAACCCTATTTTTCAAAAGTAAATTTGAATTTAAAATTCATTGGGAATTATTGCTTATTTCTGAATGCAAATGCACCTCAGGAGTAGTCAAGTCAAATTAAAGGCACGCTATATTTAATTTATAAAAATAATATTTATATATATGATATTAAAATATATAATATTTATTTAAAATATATACTAAAAATATATATTATATAATGTAATATAATCTTACAATATTACAATATTATATATTATATAGTATAAATTTACATATATTAAACTGAAATATATAATTTATAATTAAAATTATAATTTGATTTATAAACTATATTAACATATATATTATATAATATAATATTAATAATATTAAAATATATTATATAAAATATATAATATTACTCAATTTAATATATAAAAATATTATGATAACACACACACACATACAAATTCACATACACATATATATACACATACACACACACAAACATATATATCATGACATATGTATGCATATATGTGTTGGTAAGAGGGTTTATGTAAAGATAAAGAGTGTAAATTGATAGTTAAACCTAGTAATTCTAAACCCTTAACCAAGCTAAAATAAGTTCAAAATAAGTTCATCTAAGGTAATTATAGGTGAAGATTGATCAGGATTTGAATCACCCTAAAATGCTTTAGTCTATGCTGGCTTACATTCTTTGTGTAAAGAGATATTCTCTTATCATGTAATATTTATGCCAAAATTATATCTCCCTTAGTTTTTATTATGATGCATTTGTATTTTTTGGATAAGGAGCTCAGCTATGGCTGATCACATTTTGTCCTGGTTATTATAATGGAGAAATAGATTTTTTTACAATGGCACTAACAAAAATAAAAAGTGACCAGAGGAATTTTGGGTTTATAAATTAGATATAAAACTAAAGTTGACATATATGTTATAAAGTCTTCATTTTTTCTATGTATGCCTACTATGCCTAGTGATGATGTGTTTTCAAGTATACCACCACCAATTATTTCTCCTAAAGATACTATTAATGTTACATCTTCACAAAATGTGGATGAAACTCCACTTAATATTATGCAATATCCTATTTATAAATCATTACCATTGGTTTCAAAGTTCCATCATGATAATTTTACTTATATTTCCATATTTGAACTTTTGTAATTTTCATTGTTTGGTATTATAGTGGATTATTAAACATTCTCTAATTCTTATGATCCTTTGGATGTGATCCAAAACCCATGGTAGGACACCCATCAAGTGTAATTTGTTGAAACTTGTATAAGTCTTGATTATTATAACTCAAAATAAAATCATATATTAGTAGAGTGCATATGGCCCTAGTTGAAATCACAATATTCATTCTCATCATATTCCCATGGAAGAGGTTTACTCATATAAACCTCTATAGGTGTAGAGATAGATATGAGTTGACACTCAGCCAAATTATTAATAAGAATCACCAGAGGCTTTATGAAATTAGTGATTTTTTTTCATGGTACATTTTTTAATATAGCTTGATATCGCACTACCATGTTGATTATTTGATTGGTATCACATTTTGGTTCAATTATATTTAACTTTGTAAGATGGATTGATCTTAAATTTTGTATTTCATGAGGATAATGTAGTGGCCCCATACTTTATTTTTTTTAATGCAATGAGTTTCATTTCTTAGTCATGCTCACGGTCACCCTTCATGTTTCTCATAAGAAGGAAATTTCAATGCCACAAAGTATAGTGGTAAGGGTTGAAGTGATACCTATAATGCAAGAGGGTTATGCAAGACATATTTTGAATCAAGCACATATTTGGATGCCTTTTAGGTGTTCTCAATGTTAGATTTTTTTCCCCTCTATTGCTTTAATCATTTCAAATGAGGATTTTGAAAAAGCCCCACCTTGGTGTAAAGTATTCATAGAAATTGACATCAAGGGGGATGAATATGTATTTCCACTTGATGTATGCTCAATTTTTGATGTGATTGATGGACTTGAAAGAGGAACACCCTCTGTATTAGTCTCTATCATATTTGATATATGACCATGTCAAATGTTTATTGTGTTATAAGTGTATAAATTAACTAATAAAATCAAAAGTGTAAATTCAAGAAAGATGACCCACTATCACATGTATTTGAATTGGTGAATTTTATCTCAAAGGTATTCTAGGGGCCTAAAAATTAAAGAGTCAAATCCTTATTAAACAATTTAACCATGTAGATTAACAAATATAAATAAAATTATTTACTAATAATAATTTCTTATAAATGATATAAATATGTATTGTTTTTATATTTAAAAACTATTTTTTTATTATTTAAATCTTTAAATATTTTTACTAAATAATTTGTGTTTGAATTTTTTTCTAGAGTGGTTAGTGTTTGACTCCTAATAAAACGAAACATTTTTTAATGGAATGTTATTTTACTAAATTCCTTATTCATATTCAAGTGATTATAAATATATGAAGTAAATCCATACTAATAAAAATATTTAAACACTGTCACAATTTCATTACAAACATTTTGACTATTTTTTACAAGTCCAAATCTCTTTGAATCTAGTAAGGTTTTATCCTCTAACCATAAGAATAACAAGAATCCCTTTGGCATTTATGAAAATAAATCATGCCAATTTTTTAAATACAATTCCACATCTAAATAAATTTTGATGACTTGGCATAGAGGTTCAAAGTTGTTTATAAATTCCACTTGAACTACAATCAAATGTTTATAAACACATTTCATACTTAATATTATTTTGACTACTTCATGTGCCCCTAATATTGAATTAAATAACCACATACAATTATGGTATCTATCTACATTTCATCAAAGAATTGTTGAAAGTGTAGATCTCTAGCTATGGCTTGTAAATATGAGTTGTTTCATTTGACTAAGGTCAAAATAAAAACAACTACTAGATGGTTGTGTAGCATTGACTAATTAATTTTCTTAGTAAACCTCATCCATATGCATATAATACAATAAACTAATACGTCACATAATAAAATTATCATAGTGTCACTCCATGGTGCATCCATCAAATTTCCATGCCTCTCCATAAATGCAAATACAAGAAATTAACACACCTTTATGTATATGAAGTTCAATATCACTATTTATTTAAAATCATGATAAGAGTCCATTATATGGGAATTGAAAATCTTACTTTAGCTACTCAATACTACCAAAATAAGATATGGTGGACATATTGTGAATCTATTAATTTTTTTTATGGTGCATGTTAAGGACTTAGATTGCACCCTAGCTAAAAGTAAGAATTTTCAAGTCCTACTCTCAAACCTGGCCTAACATGGGAATGACCCTAGGTTATGGGTTACCTAAACTTAGGTCAGGCCTCTAGGATTTTTAATGAGGCTAGATCTGTAGATATAAAAATATAGCCCCTTTTACTAAACCTATGTTATTGGGATGAAAAGAGAGATAAATAAATAAATATAAATCTATACTAAATGTGGTGATGCACCAAATGTTTAATGATCTAGTTTCAGCTCAGACACTTCTATGAATACTAATAAATTTAGTCAAGATGAGAACTACTCAAATTCTATGACAAGCTTACAATCATGAGTATTTTGTATAAAGGCTGAAAAGACACCCATGACTTGAAAGATAGAGATAGGTCTGTATAAGACACTATAAACTTATGACACCTCAAAAGGCATGTCACTAGGTGTTAATTCATACAACTAAAAAGAAGCCAATAAAATTAAATCAAGGTACATGAAGAGCATATATATGATGAAAAGGAACATACACTCTGCACATCAAAATTTAATGAAGCATACTTAACATTCAACTAGAATTTAAAAACTATCTTATATATATTTAAGAGAGTGTTACAAAATGATTTTAATAGAGCTTCGCTATCTCCATCCTTGGATCAAAAACAAGGTCTCAAAGCCAACATTTATAGGAAGAAAAAGGGGAAGAGAGAGAGAGAGAGAGAAAATGGAAATGAAGGGATCATTAATGAGCCCAATCCTATTCAAAATAACTATTTTCTCAATCCTCATTGAGCTTGCTCCTAAATTAATGTCATTTTATCCTTTTTTGGCATGACAGAAAATATGAAAATCAAGACAAGTTGTAGGGAACAATCTCAACTACTGCATGAACCTTCTTGAGCTTCTCTGTATCAAATTTATTTCTTGCAAGGCAAGGTCTTCGTATTCAAGGCCATGTTTATTTCTTATTTTAGTGACAAGAAGTATGGCTCAAAACACTCCTCTATTAATTACACATATCTTCCTCTACATTGAAATGTGAACCTAGGCCTAGGATAGGTTGAAAACCAATTTAAATGATTAGTTTTCCTATAGTTGATACATCTATTTGGACATATCTATATCATATGATTAGATATTAGCCCACCCTAATCTACATCAGGTCAAAAAGGGACCTATTCTATCTCTAGAGAATCTTAATAACATTATTTGATCCAAAAATATCTACTCTTGGTCCAACCTAGATCATGCTCAAGCTTGGTTCCATCTATACTTACCAATTTAGTTAAAAACTATCCCTTTGACCTCTATAAAAAGTCTTAAGCTTTCCCCCTTTGATCATTGGCTATCAAAAACTAACTCAACTCATTAACTCATTGAATTTTATTCATACCATCCAATCTTCATGGCATGGGTTAACATGAGCCCTTGGATCTATCCTTGACCTATAAATTCTAAATGATTTGGTGTCATTTGGTAACCCTGCATTGATCTCAAGATCCCACTACCAACTTGTCTGCTCCTACATTTACACCACATGGTGGCCTCATTATTAATCTAAGTTCTTTGACTTTTCCAACCTTGCTCACACAATTGACCTACCTTTATACACTCAACTTCATTCTATTAGATATATTTATACCCACTAATCTTTCTTTACCTATTTGTCATTAGATATGATATGGGCACTTGAGATTAGGAAACTTGTCAAGCCTACATTTAGTTGGGGACCCCCACTTTGACTTGTTCATATGTTATTAGATCTAAATCCATGATTGAATGTGAGCCATTGATTTGCTTAGGTCCATTAAGTTATTAGTCACCACTCACCATTAGATCTCTTGTATGATTTCATGCCAATTATTGATCCTACATTTTGAATCCAAATGACTATTGTACAGGGCTTAAATTTGACATTCACGCGCCTATCTTTGATGTCATGGAAATGTATTTGATGTTTAGGTGATTTTTACTAAGATATTTAAACTTTAATGATTATTTTCCATGGCTTGAGTTTGATGTTTGTGTGACCATCAAATGACATCCATGTGACCAACACTGATGTCTATGAGCCTTTCACACTTTGAACTCAAATGGCTAATTATTGATCTTGATATTGGCACTTGTGCAAATGTCATACTTTCTAGATCAAATTTTTGAGGACAAATTATTGTTTCAAAGATTTTTCATTAGTCTTTTATCTTTGTTTAAACCATTATTGTGGACATTTTATCCAAAATAGATATATCCTGAAGGAAATTAATGTAGAATAATTTCCTCAAAAGAAATCTGCCTTTGTCTTTGAGACTTTTATTTTAGCTTTTTTGTATAAAAAAATTATCTGATAGAAATAACTTTAGGCTTTTACCTTTAGGACAATTTCCCTAAAATAATTAGTCTCATTCCTATTATTGTGGGATTTGTGAAAAATAACTTCCCTAAAAGAATTAGTGTTTGAAACTTATGCTTACAGACAAAATGTCTAAGAGAATGAGCCTATGGGGTTATTAGTATAGATAAAATATCTGAGAGATTGAGGTCTTCAATAAAATTATTTAAACAATTTGTCCAAAATAATTCTAACACTTAGCTTTTACCTTAGACAAAATGTTTGAAGGAAATTGGGTCTTTGAGGAATTTTTTTGGGACAATTTGTCTGAAACAATTCCCAACACGTAGTCAAAATCCCAAAACATTTTCTATAAAGGAATTAAAGCTT
The DNA here is from genome assembly GCA_037957365.1 of Torreya grandis. Lineage (NCBI taxonomy): Eukaryota > Viridiplantae > Streptophyta > Pinopsida > Cupressales > Taxaceae > Torreya > Torreya grandis. The sequence goes on from JARHVA010005181.1 coordinate 529,877, forward strand.
ATCCAGAATAAATCCCAAAAGAAATTTCTAAGTAATGACTTAGAAAAATAAAGGTTTTTCACTTAGCTTTTACTTGCAAGCTCTTCTAGACTTGTGCAACTTTCTTTGCTACTAAATCTTTGAAGGATCAAATAAACTATGAAAACCCAAAGCTTGTGTAGACTTATTCCATGACTTAGAATTGGTTTGATCACCTTGAGAACCTAATTAAATAGTTTACCTTGATCTATAGACCTATCTTTTGAAAATTGACAAAATATATTTTAAACAATCTTAAAGTGTTTCAAAAGCTTTGTAAGCTATGGGTGATCTCTCTAACCCATTCATTTCATCTAAAACTTGGTCCACTTTCTCAAGCCAATTTCTAAGAAATATTTCCATGTGAGCCAAATATGGCTAACAATTCTGGTGACTCAGGTGGCTTAAGTAGGCTACTAGTCATGGAACTTAGAATTTAATCAAGCTCATTCATGATGACTTATAAAAATGAAGCATTATTTATAGAAAGACTCTATATATCTCCTTGAAACATATTTATGCAATAAGACACACAAAAATAATGAGAAAGAAATGAAAAAAATAACAATTACCTGAAATAGTAGAAAGACAACAAATAGAACAATGTGTAAGGGCACTTGGAGAAAAGATAGACCTATCTGCCTATGTATAAAGATCATGATACATTACTAGTAATAGAATTTAAGATACCTCCCATTGATAGGGATGGGGAAGCTATCTCCATTCAACCTAACAAGCTCAAAATCATGGCTCTCTGTATAACCTATGATAACATAAGGTCCACTCTAAATACTATCAAACTTGAAGTTCTTTTTGGGTTTTGCACAATCCTCATCCCATTTGAGTACTATGTCACCTTATTGAAATGTTATTGAGGAGTCTCTATTATCAAATGACCTCTTAACATGATGCTTATTGGACCATATGATGTGCATATCCATGTCCCTTATTTCCTCCAACTATATTATCTCATTTAACCTTACCTACATAGCATCATCCTCTAGAAGCTCAAGTTAATATGTAAGCTCTAATGTAAGAAGCTCAAGATATATAGGTAATTTGACCTCCTTCCCATAGACAAAGAGTTATGGGGAATGTCTATTAGTTTCCTTAGGTGTCACTCTATCTGACCATAGGTCATTTCTTAGTCTAGTATGCCACTCCCTCTGACTACCCTCCATGGTTATTTTGATAATCCTTAGTAGGTTCTTATTGGTTGACTTTGTTAATCCATTGCCTTGTGGGTAATAGTTAAAGGATTCCTTAAGATAAATTCCATGTGAAATGGCCCAGTTATATACCTTGATATTATTGAAGGCTAATGAATTGATATAAATTATTGTAGATGGCACACCAAATCTATTGACAAGGTTATTATAGAAATCCAAAATAGAAACTTCATTAGCCTCTTTGAGGGTAAATACTTTGACCCACCTTGTAAATTAGTTTGTATATGTAATGATCCATTTATTCACTTTACTTAAATTAGGGTGTATCATTCCTATAAAATTTAAGCCCCATTACATCAAGGTCTACTCAAATTTTATGGGTTATAAGGGAAGGGTAGTTGGCTTATGCTTGCTAGTAAACATTACACATTTAGGGAATTTCCTTACCCAAGAGTGAGTATATATAAACATTTTTGGCCAAAATTACCCAAATATAATGATCTTAGAGGTTAAATTTTGGCAACAAAGTGCCCACTAGCTAGACCATCATGGAACTATTAAAGTAACTTGTTTATTTGACATGATTCCACACACCTCAAAAGCATGCCTCTTATGTCTCACTTAAAAATCAATCGATATATCATGAAATAAGGTATAATTCACAACTTTAATTGCTTTCTTTTGGATCTATCTAGCCCTATAGGACATTGTCCTGACTCAAGAAATCTCATTATGTCATGTGTCCAACTAAAAGGTATGTTATCTATAGCTACCTACTAGATGTCATGGACTACCAACACTTGATATTTATCTTGATTTACTTCTACTATAAGTTTCTCATATAACCCTCTACTCATTTCAAGTTTTTAAACTCTAACCTTTAGGTCATACTCCATGCATTTTGTCACCCATATATCCCTTTTCTCATTAAGGTATCTATTGAGTATAAACTCGTTAACACTTAGGTGCACCACCATGAATATGGTCTTAATATTTGAAATCATGTGTCGAAACTTATTCAAACCCATCACTACTAAAAACACAAGTTTATATAAAAATCTATACCTCTCCTCATACCCCTATAAGGCTTGACTGAAGAAAGCAATAACTTATTCCAAACCTTGATCATTCTACTGTATCAACATTATCGAGATTGCATCCAATGTAGAGAAAGCATAAAAGTAGAATTCCTTTTTAAAATTAGGATTAATAAGTGTAGGGGCATGAGAGATGGCCTCCTTTATGGCCTCAAAAGTCCTCTTACATTATTTGGCCCATGTAAACTCTTTTCACTTTATTAACATGTGAGCAAGAGGCTTGACCATCTTTACAAAGCTTGGAATCAATCTTATAAAATTAATCTTTCTTATAAAGCTCTGTAGACCTTTATTTTACTTGGGAAAGGATAGAGATAATATGGACTCAATTTTTTTATGGTCTATGTAAAGACCATCTTTAGACACTACATGGCCTAATAATCTACCCTCATGAGTACCAAATATGCATTTTTTAGGATTCAATGACACACAAAACTCTCTACATCTTTCAAATATTGTCCTCAAATGAGTAATGTGGTCAGATAGGTCCTTTGATAAAATAATGATGTCATATAGGTAGATGAACACCATGTCATTGATCAAACCTTCAAAGGAAACATCCATTTCCCTCTGTAAAAGTTGCTCTAACATTGGGTAGTTTGAATGACATTTTCATGTATGCATAAGTTTCCCACTTTGTGGTGAAGTACTTCTTATGCCTATCTTCTTCTTTGAATGTAATCTTATTATGGATAGATTATCCATCAAGCAATGAGAATCTTTGATAACCTACCACCTTTTTAAGAAACTAATCCATTGAGGGAAGTAGGTAATGATCTTTTAGAGACACCTTATTGAGTTCCCTAAAATCCACATATAAACATATTTCCCCATTCTTCTTCCTCACTAAAATAAGTTTTTCCACCCATGATTAATATTTGATGGGGAATATGATCTTTGACTCAACCAACTTAAAAAGGTACCTCTCCATCAACTCTTCCACTTTTTGATTGATATGCCTTTGCTTCTACCTAACTGGTCTTGCATAACTTTCTAGATTAATGGTATGTTGTGAATGTCTTGGGTTAAATACATTCAAATCCTTTTATTCCCATTAAAATACATCAAATAAAACTTGTCATAGAGAAATAAATGAAACTTTCTCTTCTGCTATATTAATCTTTCCTAACTTCAACAATTTACCCTTGAAGATATTTATCCTTTCATAATGTTCCTCTTTGGATGAGATACATACCTTTCCTTTTCTCACTTAGTAATATTCATTAAATATGAATTCTAATATCATACACCCCTTATGCAACTTGTTAGACTTCAAATATACTATTTGATCATTGTATTGGTGTTGGAACTTATTTTGATTTTTATGGTAGAATTATGCCTCCTACATTAAAAATATACAATTTGATCATCATTGTCAAACACTTGCCAAATCACCTTATTTTTAGGTATAACTATCCTACATATGACCTTGGATTTTCCTTGGATTTTTTTTCCTTTGATTACATCTACAACCTAATACTGAGCTCTAGTGGTTGCAAGCCTATCTGTATGTTGATTTTCCTCTCTTGGTATGGATTATATATTAAATTCCTAGAAATTTTCCATGACATCCCATACATTATGTTTGTAGGATTCCAAATGATGGTTCTTAACTTTAGCTATGATTTTCACTTGTTTTAAAATAAGCTCAATATCACCTTTGACTTTAATAAGTTTGACACCTCTTCTTCTTGCCTCTTGAAAATGATGTAAAAGAGCTTCATATTCAGCTTTGTTTGAAGTGTAACTGAATTAGAATCTTATAGCTAAATAGTATTTTTGACTTGAGGATGAAACCCACATGACCCTAGATCCACTACCATTTTTTGACCTTGAGCCATTAAAGAATAAGGTCCATAGACCATCTTCTTCTTGAGTGGTGTTATTTAAGCAAGGTATAGTAACATCCTCCTTATGCATATAATACACCCCTAATTATACTTATTCAAGATCACCAAAGGGATCAAATCCATGGTTTTTATCTACCCATTCATCTACATATAGGTATGGAATGCCTTAAATATGATCATGAGGCTCTTTTTCACTAACATTATCATCCTCCTCAAATATGGTATAGTTAACAGTTGCAAAATTAGTCATATAAGGATCTAGATAGAACTTAGAGATAGGTTCAGACCTAATAGTGACCTTAGTCCCATATCTAGACCTAAAAACCATCCCCCAATCTTTGTAGTAAAGTCTCTAGTTAGAGGAAAAATATCCCCCAATCTTTGTAGTAAAGTCTCTAGATAGGAATAGGGAAAATATCGGGGTAGGTCCAAAACCATTACATCTTGAGCGATGACATAATTTGGGCAAGCTACCAATATGATATTAAGGTATTTTATTATGCCTATTATTTTATTGGGGGAAGCATCTAAATAGAGAACACCATTTTTCATTAGGTACATACTTAATCTCAAGCTTATTTTCTATGTCTTTAGGCATAACCAAGGTCAAAGCACCTGAATCTCTCATATAATTATGTACTAAATAGTCTCCTATGATGGTTTATAAATATAATGGAGGGGGATTGACAACCTTTAGAGGATGAACAATATTATGAACCTGAATTTGATTAGGAAATTGATTAGAAACCTGACTAGGACTAGGTTGACTACTCTTTATGAAAAAAACATTCACATTTTTAGTTATCTCATTCACATGAGAAGGCTTAAAGAGATATTACTAAAGGATTTCCTTCTGACCCAAAATATAAAAAGTATCATATATAGACATAGTGACATTAACCCTTTTCATATGATCCATAATATTTAAATGGAAACTAGTACCTTTGGATTTCACCTTACAAGTAGAAGCATCGTTAGGCACTTGAGTGATGTGAGGAACAAAAGGAGACTTCTATTAATGTATCTAATTTTGGGGTACTTGTTGAGTTATAAGAGATTTAGTAACTAAATTTGAAGTGGTTGGGTATGGAATAGTTTGTAGAGGTGTTGAATAAGTCATAGGTTATCCCAAATTATCATCTAACATTCTCCTCTTAGCCCTTGTATGGGATACAAAAGGTCCATTTGGACTTTGTGTAGTCTATCCCATGTTTGTTTTGACATGTTCAAACATATACTCCCCTTCTTGAAAATTTATTCATGTGGTTTTTGTTAGTACATTACCCATGCTTCCTTGCTATTGAATTTGAGCTTCTGATGATGTCATAGCAAGTGTATTATCTTGATTCATTGGGGGGCCTTATGGTAGGGGAGGCATGGTATCATGGCTTGGAAAAGAAGGAGAATGCTACCAACCAAGGTCCTAATACATCTCCACACATGTAAAAATTACCATCTCATTAGACTATTCCCCTGACTACCATTCAATCTCTTGTGCATGATTATTTCTTGTATGGATAAAGCTCTTGAGCTACTTACAGCTGTAGGGTTGTAGCTATTATAAGATCTACCTTTAGTAAGTTACCCTTGGGCTTGATGGATTTATGGATAAGGGGGTCTATTATAGAATTGAGTAGGGTATTGGGTTTAGAAGTGACCTTGGTATGATTATGGCCTATATGAAGTCTATTATTGTCTATCTAGAGCCACTAACTTTTCATTTTATCCATTTAGTAAACTCTTAATGCTTGTAAATTTATCCACTTGGCCATCACCGGGTTGGGTTTGGTTGTTTGGAGTGGGAAATGGAGCAATGACAAGTGGGGTTGGCCTTAGTTTAGGAAAAAGTGGCATGAGAGGTCTTGGCATGAGTTTCCTTGCTTGTATTAAATAGTTTTCTACTCTTATAGTTGTCTCATAATCTGCAAGAAAAGTTATCTCACCCATAGATTAAATCATGACTACAATGTTTGAATTCAATGCTCTCAAATATTAAATAAAATCATAATTGGGTGTGGGATTAATTATGATAGGGATCAAATCCTAAGTATTTTATAATTTAAAGTTAAAATTAACCATACATTCTTGGTGTGCCCTTTTGATTGAGGTAAGTTGTTCCACAAGTGAAACATGGTCACTTCTATCCTCAAAATGTTTAAATAGACACTCACCAAACTCATCCCAAGTATTGATTGAGGTAGGAGTTAAACCTCTATACCATTTCAAGGCTTTACCTTTTAAAGACATGGCTAATATTCTCAAGGCTACATTTTCTTGTGTAATATGATGTACTATGCAAATGTTTGTAATGTCTACAATGTGCTCTACAAGAGTGGTTTAATTTTTTCCTATAAAATATGATAGATTATTCAAAGAGGTAGTATGGATGTCATCATATTACTAAAGGTTAAGAGGGCTCCCTAATTAAAGGGCACAAAAACTTGAGTCCTCAGTAGCATTGTGAATAGAATGAGAAATAGGCCTCACCTAGAATAAAACCTTTAGAATGATGGTACAAACTATGATTTTTGGGTCGAGTGACTTATGATATGCCTAATGATAGGGGAAAAGGATGATCTTACTCTCCTTATTCTTGAGGGAACTAGAAGATAGTTAAAATGGAAGTTGATACCCCTTGTAGATGATCTTGTTCCTTTTGGAATATATGTAAAGGACTAAATTTTTTAAACCAAAGATATCTAGAGTTACCAAGTGATCTTGTTGAGTGTTTCCTACACTTTTTAGCCAAATATATCACTAATTATTTAGATTCTTCTTCAGCTAGTCCCACTAGGTGTGCCATAACTATTAAGGACTCAGATTAAACCCTAGTTAAAAGTAAGAATGTTTAAGTCCTACTCTCAAACTTGACCTAACATGGGAATGACCCTAGGATATGGGTTACCTAAACTTAGGTCAGACCTCTAAGATTTTTAATGAGGCTAGCTCTTTAGATATAACAATATAGTCCCTTTTACTAAACCTATTCTAATGGGATGAAAAGAGAGAGAAATAAATGAATAGAAATCTATACTAAATGTGGTGATGCACCAAATGTTCAATGATCCACTTTCATCTCAAAAACTTCTATGGCTATTAATTAATTCAATCAAGACAAGAAATGGTCATATTCTATGACAAGATTATAAGCATGAGTAGTTTGTGTGAAGTCTAAAAATAGACCCATGACTTGAAGGATAGTAAGAGATAGGTTTGCATAAGACACTATAGACTTAAGACACCTTAAGAGGAATGCCACTAGTTAACACTTCATACAACCTTCAAGAAACTAATAAAATTAAAGTAAGGTACATGAAAAACATATAAATGTTGAAAAGGAACATACACTCTACACATCAAACTTCAATAAAGCACACTTATCATTCAATTAGAATCCAAAAATTGTCTTATATTACTTCAAAATACTATTATAAAATGATTTTGATAGAGCTTCACTATTTCTAGTCCTAGGATTGAAAACAAGAACTCAAATCCAACATTTATAGAAAGAGAAAGGGGAAGAGAGAGAAAAAATGGCATCAAAGGGATCATTAATGAGCCCAATCTTGTTCACAACAACCATCACCATAATCCTCCTCAAGCCTACTCCTTCATTAATGTCATTTTATCCTTTCCTAGCATAATGGAAAATATGAAAATCAAGATAAGTTGTAGGGAAAATCCTTAGCTACCACATGAACCTTATCGAGCTCTTCTATATCAAACTTCTTCATATTTAAGGCCATGTTTATGTTTGGTTTTAATAGTTGAGGTTATGGATCGGGATTCTTCTCCATTAATTAAATATATTTATGTCTACTTTGAAACATGAACTTGGGTTTATTATAGGTTGAAAACCAATTTAATTGATTGGTTTTCCTATAGTTTATACATCCACTTAGACATATCTATATTGTATGATCAGTTATTATCCCACCTTGATCTATATCAAGTCAAAAAATGATCTATTATATCTTTGTAGAGTCTCAATGGTGTCATTAGATCCAAAAATATCCACTCTTGGTCTAACCTAGATTATTCTCAATCTTGGTTCTATCCATACTTACTGCCTTAGTTGAAAACTATCCCTTCAACCTCCATCAAAAGTCTTGGATTTGTACTTTTTGCTCATTAGTTGTCAAAAATTGACTCAACTCATTGACTCATTAACCTTTATTCACACTATCTAATATTCATAACATGGCTTAATACAATCCTTTGGATTTGTCCTTAACATTTCAATTCTAATCAAGATAGTTCCACTTGGTATCCTATGTTGATCCTTAAGATCTTACTTTTATCCTATTTTTTCCCATGTTTGCATCATGTGGTGGATTAATGTTTAATCTGAGATCTTTAACTTTTAAAACCTCACTCACACCATTGATCTAACTTTCTATGATCAAATTTACTCTAGTACATCTATTTAGACCTGTTGACCTATCTTCATTTGCTCACCATTAGATTTGATTTAGGCACTTGAGATTATGACACTTATCAAGCTTGAATTTAGTTGGGGACCCCTTTGACTTTCTCACATGTCATTAGATTTGAATCCATGATTGATAGTGAGCCATTGATCTACATGGGCCCATTAAAGTTTCATTTTCTACTCATCATTGGATCTTTTGTCTGATTTAACATTGATCATTGATCTTTCCTTTTGAATCCAAATGGATATTCTACAGAGCCAAACTTTGATGTTCACATGCCTATTTTTGAAATCCACATGAAAGTATTTTATGTATGTGCAATTGTCACTAAGATATTTTAACTTTAATGGTTATTTTATATGGCTTTAATTTGACATTCATGTGACCATCAAATGAAATCCATGTGACTGTCACTAATGTCTAGGAGCCCATAACACTTTGAACTCAAATGATTAATTATGGAGCTTGATTTTGACACTTGTGTGAACATCATAATTATTTCATCAACTTATCTAGGATAAGGCATTCTATGAGAGATTTTGCATTGGTATTTTATCTTTTTTAGAACCATTACTGCAAACATTTTATTCAAAATAAATATGTCCTTGGGGAAATTATCATGAAATAATTGTCTTAAAAAAAATTTCCTTTGTCTTAAAAACTTTTTTTTTCAATTTTTTATATCAGATAATTTGTCTAATAGAATTGACTTCAAGATTTTGACTTTGGGACAATCTCCTCAAAATAATTAGTCTCATACTTTTTGTCATGGGATTTGTGCAAAATAACTTCCTTAAAAGAATTAGTCTTCATAACTTATGCTTGTAGACAAAATGTCTGAGAGAATGATCTTGTGGGGTTTTTGATATGGAAAAAATGTTTGAGAGAATGAGGTCTTCAAGAAAAAAATTTAGACAATATGTCCAAAAGAATTATAACACTTAACTTTTACGTCAGACAAAATGTTCAAAGGAAATTGGGTCTTCAGGGATTTTGTTTTAGATAATTTATCAAAAATAATTCCCAACACTTGTTAAAATACCAAAACATTTTCTCTCAAATAATTAACACTTAGCTTAAAAAAATACCAAAAGAAATTTCTAAGGACTTAGAAAAATAAAGGTTTTACACTTAGATTTTACTTCCAGACTCTTCTAGACTTATGCAACTTGCTTTGTTTTTAAATCTTTGAAGGCTCAAATAAATTGAGAAAACTTGAAGCTTGTGTATAATTGTTCCATGACTTAGAACTACTTTGTTCACCATGATAACCTATTTAGACACTTTACCTTGATCTATACACCTATCTTTTAGAAATTGATAGAATACACTTTAAGCAAGCTTAAAGTGTTTCAAAAGCTTTGCAAGTTATGGGTGATCTCTCTGAGCCACTCATTCCATCTAGAACTTGGTCCACTTTCTCAAATCCATTTCCAAGCAAGATCTCTATATAGGCCTTAATGTGGCCAATAGTGTATTCTATAATACATCTTAATGTGGCACTGCCATCTTCATTTTTTATTGATATTACATTTTGGTTCATTCAAATTAACTTTTTAAGATGTTTTGATATTAAATTTTGTATTAGATTAGGCCAATGAGTGGCCCCATACTTTAGCTTGTTTAATGTAAGGAGTTTTATTTCTTAGTTATGTTCAAGGTCACCCTTCATGTTTATCATAAGTAATAATTTTTAGTGCCATAAAGTGTGGATGTAAGGGTTAAAATGATACCTCAAATGTAAGAGGGTTATGAAATACATAATATGAATCAAACACATATTTGGATGCCTCTTAGTTGTTCTTATCAATGAGATATTTTTTTCCACCAATGCTTTAATCATTTTTAAGGAGGATTGTGAAAAATCTCCACCTTGGTTCAAAGTATTCATTTAAGATGACATTAAGGGGTATGAATATGTATTCCCAATCGATGTATGCTCAATGTTTGATGTGATTAATGGATTTGAAAGGGGAACATCCTTTTTATTGGTTTCTATCATATTTTATATATAACCATGTAAGATTTATATTGTGTTATAAGTGTTTAAATTAACCGATAGAGTCACAAGTGTAAATTCAATAAAGGTGACTCACTATCATAGGTATTTGAATTGGTGAATTTTATCTCAAAGGTATTCTAGGGGGCTAAAAATTAAGGAGTCAAATACCTATTAGAAAATTTAATCATGTAAATTAAAAAATATAAATAAACCTATTTAATAAAACAAATTATAATAATTAATAAAAAAATTTAATTATTTTTATATTTTAAAACTATGTTTATTATTTATTTTTATTTATGTTCAAATCTTTAAATATTATTATTGAATAAATTATGTTTAAATGTTTTTCCAGAGTGGTTAGTTTTTGCCTCCTCATAAAATGAAACATTTTTGAATGGAATTTTATTTTAGTAAATTCATTATTCATATTAAAGTGGTGATAAATATAAGAAGTAAATCAATACTGATAAAAATATTTAAACACAGTCACAATTCCATTGCAAATATTTTGACTATTTTCTACAAGTCTAAGTCTCTCTAAATCTAGATAAGGTTCTATCCTCCAACCACAGGAATAACAAAAATATCTTTGGCATCTACCAAAATGAACCATGCCAATTTTTATATACAAGTACACCTATAGATATATTTTAGTGACTTGGCATGTATGTTTAGAGTTTTTTTATATATTCCACTTGAACCAGAACCAAATGTTTAGAAACACATTTCATACTTAATATAATTTTGATTACTTCATGTGCTCTTGATATTGAATTAAACAAGCACAAACCATTGTGGTATTTATATAGGTTTCATCTAAGAATTCTTTAAAGCATATAACTCTAACTATGGATTGTAAATATGAGTTATTTCATTTGAATAAGACATAAAATAACAACAGCTACCAGATGGTTGTGTAACATTGATTAATTAATTTTTTAGTAAACCTCATTCATATGCATATAATACAATGAACTAATACATCACATAATATAATTATAATAGTTTCAGTCTATGGTTCATCCATCCAATTTCCATGCCTCTTCATAGATGTGAATACAAGAAATTGACACACCTTTATGTATATGAAGTACAACATCACTAGTTATTCAAAATGATGATATGAATCCATTATTTGAGCATTAAAAATCTTACTTTAGCTACTCAATACTAAAAAAAATGATATGGTTGACATATGTCCATAAAAATTATCCATAATCAACTAAAGGCCAACCATATTCTATATGATTAGTGATATAGTGAGATAAAATTATTGAAGGATGTGATCGGCTTATTTTAATGACATGTGCCTCATGATCAAATAATTGAGGCTATTATTATATCTATGTGTAGATTTTCAATGAAATAATGAAATTCAAATAATAATATGTACAAAATAGTTACAACAAGGTGAAATGTATGTATGTATGTATATATGCATGTATGTATGTATGTATATACATATATAATTATTAAAGGAATATAAAATGTGAACATATTAATATAATGTCAGGCCAATGCCATATAGTTGTAAAATGCCAAAAAGGTGCACATTTCCATATATGTATACAATAAAATTTCATAAGGCTTATCCTAATCATCAAAAAGCCTCCCTCTCTTCCCTTTCTCATAGAAGGATCTCCATTAGACACATTTCTGATAGATAGATCTCACTTAGACACTTAAGATTACTTCAAGGTCTAACTATGGGTCCTCTTATGCTCATAACTCACCTTAGTAGCTAAACCTCTTCATATGCATATATTTTCAAAAACTTTACATACTATATATAGTCGTGTTCATGCAACTAAGTTCAAAAATTACTTTTAAAATGATATAATTTTTTTTTAATTTAGATGAATTTAACATAATTTAGTGGTCATCCTTAATTTTCCTCTGATGCTCAATAGGGTTAATGGCAGGTTATATCTCACAAGGAGTTTGAAAGTAAAAAATACTAGGATACGGTGCCTTACTCATGATGATAGAGGGTGTTGGACCCTACACATTCATATATACAAAATAAAACTTTAAAATTAACTCAAATTTATTTAAAATTAAAATTTTAAGTACATATAAATGTTTAAACCAACTAATAAGATAATATAAATAAAATAGATAAATTAAAAAATGAATTTATCTTTTACCATGTGTCACCTTTGTTAATCATTTGAACAAGAGTTTCAAATATCATTAAAAACTCTTACGTATACATTATATTCATACTAGTTATTTTTAAAAGGATGAAATTTATTAAAAAAGAATCCATATTTACACAAACATAATTTATACATTATCACACCTTAGGAAGTTGTTACACAAATGAAATCACATTAGCAACACCTATGTCTACTCCTACCCGTATATATGGAGGAGTCTCAAATGAGGTCATTAATGAAAAAACATAATATCATCATTAGTCAATTATTTGTGTGTGTGTGTGTGTGTGTGTGTGTGTGTGTGTGTGTGTGTGTGTGTGTGTGTGTGTGTGTGTGTGTGTGTGTGTGTGTGTGTGACAGTTCAAAATCTAGCTACGAAAAAGATGGTATTGTCTCCTATTACAACCTAAAAAATTACGTACATATTATTTTAATTTATATGTAAAATAATTATTATCTTTTAAACACTATTTATAATTTAATATGTCCAATAAGAAATTTACATATCAAATTTAAAATATACTTGCAAAGGTGTAGGTGAGATGTCCAAACTCAATGTATGTTTCAAAAAATCATCAGTCAAAACCATATCATCTATCCAATTAGAAACACCATCAAAATTGGTTTGCATTAAGTCTTTATCCTCATATAAAGGTATAGTGCATACAACACCATAGGATCTACATTGGTTTGGTCGATTAGAAGTGTTAGTTGGACCATATCCATGTCCACTCTTATTATCATCAGTATGGGACAATTGTCTTGTATGTTACTTGAGGGTGTCATTAAGTGCCTTAAGTGCATGTAAATTGTCAATCTCTATAACATCATTGTAGAGGGTATTGTCTGAGGCAGAAATGGTTATTTTATATAGACTCTCATAGGTTAATTAGGCACATGATATGAACCCAACCTATCCTGTCAAAAGCCTTTTTTTTTGGCCCTAAAAATCTTAATAATAAAATTAATAATTTTTTTATTTAGGATATTAAAATTGTAATAATTTTTCCTCAAAAATATGAAGAAACCTCAGTGTTTTTAGAAGGTGGGACATAAAAAACCATCCACCATTAGTCTCAAAAATTCTTTCTCATCAATTTATGGTGGTATTAGTGGATTAGGAAATGTTATCACATTAGAAGTGGTACATTGGTTTTTGGATTAGTGAATAATTAGGGATGTTTTATTTTTTAATTTTTTTATCTCTCAAACAAATCGATAATAATTTGTTATCATATTCAAAAATACATATCTCTCTATAAGATTCCCATCTATCATTTTGACATGTTACAAAATAATATTCACCTATAATAATGAATCTAATGTATATTCCAAAGAAGTATGGTAGGTGTTGGCTAAATGAGGATCTTGCATTGGCCTAATTAATTCCTCAATCTCTAATTTTTATATTATATATGTGACCAATGCCTCTTGATTACATGGGGGTTCTTATGGAATTTTTTGGAGGTTTAAAAGGTTTTATTATTATGTTATCTTCATCTTCACTTCCCACATTTTATTCTACATTTTAGTCAATGTTAAATAACCATCTGGTAGTTGTTGTTATTTTGAGTCTTAGTCAAATGAAACAACTCATATTTAGAAGCCATAGTTCGAGATCTACATTTTAAGGAGTTCTTGGATGAAACTAAAATATTAAATAAAATAAAATAATGCATAATTTCTTCTCAAAAATTAGTGAACAATAAAGAAATAAAATATATTTACCTAATATTGAAATTGGTTGTTCATACCATACTGAAATAGCAAATTGTGAATATGAAATAAAGAGTTTCTAACATATTTAAAAAGAAAAAAATAGCTAGCCATAGTGTTTAATATTTATCAATGATTTCCCTAATGTGGCCAAAAGTGTCCATGAGTTTATATTTATGCATGGTTCTCAATGATAAAGTGTGCTTTAATGAGCATGTATGGACCATGCAATGTTTGTTTAGTTAGGAAAGATGATGGATGTTGGTGATGTGTTGACCATGTTTGAGGGGTCATATGAGGGGTTAATATTTCTTGGTGTACTTTTGGAAGTGAAAGGATTCCATTTTTGTAGTCTTGTGAAGGTCTAGGTTATCCTAGTCATCTTAGTAAAATTTGTTGAGTAAGAAGATTGATGATGTTAGCATTCACCCATGTGAAGGTGTCAAAAGAAAGTGGTCACATGGGTTTGTTAATTTTTATTCCTAGAATATTTTTTTAAAATTTTAGGTCTTGAAATTATGTCTATAAAAAGTTATGGTCCTTCAAATTTTCTCCCATAGGTAGATTTCACTAGTTTCCATAGTCAAATTTGCATTAAAAAGTGACCGTTGGAATTCAAATATTTAAATTTTCAAAGGAAAACTAGTATTCAATGTTTTATTTAAAACTTTTGATTATTGATTAATTTTATGATGGAATAAAAATAAAAATGGTAGATAAATTCAATGGAAATTTAGGAAAAATTATTTGGAGGTTTGACTAGTCATACATTTGCATTTATTGTGTTTCAAAGTTGACTAAGGGTTTGACTTTGTTCTTCAAGTGACCTAAGAGGATGTTTGAGTTTTTATTGAAAGTGTTTGGAATTTTCATGGTGAATTATATATTGGATATATTTTTAGACTACTTGAGTATCATATGTATTGATTTTGGAGGTTTGACCAATCCATCTTCAATATGAACCATTTATTTAAAGATTGATTTTTTATTCATTCATGGTGTTTTCATGTACAAGGCAAATGGTTGATATGTTTTTCATATGAAAAGGTGTGTATTCATTAATGTAATCACTTGAGGGTGTCTTATGGGTCACTTGGAGGGGACATATGTGATTTGAAGTAGTCTTGTGTTACTATGTTTTCTCAGTGAAGTGTTAAAAAGATGAATAGGTCCTCATGAACTTAAAAGGGATACGTAGGCCTAATTGAAAAGTGTTGTTGCTTAAGGGTGATATATAAAATCTATGGACGAAATATGGAGGTGGTTTTTATATTATTATAAGTGTGATAGAAGACTTCAAGGTTAATATATGTATTATGGTTGACCAAGAAGGTAGTGATCATGAATGCTCTATAAAGATCATAAACAAAGATGAAGTTTTTTAGATTTGACAAGCAAAGAAAATAGAAATATGAGTTTGCTTGGTGGATGGATAGAAGAGCATCATAGTTTGAGGAATATGTGTGTGACCTAGTGGTCATATTTTTTATGTTGTAATATTTTTATTGTAGGGTTGAATATTGAGGATGAGTGAAGAGGTGTAGAGTGGTCTAAAAGGTTATTTTGGATGCATTTCTTGTGTATTAAGGATTGAGGAAGTGTGAAGGGTTGAAGAGGGTTGTTATTCACTATTTATCCTTCATATTGGAAGGAAATTAGAGTTATGGAGGTATTGATATCAAAGGTTTTGTGTGGTTACTCGACATCTAAGGGAAAGTGGGTGCTTCTTTATGCCTAGGTGTTGGTTCTCCTTATGAAGTGGTTGCTTCACTAGAGTCTCTTTTTTATGATATCTTATAGGATTATAGTCCATGTGTTTACAAGATTGAGTGTGGGTTTTATTTCCCATGAGGTTTTCCCATATAATTCATGTGTTATTGATTTGATCTTGAATGGTTTTCCTTATTCATTATAATGAATGGTTTATATGTTTCATGATTGCTTATGTTGAATGGTTAAGATTTTGAAGGATTGGAATTGAATTTGAATGGATTGCATTGCTAAATCACCTCCCTCTTAGTGATTTTACCTCTAACAATTAGTATTATATCTACACTTTCTTTTCAAGCTTAACAACTTGAAAGTGATCAAAGGTACAATGGATGACAAAGAGGCTAAGATATATATCTTCATGGTGAGATAATATGTTCTTTATTAGAGATCAAACATCTAAAAGAAGAGAATGAAAGATTGAATAATAGGAAAGGAAGTAAAAATATATATATGACTTCTTCAATATGCTATGAGATTACTACAAGCATTGATGGTGTGAAGACACAAATAGATAAAGCAAAAACAATAGTCAAGAACTTATAGGACATGATGGATAAAGGATTAAATAAAAAGATGGATCATTTGAAAAATAAATATATAACATATATAGATGTGATTGTGTCTAAAGATAAGCATATTCCTAGCTCTGCTAAATAATTTTACAAATGAATCTTCTTGTGTTATTGATGATCAAGAAAAAGGAATGTCTAACATGAACAACTATAGTTATGACTTCAATGGGTACTATTATAATTTTAATCAATATGGTCATAGATATAGGGACTGTACTTTATCTTTAAGAAATATAAATGAGGTTATATGATACACTTACAACCAACAAGGACTTATAGCCAAGTTATACAAGATGGTGTACTGGAAAAAGGACATACAAGTCATTGACACTATAAAATGGTTCAAATAAGACAAATCCAAGATTGAAGAAAGGAAGAAGAAAAATTTAGGTAGTGCACCAAAGGAAGAGTCAATGTTTGTCTAAAATACCTTTCATACTCAAGAGGATGAAAACAATAAATGGTACATAGACAGTGGATGCTCAAGCCATACGATAAGATATAAGATCAATTTTATCTCTCTGAAAAATCATAATTTAGGTTCAGTGAGATTTGGTGACAATAATTATGCTAACATACTTGTCAAAGGTTATGTAATTTTGGATAATGGTCATACTAAAAATTAAATTTTTTTGTATGTAGAAGCTTTTAAATACAATATTCTAAGTGTTAGCCAGATGTGTAAACAAGGAAATGTTTTAAATTTTCATGATAAAGGATGTGAAGTGAGAATATCCAAGTCTATCAAATTAGTTACAAATATTCACAAGGTAGATAATAACTTGTATGTGTTCCATGAATCTAAGTGGGAGAAGTGTTTCATGAATCAATTAGAGGAAATCTAGTTTTAACATAAAATACTTAGACATCTAAATTTTGACAATTTAGTGAGGTTTAGTTCAAAAGGATTAGTGAGGCATAGGACTAAAATCACTAAGATTCCTCATATTCATTATAAGTCATGCCTTCATTGGAAGCAAACTAAAAGAAGCTACAAATATAAGGAGAATTCAACCATAGTACCATTAGTGTTGATCCACACTAATTTATGTGGACCTATAAGAACTCAAGGTATTCAAGGTAAAAACTACTTCATGTTATTAATTGATGACTTTAATAGGATGACTTGGATATATTTCCTTAAAGATAAATTAGAAGCTTTTGTAAAGTTTAAAGCATTCAAAGCTCTTGTTGAAAATGAAATGGGATACAAAACCAAGAGTGTGAGATCAAATAGAGAAGGTGAATTTTGGTCTTGTGAGTTTGATAATTTTTTTAAAGATAAATGGATTATAAGATATTACTCTACTACTAGGACACCCCAACAAAATGAGGTAGTTGAGAGGAAAAGTAGAACCATCTAAGAGATGAGTAGAACCATGCTTCAAGATTCCAAACTATCAGATGGTTTTTGGAAAGAGGATACTAATACATCATTATACATGTTAAATATATGTCAAGTTAGAGTAAATGGTGATAAGATTCCATATGATCTATGGAAAAATAGGGAGGCTAATGTCAACCATTTTAGAGTGTCTAGGAGTAAGTGTTTTATCAAGAGGGATGAAGAAAATATTAGCAAATTTGATTCAAGGTATGATAAGGGCATCTTCTTAGGTTATTCCTCCATAATTTATTCTTATATATGTTTCAATAAGAGACTTCATAAGTTTTTTGAAATTTATAATGTAATATTTGAAGAGGTAGGTGAAATCAAGAAGCCTGACTTATAGATAAATGACACTACATACAACCCTAATAATCAAGACATTTTTGATCAATTAGATGATGAAGAGGAAGAGTTAAGATAAGAAACTAAAGCTCCATCTAGGAGAATACATAAGAATCATCCATTTTACTAGATAATTAGAGATGTGAATGCTAGTTTGTAGATTAAAAGGAGAATGTTGAACAATTAAAATCAATAAGACACAACTCTATTATATAAGGTTGAACCTAAAACATTTTTGGAAGCTAAAAAAGATGAAACTTGATAAAATAGTAAAGAATGAAACATGGGATTTGGTACCTAAGCCAAAACACAAAAATGTGATAGGAACTAAGTGGGTATTTAGAAAAACTATGAAAGAGAAAGGAGAGGTCACATGAAATAAGGATAGATTGGTGTGCATAGGATATGCTCAAGTTTAAGGGATAGATTTTCATGACACATTTGCTAATTTGGCAATAATAGAAGTAATTAGACTTTTTTTTAATCATATGCAAACTTCAAAATTTTCAAATTTTACCAAATAGATGTGGAAAATATGTTTTTTAATGGAAACTTAGATGAAGAAGTCTATATTGAGATACCTAAAGGTTTTTCCATGACAAGTAATCAAGACCATGTTTGTAAACTAAAGAAGGATTTATATGGACTTAAAAAAGCTTCTAGAGCTTGGTATGATCAGTTATACAAGTATATATTGAGCCAAATATTCAAAAAATGGGTAGTTGGTAGTAATTTTTACATTAAGACATAGGGCACTCATCAATTACTAATGGTATTCTATGTTGATGACATAGTTTTTAGATCTAACAATGACACCATGAGTAGAGAGTTTGCAGATGCTATGAAGATTGAGTTTAAAATGTCAATGTTGGGAGAAATTTATTTCTTTTTAGGATTATAAATTAACCAACTTAATACATGTATATTCATCTCACAAGCAAAATACATGAAGTTTGATATGCTGGATTGTAAGCTAATGAGTACTCCAATGATCATAAGATGCAAGTTAAGCAAACAAGATGAATCACTAAAGGTTAATCAAACCTTATATATATCCATGATTAGAAGTCTTTTGTACTCTACTAATTCTAGGCATGATATCATGCAAGTATTAGGCGTTGTAGGTAGGTTTAGAGATGATTCTGGAGAGTCTCACTTGAAAGAAATCAAAAGGATCTTGAGGTATCTAAAGATCACCATAGAATATGTTTTATGGTATCCCAAGATCAAATAGTTCACTCTAAGGATATACACTCATGTAGATTGGGTAGGATGTGTGGATGATAAGAGGATTACTAGTGGTGGTTGTTTATTAATGGGCAATTGTTTGGTGTCTTATATAAGCAAGAAGCAAGACTATGTATCCCTATTAACTATAGAAGTTGAGTATATAGTTGCTACTTCCTATTAAACTCAGGTAATATGGATGAAGCAAAACTTAAAAGACTATAAGATAAGACCAAATGGACCTTATCCTATCTATTGTGATAATACTAGTGAAATTAGTATCTCAAAGAATCATAGTATGCACTCAAAAACTAATAAATTTCCTATTAAATATCATTTATTGAGAGAACAAGTGAGTAATCAAAGTGTTAATCTCAAGTATGTGCCTAAAAAAGAACAACTTATAGATATTATGACTAAACCATTGGTAAAAGAAACATTTTAATATCTAAGATAAAGCTTGGGAGTCATATCCTTTTCTATAATTCAATATAAGGTCACTATTTAATGGGGAGAAACAAGTTCATGAGCTTGATCTATAGGTTTGTGGTGAAAATATTCAATAATTCTATTTAGGGGCACTGGTCCTAAAGGAAAGTTGTAGTCAATCTTTGAAGCTTGGTTTAGATTGATCAAATCATGTAGAATGTAGGTAATGTTGATATGGAGGTTAAATGGGATGTGTCTAATTGAAATACATTGGGTTTTATGCATTGAAATGGTCACATGTATTTTCATGACCATTTTCATGATATGTTGCATTGAATTGGTCACATGAATTTTGATATGGAGGCTAGTAGGTCAAAAACCATTTCATGGTTATATAGGTTCCCAAAGGGTTAAAACCTCAAAAAATGGCTCAGTGGTGTGTATTAGTGATCTATAAGTGTGAGATAAGTTTTAGAAGCTAGAATTGACTGAAAGATGGTAAGCTGACCCTATTTCTTTTTTATGCCCTACTTTTTGCACCATATGGGTTAGTGACCTTCCCAAAGTATTTGAGGTATAATGGTAGTTAATATATTGAAATGGCCAAATGGGTGCTCAAAAAGTGATTTACAATAATATAGAAGTGAATAGTTGTCCTATGTTTGAGGTTTTGTGCAAATAGAGTAATAATTGGTAGGTTGGTTTGTGAAGGAGCTATGGTATAGAGGAAGATTTGGATTATTATTCTTTTCATGCATTATTTTTAATATTAGTGTACTCTTTATGGGAAATTTCAAGTCATGAGGGTGCATACATAGAAATTTATGGACTCTATAAGGTTCAGGTATGGCTATTAGGCCTATAAGCAAGGTTAGTGTGAAGAAGAGTGATTTTTGGTCTCTTTAATAAAAATAAAAAGGTATGTCTATCCCTAAATATATTTATTAGTTGGTTTTATTTATAATATTTTTTTTATAAAGAACTTGAATTCCCACTCTTCATTATGTGAGTGGCTTGTGAGAGAAAATTTGAAGACAACTATGATATTCCATCATGGTTAGAGATGGTCTGAAGGTGCTCAAGGGGTGACCAAATTTAGGTGACTTAAGGTGATTTCCTCTTAGTTTTTTCAAGGTGTGATCACTCCTATTTCCTTGATGTTTTTCATTTCTTCTTCATAGATCAATGCATGATAAAATAAGAGTGTTGTCAATGAATAAACTTGAGATAGTCATGGTAAGGAATGATATGCATAATGATAGGGGGATATTTATATAATTTCCCAGGGGATATTCCTTATTGATTTTGGCTTTTCAAACATTTACAGGTCCTTAGGATTAGTATGTAATCCCACTTTATCATTGTGTCAAATGGGGAGAAAGTGTTTGCAAAGGGAGAAAGAGTATGTGCATCGATTTGTTGTTGGATTTGAAAAAATAACAAGTGTTGACATAAATGAAAAAGTGGGATATGGTTTATGTGTTTTAAATTATTACCCTAAGGTGGAAAAGAGTGTCCATGAGTTGATATGTATCCATGGTTCTCAATAACAAAGTGTGCTTTAGTGAGCATGTGTGGATCTTGTAGTGTTTGTTTAGTTAAACTAGATGATGGATGTTGGTGATGTGTTTAACATGTTTGAGGGGTCATATGATGGGTCAAGAGTTATTTTTGTACTTTTGGAAGTGAAAAGAATACATTTGAGTAGTCTTTTGAAGATCTAGGTTATCTTAGTAATCTTGGTAGAATTTCCTAAGTAGATTGATGACATCAACATTCACACATGTAAAGGTGTCAAAAGAAATTGGTTACATGGGTATATTTATTTTTGTACCTGGAACATTTGTTTGAAATTTTAGGTATTGACATAATGTATATCAAAATTTATGGTGGTTCAAAGTTGCTCTCCTAGGCAAATTTCACTAGTTTCCATAGTCAAAATTGCATTAAAAAGTGATCATTAGAATTCAAATATTTGAATTTACAAAGGAAAACCAGTCTACAATGCTTTTTTTACAAATTTTGATGATGGAATAAAAATCACAGTGATATAAAACTTCAAGGACAATCTAGGAAAAATGATTTAGAGATTTGATTGGTCGTATATTTGCATTTATTGTGGTTTAAAGTTGATTGAGGGTTTGGCTTTCTTCTACAAGTTACCTAAGAAGGATGTTTGAGTTTTTATTGATAGTCTTTGGAAGTTTCATGTTGAATTATCTATTGGATAATATTTTATACTCCTCGAGGATCATATATATGGATTTTAGAGATTTGACCAATCCATCTTTAGTATGAACCATTGCTTGAAAGATTGTTTTTTAATTCATTCATGGTGTTTTCATGTACAAGGAAAATGGTTGATATGTTTTGCATATGGAAATGTGTGTAGTGAAAAATGTAATAACGTGAGGGTGTCTTAGGGGTCATGTGGAGAGGACCTAAGTGCTTTAAGGTAGTCTTGTGTTCCTATTTTTGTTTGTTGAAGTGTTAAAAAATGAATAGGTCTCCATGGACCTAAAAGGGCTACTTAGGTCTAATTTACAGGTGTTTTTACTTAAGGATGATCTATAAAATATATGGAATACCTATGGAGGTGGTGTTATTCTTATTATAAGTGTGATATAATCCTTAAATATTAAGGTATGTCTTATATATAACCAAGAAGGTAGTGATCATGAAGGCTCTATAAAGAAAATAAGCAAAAATGAAGGTTTCAAGAGTTAGAAAGAAAATAAAAGAGAAGTGTGAGTGTGCTTGGTGGATGGATTGAAGAGTAGATCACTATGTAGGTCATATTTATGATGTTGTAACAATGTTATTGTAGGGTTAAAGATTGAGAATGAGTGAAAAGGTGTAGAGTGATCCAAAAGGATGTTTTGGATGCATTACTTGTGTGTGAAGGCTTGATAAAGTGTGAAGTTTTGAAGAGAGTTGATATTCACTATTTTTCCATCAAATTGGAAGGAAATAATAGTTTTGGAGGTATTAATATCATAGGTGTTATGTGGGTGCTCGACATCTAAGGGAAAGTGGGTACTTGTCCATGCCTTGGGGTTGGTGTTCCTTATGAAATGGGTGTTTCACTAAATTATCCTCTTTTTTAGTCTATTATAGGACTATAGTCCATGTTTTTATAGTCTTCAGAGTGGGTTTTAATCCCTACGAGGGTTTCCCACATAATTCATGTGTTATGCGCTTTGATCTTGTATAGTTTTCCTTGTTCATTGTAATGAATGGTTTATATATTTCATAAATTTTTATGTTAAATGGTTAAGAATTTGAAGGATTGGAATGAATTTAAATTTATTGCATCACTGATTCACCCACCCCTCTTAGTGATTGTACCTCTAACAATGTTGTGAATATATACATCTTATTATGCATTATAAAAAACCAACAATAGGGTTGTGATATATATTAAAAAAAGTACCAATATTTTCTATGAAAACTGATGAACCATTATCCAGTTCACTTTGTGGCACCTTCATCTGTGAAAATATCTATCAAAAAATACATCTCATAGTTAGATTTCAAAATTGAAGATAGTAAGAAATAATTATGGTCTTAAACTAGAAAACTTCCAAAGTCCTTTGTTTTCAAATGAACCACAGGATTTTAATGGAGAAATAAACTCATTATTAATAAACATAAAAAATATTCATTGGCGTTAAAATAATTTTATCTTAATTTTAATTAGTTTAATAGAAAAATTATGAAATACTATCTCGAATTGCCACTCCAAATATGTCATAGTTAAATGAAATTTGATTTTCATTTTGTAAAGTAGAATAAAGATTGATTTGTATAATTTTTTTGTAAATAGATCATAAACTATTTATAACTAGGTTTGAATTATAGATATAAAATTAATCACTCACATTACCTGAAAACCATAGAAATAAATTTAATTAATAATGATAACCAAGTTACACTAATTAATTTTAGTACAAATAAATTTTAACTAATTGAATATGTTCATGATTGATAGTTAGCAGGTTGTAGGCCACTTAGTCTAAATATATAAATTAGGTATATTTTACAAAGAGTAAAGACCTTTTGGTAATGGCCACCAACCAAACTATACCAAATGTATCTACTTTACTGTCCACTGTCCTATGTCACGTGTCATCTACAAATCCAAATTTAATGATTCATGATTTTAAATTTGTGATTATATCTTATAATTTAATGCCTACCAAACATTAATTTTTAATAAATTTTATCTTCTAAGTAATCTACCTCATATGTTTCACACATGGTGATTGGGTGATCATGTATTGAATCACTATAGAGTTTTAAATCTGTACCTATGAGTACACTTTTGACCCCCTCTTGCACATGAATTTTAAATGAATTAGAAACTAACCCATTTCCATGTTACATGGCATTATATAATATGTTAAAGGCATAAAAAATGATTTCATTTTGTTAAAAACAATGTTGTCAAAGGAAAGCTTAAGATTGGCGTAGGCAGTAGTGAAGTCTACTATGATTCTCAGTACAACTAGGCCTAAGGTTCCCTCGAGCGCACTCTGGGATGTGTTTTTACAGATAACACTATATGTTTTCAAAAACATATATAAAATTATTTCTTATAATGTAATATATTTTACAATATATATATATATATATATATATATATATATTAAAGATAATATATAATATTGTTGACATATTTAGGATAGTATTTCAATATAGTAACTTTGATAATATAAAATAGTCTATTATTATAAATATATTGAAATAATATAGTATTATATTACTATACTTTGAGATAATATAATTATTATATTTTCAATATAATATAATAATTTTATAATAATATAATAATCATATTTGTATATAATATTATTTCTATATTATTAACAGTATATATATGTATTGATATTATTATATTATATTTAAATATATAATATTGATAAATAAACTAAATTAAAATATATATTATATGATATAATAATATTAAAATATATTTTACAAAATATATAATGTTCATATATAATTAATCATTTTAATATATAAAAATATTATGATATATATTATACAATATTTATATAATAACTAATATTATATGTGTATGTATTGGTAAGATGGGTTATGTGAAGCTAAAGATTGTAAATTGATAGTTAAATCTCTAGTTACTCCAAACCCATGATAATGTCAAAATAAGTTAATCTAAAGTAATTATGGGTGAAAATCTATTGGGATCTAAATCACCATGGAATGCTTTAGTTTATTATGGTTTTCATTCTTAGTGTGATTAGATATCCTCTTAGCACAATCTATATGTCACAACTTCAACTCCCTTGGTTTAGATCATGGGCATTTGTATTCACTAGATAAGGAGCTTAGTTATGGGTGATTAGGTTTTGTCTTGGTAATTGCAATGGAGAAATTACTTTTGTTACAATGGTGCTAAAAAAATTAGAAGCAACTAAGAGGAATTTCGATTTTATAAATATGATAAAAAATTGAAGTAGACATATATGTTCGAAATACACCATGTATGCCTAATATTATAACACCATCACTTGTTTCTCCTAAAGATATTATTAATAATGTTACATCTTCAAAAAATGTGGATGAAACTCCATTTATTATTCAAGAGCCTATTATTTTTATATAATTACCATCATTCGCAAAGGTCCATGATGATAATTTTACTTCTATTTCCATATTTGAACTTATATAATTTTTATTGGATGGTCTTATAGTGGATTATTGAACATTTTATAATTCTGATGATCCCCTGGATGTGGTCCAAAACCCATTGTAGGAGACCCATCAAGTTTAATTTGTTGCAATGAGTCTATTTGAATTTTATTAGGATGAAATTCCCCAAATTATACAAATTTACATTTAGATACAATCTACAAATGGAAAGTCTATAAATAGAAATACTTTATATAGTAAGTGTTCTAAGGTAGCTGAAAATGGGATTGGTCATCTTGGGATGTACCAAGTAATTATCCAAATTCCCTTGAAAATATTCCCAAGAGATATAATTAAATCTTGTGTTTCATTTATAATAGCTATAATATTTATAAATGATGTTTTTGTGATTATTATATTAATATATTTTTTTTCAAGAGTAAAGTTGCTTGTCTTAATTTCCTATTTAAATTTAATTGATTTTACATGGATGTGATTTGGCCATGTATTTTTGACCCCATTATTGGACTTCAAAGTTGAAGTATTTATTTGTTGGTCAAAATGTTTAACCCTGATTCTGCATTGAGATATCACACCTTGTTATCATGAATGAAAAGTTAATGTATATAGATTAGTATAGTGTAGAATATTTATTCCCTCACATAACCATAATTGAGATAAGCACACAAAATACTTTCCCAAAAGGTCTTTGATTTAATAGGTATGATTTTGTGTAGATTATTTTAATTACCATTTTGGGGTTGAATTTGTCTCCAAATATTAGTTTGTAAATTCAAGAAAGGCAACTATTTTTGTACAATTAATAATATATAGATATATTGAAATATATTATACTAAAATATATAATATTGATTTGTAAACTATATTAACATATATATTATTTTATATAATAATATTTATTAATATTAAAATATGTTTTACAAAATATATAATTTATATATAATTACTCAATTTAATATATAAAAATATTATGATATATATTATATAAAATTTATATAATAACTAATATTATATGTGTATGTGTGTATTGATAAGATGGGTTATGTGAAGGGAAAGAGCGTAAATCGATAGTTAAACCTACTAATTATTCCAAATATATGACAATGTCAAAATAAGTTCATCTAATGTAATTTTGGGGGCAAACCTATCAAGATATAAATCACCATGCAATAATTTAGTCTACGATGGATTTTCTAAGAGGTATTTGTGTTATTAGGTATGCTTTTATGTCACTTATTTTAATTATCATTTTGTGGTCAAATTTGTCTCTAAATATTAGTTTGTAGATTTAATAAAGGCGACTCTATCTCATAGGTATTTTTACTTATGAATGAAATTATCTCAAAGGTATTCCAAGAGGGATACAAATTGAGTCAAATCCCTATCAGACAATTTGCTTATGTTACATATTCAAAATATGTGGATGAAACTCCTCTTATTATGTAAGAGCCTATTATTTATAAATCATTACCATCAGTTATAAAGTATCATGATGATAATTTTAGTTTTATTTCCATATTTGAACTTATACAATTTTCATTGTATGGTCTTGTAGAATATTATTGAACATTTTCTAATTTTTATGATCCCCTAGATGTGATAAAAAAAAATCATGACAGGAGACCCATCAAGTGTAATTTGTTACAATTAGTCTATTTTTATTTTATTAGAATCAAATTCCCCAAATTATACAAATCTACATTTAGATACAATCTATAAATGGAAAGTCTATATATAGAAATACTATATATAGTAAGTGTTCGAAGCTATCTAATAATGGCATTGATTATCTTGGGATGTACCAGTTAATTATCAAAATACCCTTGAAAATATTCCTAGGAGATATATTTAAATCTTGTGTTTCATCTATAATTTCTATAGTCTTGGTAAATGAAGTTTTTGTGATTCTTGTATTGAAATATTTTTTTAAGACGAGTAAAGTTGATTAGCTTACTTTCCTTTTTAAATGTGATTGATTTTTCATAAATGTGATTTGGCCAAGTATTTTTGACCCCATTATTCGGCTTCAAAGTTGAATTACTTATTTTTTGGTTGAAATGGTTAACATTGACTCTATATTGAGATATCACACCTTGTTGTCATGAATGAAAAGTTAATATTTATATATTTGTATGGTGTAGACTAATTATGCCCTCACATAACCACAATTTCGATAACCACACAAAATCCTTTCACAAGAGGTCACTGAGATACTAGGTATGATTTTGTGTCATTTATATTACCTTATTGGGGTCAAATCATATCCAAATATTAGTTTATAAATTTTGGTGAACTAAATTATCTCAAAGGTATTCTAAGGCGAATAAAAATGGAGTCAAATCCCTATTGTACCATTTTATTATGTTACATCTTCAAAAAATGTGGATGAAACTCCACTTATTATGCAAGAGCCTATTATTTCTAAATAATTACCATCAGTTCTAAAGTTTCATGATGATAATTTTACTTATATTTCCATATTTGAACTTCTATAATTTTCATTTTATGTCTTGTAGTAGATTATTAAACATTTTCTAATTATGATGATCCCCTAGATGTGATCCAAATCCCATGGTAGGAGACCCGTCAAGTGTAATTTTTTGGGACTCATATAAGTTCTGAAGCTTATATATTAAGGAAAAGCTTTTTTTAGTAGAATGCATATGGCCCTAGTGGAAACCATAATATACATTCTCATTAGATCCCCATGAAAGAGGATTACTCATATTAACCTATATAGATGTAGGGAGAGATATGATTTGAAACTTATCTGAATTTATAATAAGAATCACTGGAGGCTTTGTTAATATAGTGAGTTTTTGCATGGTGCATTTTATACTATAGATCGCTATGACACCACCATGTTCACTATTAGATTTGTATCACATTTTGGTTAATTTTAATTGAGTTTTTCAGATGGATTGATCTTAAATTTTTTATTAGATGATGCCAATTTAGTGGCCCCAAAATTCATCTTGTTTAATGCAAGGAGTTTCATTTCTTGGTCATGCTTAGGGTCACTTACTTGTTTTTCATAAGAAGGAAATTTTAGTACCAAAAAGTGTGGTGGAAAGGGATGAAATGATACCTATAATGTAAGAGGGTTATGAAAGACATATTGTGAATCAATCAAATAATTTGGATAGCTTTTATGTGTTCTTCTCAATGAGAGAATTTTTTTCTCCAATGCTTTAATAATTTATAATGAGGATTGTGAAAATGCCCCACCTTGGTTTTTTTACCCTTATTTACAAGATTTTGTATCAAATACAAATATATATCTAAATACATATATAAAAGGAAATTCTACATAATAATATATGGAAATATCTTTTTAAACATACTATATAAATAGAAAGTGTGCATGTCATAACTAGAAATGATCTTGGTCATCATAGGATGGACCAATAAATCATTAGAATGCCCGAGAAATGATTTTCAAATGAGTTTATACTAAAAATGGAATTGATCATCTTGGAATGTACCAATTAATTATAAAAATTCCCTTGAAAAGCTTCCCAAACAAGTCTGTTTCTATTTTATTGGAATGAAATTCCCCAAATTATACAAATCTACATTTAGATACAATCTTAAAATGGAAAGTCTATATATAGAAGTAATATATATAGAAAGTGTTTTGAGGTAGCTAAAAATGGAATTGAATGTCTTGGGATGTACTAGTTAGTGATCAAAATTCCCTTGAAAATCTTCCCAATAGATATAATTCAATTTTGTGTTTCATCTATAATTTCTATAATCTTGATAAATGAAGTTTTTGTGATTCTTGTATTTATTTGTTTTTCAAGAGGATTAAAGTTGTGTGGCTTACTTTCATATTTAAATTTAATTTATTTTACATAAATGTGATTTGTCCATGTATTTTCGATCTCATTATTAGTCTTCAAAGTTGAAGTACATATTTGTTGGCCAAAATGTTTAACCCTGACTCCACCTTGAGATATCACACCTTGTTGTCATGAATGAAAATTTAATGTTTATAGATTGGTATGGTGTATACTACTTATGCCCTAAAATAAACATAATTTAGATAAACACACAAAATTCTTTCCCAAGATGTCGTTGAGTTACTAGTTATGATATTGTGTCAGTTATTTTAATTACCATTTTGGGGTCAAATTCATCTCTAAATATTAGTTTGGAAATTCAAGAAAGGTGACTTGCCCTCATAGGTATTTGAATTTTTAAACTAAATTATCTCAAAAGTATTTCAAGGGTGATAAATATTAAGGATTCAAATCCATATTACACAATTTAATCATGTAATTTAATTAACAAATATAAATAAACTTTTTAAATAAGAATAATTTAATAAATGATAAAAAATTGAAAATATTTTTGTATTAAAAACTATCAGTTTATTATTTATGTTTATATATTAAATATTTTTATTAAATAATGTATGTTGAAATGTTTAATATGTTTAAATATATAACTATTTTTTTAAAATAATTTTATATGTAAATTTTAATATAAAATTTTAAATTATTATAGAGTTGAAAATTATTGTGCACTTTGAAAATAAGGATTATTTTATCTTTCCATTATTTTCTCTTTCAATTTTATTCTCTCCCTTTAGAAATTTTGAAAAACTCTTTTTATGGACTTTTATGTTAACTGTGGCATTAGTGTTGGAATCATTAAGTCCATTTTTCATTATCATTTTATAAGTCCTTGTTATTTATTTAATATATTTAATGTATTATTTTATTAGATATTAAATGTGTGATTTTTTTGTCTTGACATGTCCCTTTTAATCATTGTTTACCACTTTAAGTTATGAAATTGTTGAGATTTGGATAGACCTAGATTTTTGTTATGAAATGATTGAGATATGAAATGGCATAGATTATGATTGTTTATGAATTAATTATATTCAATAGGGACCCAAATAGTGAATGTGAGGGGAAAGTAGACAATTTTTATAAAGTCTAAGAAAATTATCATAGTAAACAAGTGTCATGCTGTGAGAGGGTTTCAATGGTTCTACCCTGTCTCTATCTATTTGCATCATTCATCTGTTGGAGCTATTTGGGATGTTGCATTTTTTCCCATTTTAAACTAAGTTAAAGACTTATTTTTTTCCCTATTCTAGGTTATTATTATTTGGTGTGGCTAAATTTTCCCTCATGTTGCATCATAAAATTTAATGAATGAATGATTGAATAACACCTAGCATTATTTTTTGGGGTGGTGAACATGTATCTCATGCTTCTATATTCTTGGGTAGATGGGTTCCATGCATCATTATATATTAATAAACTACTTAAAGTCTAAGAAAATTATCATAGTAAACAAGTGTCGTGCTGTGAGAGGGTTTCAATGGTTCTACCTTGTCTCTATCTATTTGCATCATTCATCTGTTGGAGCTATTTGGGATGTTGCATTTTTTTCCATTTTAAACTAAGTTAAAGACTTATTTTTTCCCCTATTCTAGGTTATTATTATTTGGTGTGGCTAAATTTTCCCTCATGTTGCATCATAAAATTTAATGAATGAATGATTGAATAACAGCTAGCATTATTTTTTGGGGTGGTGAACATGTATCTCATGCTTCTATATTCTTGGGTAGATGGGTTCCATGTATCATTATATATTAATAAACTACTTATAAAATGTAGGCACCTAAAAAATAGGATAAAATACTATTTATGGAGAAGTTTTTGAGGGGTGGGAAGTAACAAGGGGATGCAGATTTGTATGTCTACTCCTAAGTATCATTTGCATCCAATCAATTTTTTATTTTTATTTTTCAAAAAAAAATTGTAGTAAAATGATCCTAATTTGTCTCAGTATCATGTATTGCACAAAATTCAAAAAATCAAGTGACTTCTAATAAGGAAAAATATTTTTATAATTTCTTAGTAGTACCCCCTTAAAAATAAGTAGCTAGCCCCCAGCATGGGACCCTACTCTAGTACCTCATGGTATAGATTTTGATAATTTTAAATTAGTCATATCACATGCATGAATATTTTCATGTATTAATCATAAAACAAATCCTGAACATGCTCGAGGGCACCACAGGCCTACCCATACTGGGCATTATAATAATTAATTCTTCCACCTATGCTCCTTATGGTACTTTGTACTACAATGTAGACTGTTGATATATTTAAGATAGGTGTGTGAAGGTTATAAATAAGTAGATAATGAAAATTTAATATGTATTTTTTATTGGTTTAAAAATTATCTAATCCTATCATTTTTAGAGTAGCCTGAGTTTTTAGTTTAAATCCATGTGCATGAATATGTTTAAAAAGTCCATGAGACATCCTATGTATAGGGATTTGATGTTGTTTATTTTTAATTCATGCGTGGAGTCCATGAGAGGGTTTTTTGATTTTGTATAATAAGAGTGGACCCTTTTAAAAGATATAGGTCACTCATCTAATGTTTATGTGAATCACCCTTGACCCCTATGTTCACCATGCAATCAGAACCTTTATTTCATTCTCTATATATGTGGTAAATAGTGAATCCTTTACATGTGAGGAGGAGAATATAAAATTAGTGAATCCTTAAATAAAACCTAGCATCAAGATTTGTCCCTATGGCATGGATTTTGAGAATTGTAGATTAGTCATATCACACATGTGAAAAGGGTTTTTTATTTTGTATAATAATATTGACCCCTTTTAGGAGATCCACGCCCCAATCATCCAATGTCTTTATGAATCACCCCTAACCGCTATGCTTACCATATGATCAGTCCCTTTATTTCCTTCCTTGTACACATGAGAGATAGATAATCCTTTGAATGTGAGGAGGAGATAGTGAATCCCTTAGATGTATATTATTATTATTATTTTTGGAATGATGTGTAGATACCACCTTTATTCTATAATTAGACCCTAGTGTAGTCTCAATAAGAACTCAGTAGTAACATGATCTATCTAAAATCTCTTCATTGTTATGATGTAAATTGCTTTGTATTTTTTTTATTTACTACCCAAAATCTAAAAAAATAAGTGAGTATTTATAATGAGCATTAATCTAAAGTGATTCATGTTAAAAAAATTCAAAAAGGGAAGTAGGGTAGAATAAAAAAGAAGGTTTACCCTAAAACAATAAAGGACAATAAATTTCCCTTAGTTATTCTTAATAATAGTGCAAATAAAGCTAACATTCATGAGATCCTAGTGATAGACTCAAAATATCATAAATTTAATGAGGATTCTAGGGTAAATATAATTTATATATCTAGAAATAATGTTTGAAATAACTACCTACAACAAACTACTTTTAAAGACATTTATTTGTAGGGTAGAAGGAAACATATCATACATAGACAAACTTTGTTAGCATAACAGGAAGCACAAACTAATAGGATGAATTGAAGACACTACTATTAGACTTAACCATTATAAAAATTAAACTATCTATCATTATAAAATCTTGAGAAATAATGAAATATGAGAATAATGAAACAATGAACAAATTGTAGGATTTTTTCTCTATATTTGCATTAATTTCATAAAATTTCTATTTTGAGTATAATTAAGGGGTACATCCCCTATATATAGGCATTTTTCATGCCTAAAATGGCTACATTAGTTGAAAAAAAACCAAACACATGACATATATTGGTGGACAAAATCCCTCATGTCCTAAAAATTAAAGAATATCCCCATTCAAATAGGGGAATATTTTAAAATATACTAAGGGGAATTAAAACATGACATTCATCAAAATAAACCTTGACAAATGGTTATCTCACTCCTGATGTGCTAGGCAAGGATCCTACTAATGTGGATGATGATGAAGGTCCTTGTTTATAGTGTAGGTATTGGATTACCTTAGGTCTTAATTCAGTCCCACTCGAATGATTATGTGGCCACCACCTTTAGCCTACAAGAAGGCCATGTTGTAGGGACATCAACAACTCAGTATTGACACAATCTATCTAAAATGTATTTGTATTATTATGATGTAAAATTGATTTTATATTTATCCAATATATTTCAATACTTTAAATGAACAAATGGATATTTATAGTGAGCATTAATCTAAAGTGATTAATGTAAAGGGAAAGTAGGGTAGAGCAAAAATGAAAGTTTTCTTTGGAATAACAAAGACCAACATATCTCCTTTGGTTATTTATAGCTATAATTAAAATAAAGCTAATATCTATGGGATTGTGATGCTAGTCTCAGAATATCATAAATGCAGTAGGGATTCTAGAGTAGATACAATGCATATATCTAGAAAGTTTGTTGTAAAATAACTACCTAAAAAAGTGTTAGGGTGTGGAGCTAATAGCTTCAACTATTTGCAGACACAAAGAAAAGGTTGCTGAAGAACCAGAAGCACTGGCATCGGTAGCATGACTGACGTCGGTCAGATGAAGTGTAGAAGGTAACCGGTGATGGCAGCTAGTCGACCGACATCGGCAGCACCGGGCAAGTAGGGATCGACGTCGGTCCCCTGTGCATTTCAGAACGGCTGTTGACGAATAGTCAGTTAAGTGAAGCGAGTGTTTACATGTCAAATGAATAATTATAGTCACGAGCTGTGTGTCTAATTATTGTAGTTATATTTCTATTTTTGTAACCATGGGATTCTATTTAAAGACCCATGAGGCATGTATTGTAATTACCAAGAAGGCAAGTAAAAGCATTGAAGCAAGCAAGGTCAAGGAGATCTACAGGTGTAAGGTCAAGGAGATCAGCTGAAGCATTCAAAGAGGGATAGCAACTCAGGTTATAGAGTTGGTTTGTGTTGAGCAAGAGAGAGAGGGAAGAAGGTCTTGAGGTGTGGCAAGCCTTTGAGGTGGAGGAAGAAGTGGCATCTTCCTTATTGTATTTTCTTCTAGTAATATTTAATATAAGAGTGTGTATTGTCTCTCAAATTCTTTGTTGTCTCAAGTTTTTAGTTACTTTATCATTCTGGTATAATTCCATGTTTAATTGCTTATAAGAAAGTAATCAATTATGCTTTCGTTGGATAAGGGGTCACCTAATAGTTGGTATCAGAGCTATGGTTTGCAGGGAGCAGGGTATTGTTTTTTTATTACAGGTCATTCAAAGGGTTTTCTGATTGAGTGGGAGTTTAGCAATGGCAAAAGAAAGTAAGCTACGAATGGAGAAGTTTAACAGCAAGAATTATCAACATTGGAGGATGCAGATTGAGGATTATCTGTATCAGAAGGATTTGTACTTACCATTGGGTGGAGTTGCATGCAAGCTCATAGACATGAAGGATGAAGAATGGAGTGTTCTTGATCAGAAGGCTCTCAATTCCATAAGATTGAGCCTTGCATCGTCTGTGATTTCTAGCTTATCACAGTGCAAGACAATGGAAGAGTTGATAAAGTCCTCGGCAAATTTATAGGAAAATCCCTCAGCTTCTAATAAAGTATATCTTATGAAGCAGCTATTTACTTTGCAAATGCAGGAAGGTGGATCGGTACATACTCATCTCAATGATTTCCATGGTTTGGTAAACCAATTAGCTTCAGTCAATATTGTTTTTGATGATGAGGTAAAGGCTCTCTTGATTTTATGTTCTTTGCCTAAAAATTGGGACAGTTTGGTTATGGCAGTAAGTAATTTTGCATTTGCTTCTAAAATCTTAAAAGTTGATGATGTTGTGAGTGTGATCTTGAATGAGGAAATACGTAGGAGAAGCATAGGTGAATCATCAGGGAATGCTCTAAGTGCAGAAAGTAGGGGAAGGCAAAGGGAGAAGATTGAGCAAGGGAAATCAAGGTCGAGAAGGAGATCTAAATCCAAAGGTGTTACCTGCTAGTTTTGTGGAAAGAAAGGACATACAAAGGAGTGTTGGTTGAGAGATAAAGAGAATCAACATGCAGGTATTGAAGAAGCAAAGGATGCAAATATTGTGGTATAGGATGCTCTCATACTTTCTTTGGATAGTCAGGTAGGATCATGGATTTTAGATTCTGGTTCATCTTTTCATGCATCCCCAAATAGAGATTTGTTCCATGAGTATGAATAGGGAGACTTTGGAGTGCTTTATTTAGGGGATGGTACGCCTTGTTAGATAGTTGGCAAAGGGAAAGTGCAGCTAAGATTGTAGATTGACAACACATGGGTGTTGAAGGAGGTCATGCATGTTCCAATTTTGAAGCAGAGTTTGATTTCTGTAGGAAGGTTGGGTGATGAGGGATGCACAATAACCCTCACAGTAGATTCTTGGAAGGTTACCAAGGGTGCACTTGTTCTAGAAAGAGGTAAGAAAGTAGATACTCTTTATATATCTACTTGTATTGCTGATTCTACTTTTGGTTTATCTACTTCAGCTGTAGATTCTAAGATGTGGCTTAATAGGCTTGGTCACAAGAATAAGAAGGGAATGGACATTCTTGATTTAAAAGGTATGTGTTCAAATTTAGAAAGCATAGATAGAGTTCATTGCAGAAAAAGGAAATTTGATGCTTTTGACAGGAACAAAGAAGCCTTGGTGTTTATGGAGGAGATGAAGGATAGAGATCAGTCACAGGGGTTGAATAAATTTGAGTAGGGTAGCATGGACAGAAGTTTGATCCAAGATGAGCTTGCAGATGAAAAATTCATCACTTATAGAAAAACATAGGTACCGACGCCGGTGCTCCCATGGCACCGACGTCGGCCAGATAGAAACTAACATCGGTCATGTGCAGACCAGCAGGGTCGATAGGTCAGGCAGGAGAAGTTTGACATCGGTCATCAGGACCGACGTTGGTAGGGGGGACACCGGCGTTGGCCAGGGAAATGGCATCGGTAGTCAGGTCAGTGCAGGGAACCGACATTGATCGGGAGCAGACTGGGAGATGGCTGAGATCGGTCACTAGAATGGATGTTGGGTGCACAGCTAGCTGTCAAGGAGTCTCAAACACCCATATGGAGGTCAGAAATGGTAAGTGAACCTCATATTCATTGTTCACCTTCTTTATATTGCTTACTGATAGTCAAGAACTAGGAATATGGAAGAAGCAATGCAAGTAGAATCCAAAAATAGTGGGAGCTTGACATGGATGAGGAGTGTGAGTCCTTGGAGAAGAACCAAACAGGTATTCATTGGTAGAGTTGTTAGCTGGAAGAAAGCACTGGGTAGAGGGATGGATTCCCATATTAGAGAAGAGAGTGGAT
The DNA here is from genome assembly GCA_037957365.1 of Torreya grandis. NCBI lineage: Eukaryota > Viridiplantae > Streptophyta > Pinopsida > Cupressales > Taxaceae > Torreya > Torreya grandis. Next base: position 566,844 of record JARHVA010005181.1, read on the forward strand.
GGACACGTGAGACAGAAGACTATGGTATATGGTCTTGATTAGGTTGCAGACAATGGAGGTTTGACCATTGTATTTTATCTTTACTAGGTTGGATAATATTAGCTACATTATCCTGTTACTGTATTGTGTTACTTATTGCAGGGTTTCATATACATGGAGTTTTCTGAGCTAAGGGTACAGTTGGTTTAGAAGTATGTCATGGAGAATTTGGGAGTAGCAAAATTCTTTTGGCATAAGTGACAGGTATAGCATCACAAGTTTGCATGGTGGTTGGTCTTCAAGAGTGACTTTGAAGAGGGATACAGAGCCAAAGGAACAAAATAGATGGTGTATAGGTATAGGTACAGTAGCAGCTATTTATCTCTAAGTGGGATATTGTTAGGGTGTGGAGCTAAAAGCTTCAACTATTTGCAGACACGAAGAAAAGGTTATTGAAGAACTAGAAGCACTGGCATCGGCAGCATGACCGATGTCGGTCAGATGCAGTGTAGAAGGCAACCGGTGACGATAGCTAGTCGGTCGATGTCAGTAGCATCAGGCAAGTAGGGACCGGCATCGGTCGCCTGTGCATTCCAGAACTATTGTTGACAAATAGTCAGTTAAGTGAAGCAAGTGTTTGCATGTCAAATGACTAATTATAGTCATGAGCTACGTGTCTAATTATTTTAGTTAGATTTCTTTTTTTGTAACCATGGGATTCTATTTAAAGACCCGTGAGGCATGTATTGTAATTACCAAGAAGGCAAGTAAAAGCATTGAAGCAAGCAAGGTCAAGGAGATCTACAGGTGTAAGGTCAAGGAGATTAGCTGAAGCAGTCAAGGAGGGATAGCAACTCAGGTTATAGAGTTGGTTTGTGTTGAGCAAGAGAGAAAGGGAAGGTCTTGAGGTGTAGCAAGCCTTTGACGTGGAGGAAGAAGTGGCATCTTCCTTATTGTATTTTCTTCTAGTAATATCTAATACAAGAGTGTGTATTCTCTCTCAAATTCTTTGTTGTCTCAAGTTTCTAGTTACTTTATCATTCTAGTATAATTCCATGTTTAATTACTTATAAGAAAGTAATCAATTGTGCTTCCATTGGATAAGGGGTCACCTAACAAGAAGTTGCTTTAAGTACATTTGTTAATAGAATAGAAATAAAATAGAGAATACATAATAGACATTATTATAATAGCTAAAATCACAAACTAACATGATACATTTGAAGAACTAATATAATATTTAACCATTGAATAAATGAAATCATGTATTATTAGCAAAGCTTAAGAAACAAGAATATATGAAAATAATCAAACAATGAGAAATTTGCAAGAATTCTTCCTTCTCTTTACATTAATTCCATAAAATTATATTTTGAGGTATAAAGAAGGGGGATAACCCCTTATATGTAGGCATTAAAATGCCTAAGACAGTTACAAAAGAACCAAATAAATGACACTTGTTAGTGGACAAGGTCCCTAGTGTCCTAAAGCTTAGAGAATATTCCCTATTCAAATAAGGGAATATTTTAAAACCCATTTGAATTTAATTAGGACATGATTTCCATCAAGATAAATCTTAATAGATGGCTATCTCATTCCTAAACTATTGGACTGAGATCCTATTATTGTGGTCGATGATGAAGCTCCCAATGTAAAGGAAGATAGATGTGAACCCACAGTAGATGAACATAGAGTGCTAGTGCTAGCTAAAAAAGAAGGTGTTTCAAGAGGGGATAAGGAGGTAGAGATTCCTATAATGATATTTTATGGCCTACTACCTTCTTATTTCTCAACTTCTATATTCCCTCTCCATGCTTTATAACATCTATTATAGTCACTATTGATTAGGTTTAGATCACTAATAGGTTCCTTTAGCAACTTGATTCTAAGCCCTACCATTGCATCATGCCTACTCTAGAGAGGTCCTACAAATTATTTAATTTTGTTAGACTTTTCTATCCACTATTTGGTAGATGGTGCCAAATATACCATCTCCTACCCAAAAGTCACTCACCTAGCCATGGCTTGCTTTCTAAACTTTACAATGAAGTTATATAATTTGGCTCTGAAGGCATCTTTGCTAACAATGGAACCATCCTTGTTGGAAAAGTGTGTGATATCAACCTCTTTTATTATATTTATGACTATATCACCTTGTTAGATGAGAGATTGGCCCAAGTATCTCATTTCATCAATCCATTGGTTTGAATCTTTATTCCAACCAATTATATAGGACTGAGCAATGCTTAATCCCTCCAAGGGGATCAAATTCAAGTCCTCAAACTTCTTCATCCTAATAAACTTCACTAATTTTATTATCTTTCTATCATATGTCCCATATGCATCCTTTATCTTGAGGATCATATTTTAGATTTTATTTCCCTTTACCTTGTATTGGGCTAAGGTGTTCAATATGTCAAACATTTTTCCCACAACCCATTCTACCTTGGTTGTGTTTTCTCTAGAAATGTGTCTTTGTGATAATTATCTTAATAATATGATCTTTGTTTCAATCCATTTATTAATTTATAATCCACATCACCATACACTTTTATATCTGAGAGGGGGTCCTCTTCATACTATTATTATTGACCCAACATAGCTCTTTTCTTCTTGTTCAGCTCAAATGGAGTATCCTTTGTCTCATAATAATTATTTTTTATGGATGGGTGATCTTCCTCTTGATCAATCTCTTCATTTCTATATCCTTATTTTCAAACTCTAAAGTGACTTGTGGAGGTCCACTATAACCAAATCTTAATTTTGTAATGTAGCCATTTGCATTTGTTTTATCCATGATTTGTCAAAAGAACCACTTGAAGGTTGAGTAGATGAAGGTAATTGTTGGGTTGGATTCAATCCTTGGAAATTAGATGTATGAAAATAAATTGTGGATGTGACTAAGACATTCAAAGCTAGGGGATGAGTAAGGAAGTGTCATTTTTGAGGATGAAGAAGAAATAGTGCTACCTAAAGCACTAGTTATGAACATAATAACTTGGGGTATGACAATAGTGGGCCTCTTCTTAGGAAATTGGGGACCCAATATATACATAGGCTTAGGAAAAACTATAGACAAATTGGCCATTATTGAGACCCTAGAAGTGGATGATATGATAAAGGGGTTGATGGTGGGAAATGACATAGTCATAGGTCTAATTATGGGTCTAGTGAGGGGATGGTAGGGTAAGAAGTTCATATGTTCTAGATTTGGAGGATCATATAATATGCCCAAGGATTGGTTATAAAATAATTAAGGAGGTAAAAAAACATGCTCTAGACCTATTATAGTTGGTTCTTCTCTAGCAGGATGTAAGGGAGACAACCCTGTTGCTAAGGTTATTAATGTTGGTGTAGGTGTAACTACTACCTCTACTTAAGGCCTCATTTATTCTAAAGTGATGATTTATGCCTAAGATGGGAAGATGGATGTTACTCCTAAAATATAAGCTTGATTAGTGTGATTTCATGTATCATCTCTTCCATTCTCCAAAGTATAAGGTAATGCTTATAGTATTATTTGACTAATTTGTGGGTTAGTCAATGTTTCCTCCCTGATACTAACAACATGGACTATAGATGTTAATGTTCTTACCTGAGTATACTCATGTTCAAAAACTTGGTAAAACCCTACATCATCTAGCCTTCCATTTACCTATATGATGATGGTAGACTTTAGTCTCTACTGCACCTCTGTGTCATTGGCTATACTAATTTATAACTGGTCTTCATCTTCAAGCTTATGATGGTAGGTGATGCTTAGAGCTGCCCTATGACTATTTTAGTGTTTAAATGTTCTGTGTTGAAGGTTCCATTCCCTATTGACATCCTTTTATAAACTAAAGGTGGGCCTTTTCTTCATGGAAACAATAATTGAGTTCTATTTTTAAATATCAAATTAGTTAATCTTGGATAATTAAAGATGAATTAGTCATATTTTCTTATTTTTACTTAATCCATTTACCCTTATGAGTAGCTAAAAGGTGATTTGTTGTTTAGCTAGCTTGTCTAGCACTATGATAGGTATCCTAAAAGGGGATATATTGATTACTACTACCATCATTACCATTTAGTTTAGATAATACCAGTATGTTCTTAGGGTGATGAGTGTTCTAATTTATTTAGATAATTTGGGCTTGAACCTATCATAGATGAATCTATACACTACTAGATAGAAATGCTCAATAATGGCCTATATATCCTTGTGATTCTATATTATTACCTTATATAAGACATAGGGAATGTTCCACTTCTTGTTTATATCCCAATTATTTAATTAGGGGAACTTATAGGTAGTACATATGGTATCCAATAGGTAGGATATCATATAAAAGTGATCTCGGTTGGCTATGACCTTCTTCATCTAAGATGCCAAGTTACAGGATATGATTTCTCCCAAAGGGGGAGTCTTGGTATCATAAATGATAATGGATAGAAGTGGAACCTACTTCTCATCTACATGGCCTATGTCCTTAGCCCCATATAGCTTGTTCATCATAACCATCCCCATTATTATCCCCTTCCTAAATTACATGATGTAGATCTGGTTGATCTTAGATTTGCAAATGAAACTCCCTTATTTTCTTCTCAATCTCTCAATAATTTTTTTATGTTATCTATTTTAATCCATTGGGTGACAATTTCTTGATTGTAAATGATCTCAAGTTTAGGCAAACCATGATAAGGTTTAAAGGCTATCCTAGTTATGAAGGCAAGGTCATTACCTAAATTAAAAGACTTAATCATATTCTTTACCCACCTAGAATAAAGAAACATTTGGTAGACTAAGTTTAAAAATGGGAGTACCTTTGGTTTTGATGCATCTTTGTGTAATACATCAAACATGAGTACAAGGATATCCAACCTATCTTCTGCATCATCAGATCCTTCCTTATTATGACTATCTCTATCTACAGTCTTCTCCACATAGTATAATAGATCATTATAATTCTTATCTTCAGTGGCTAGTGAAACATAATTAAAACTAGTGTCCCAAAAGATGATATTTGTTCCATAGGAGTAGAGGAATGGAACTTGCTCTAGCTTGATGGCTTTGGATGTTCCTATTTCAGCCATGGTTTCCAAATTTTCTTATTAATGAGCTAGTGGATTATCTTGATGTCAAATCAATGAAAAAAATTCCTTATAAAATAACATAGAAGACTTTGGAGTTATTTATTAGATAAAATTTGAAAGTGAATGTAATGCCTCAAGACAATAGGGTTTAAAATTTGGATTTTTTAGAATTTAGAATTAAAAGATACAAGTCATAAATGGCAAATATCTTTAACTTGCTTTGACATAAACCAAAGTGGCTCTTTAGTTTTGTTCTAATGGCTTCAAAAATCCACTTTGAGGATTCAACCAATCATTACTCTTGGTTTGTCAACATGGACTTTCATTATAGTCTTGAATTTTCCCTTGAGTTGACTTGGCTTTATAATTGCCAAAATGAGCCCCATTAATATTTAATTTGCAATAAAAATTAGTGCTTTATGGATAGATATGTGCCACTACTTGACATGTGTTAAAAACTTGGTGCTTTTTTTATGCATGTCAATATTTTATTTCAAATATTGGGCTATCTTGGTGGATTACATGATATTCTACCAAGTGTTATCTTTTTATTATATCTCTCTTTACTAGGTTCTATGTGGCCTACTATCATAGGCTTGACGGTTATCATGAAGTGACTTGGCTTGATAACCACCAAAACAAGTTCCATTAACATTTAATTTACACCTAAAATTGGTACTTCACACATAATTATGCATAACTTAGGTGTTATACTTGACAGATGCTCAACACTTGTCAATTTTCCATGCACTTCAATATTCTATTTCAAGTGTAATATTTTTATTGGATCATTCTTAATTAGGATTCATGGTTGAATTTGATCATGTTATTATTACAAGATAGGGTTTGACATGTCCCCAACCTATTGGTCCCAAATATCAAGTGGTTTACATGTAAAATCTATCTATCCAAGATCTAACTGACTAGTTTCCAAGTTTCCTCTTGTTATGCAATCATAATATTGAGATTTTGAATATTACACCTTAGCTTTAGGGGTATGAAGGGTATGACTAAGTACCATGTGGTATGGTGTAATTGGATCTCTTTATCATGGGACTTTAGAAATAAATATAGGCCTTGGAAGGCTATGAATGAGTGTTATGTGGCATGCTCTTATTGGGTTATAACTCCTTTGTGGGGTTAAAGGTAGTGATTAAATGACAAGTGGCACATTCCCATTTGGTCATTGGGTTTTTGAATTTGTAACTCTTCCTTAGACTTGAAATTTTGCAAATGGGTTCCAAGTGGATTGTTGTGATAAGATTATGAGGTTGAAAGACTTTAGAAAAAAATAGGATCTTTGGAAGGCCATGATTAGGTGCCAAGTGGTAAACTTTAATTTTGTCACTAGGACATAATAATTTTCAAAGGATAAAAGATGTGCGACAAATCTCATTACTTTATGTTGTTGAGTGACCAGTGTATGTAAAACTATCATATGTCAATTAAGGCTTAATTGGTGTTGGGTTATTATACAAAGTAAAAAGTTTGAAAGTAATATCTTCATGGGTAACTTTAAGGTATCTCCTAGGAGATAGCTTAAAGGAGAAATCTACTGTTATGCATGATTTATAGGTATCTCTTAAGAAATACCTTGAAGGTATTACAAGGACCTTAAAATTATCACCTATTAGTGCCTTCTAGGTAAAGGAAAATTTCATTCATGCATGTTGAAGCTATCTTTTATGAGATACCTTCAAAATTCCATTCAATATATGAAAATGCCCTTTGAATTATCTCCTAGGAGATTCCTTCAAGATCCTTATAATTACTTCAAGTTACCCATGAAGGTACTATAATTTCAAGTTACCCATGAAGGTACTATAATGCCCTTGAAGGAATCTCATAGTAGATACCTTGAAGGGCATTGTCATACATTCAAGGGGGGCATTGAAGGTATCTCCTAGGAGACCTTATACATAATAGTAAATGTATTAATAACTAAATTATTTGATTAAAACATCTATTTACTTATTGAATCCCTTATACACCTTAACAAGGTTGGGTAAATTCAACCTCAAGGTATCTATTAGGAGATTCATTCAAGGGCCTTTTAATAAATTCATGGGTAACTTGAAGGTATCTCCTAAGAGATACATCGAAGGAGAAATATACTCTTGTGCATATTTGAAAGATATATCCTAGGAGATACCTTAAAGTTATTAAAAGGTCACCTTAAAGTTATTAAAAGGTCCTTAAAGTTAACACCCATTAATGCCTTCAAAATAATGGAAGATTCCACTCATTTTCATGTTGAGGGTATCTCCTAAGAGATACCTTCAACATTCCTTTCAATGTATAACAAGTCCCTTCTACGTATCTCCTAGGATATTCCTTTAAGGGTCTTTTAATTCATTGAAGTTATGGTAATTCCCTTAAGTATAATTATTGTTCAATACAAAATGATTTAATGAAGGATTTAGTAGTGCCTTCAAGGTCAAATAAAATTCCACTCATGTGCATGTTGAAGGTATCTTCTAGGAGATATATTTAATGTTCCATTAAATTTATGATAACTCCTCTAGAAGTATCTCCTAGGAGATTCCTTCAAGGGCCTTCTAGTTATTTAAAGGTATGACAACACCCTTGAGTGTAATTCTTGTTCAATACAAAATAATGCAATGAAGGATCTACCATATTCAACTCTCTCTTAATGATCTTATGAGGTCTACAATTTTAATGCAGTTCACATTGAATATTAGAATTAAGACACCTTGACACCTTGATAAGAAATACATAAGACCTTATAAAAAATAATTAATGTATTGATAACTACCTTCTCTAATTGAAACACCTATTTACACATTAAATCCCTTATATACCATAATAAGGTTAGGCAAGTTCAACCTTAGGGTATCTATTAAGAGATTCCTTCAAGGGCCTTGTAATACCTTAATGACTAACTTAAAATTATATCTTTGAGGGTAAATTTAAGGTATCTCCAAGGAGATACCTTGAAGGATAAATCCACTCTTATACATGTTCAAAAGTTATCTCCTAGGAAGGTTTTCTTATCGTAGATTTGTATCAAGAACTTCCCTTTTGGAAATTTTCAATTTGAGAAGTTTCACATTGAGATCTTTCACATTGGGAATGTTAATGGGAATGGTATAAATATCATGTTGACTAGGGAGGCAAAGTATTTAGTCTTTACCTCTCTTATTTGTATACATGTTACTTGAAAAAAAGAATCAAAAAATGCATGGATTTGTCCTATGAAGGTGTGCATGAAGGGGTATAATGAGATAATAAGGTATAGTTCTAAACCCTCACATCTCATTGATAATAATAATTCATCTACTAGTGGTGAGAAAAGCCATGTAAAATTATAGGAGAGGAGTGGAGTTTAATGTAGGTAATAAGTAAATCACTATTGCATTGGCTTTATATTTGAATCCATTGTAGCATTTTGATATCCTTATATAATAATCCAAGTCAGCCTAAACCAAGACAAAAAAACCAAGCCATGGGTAACATAGGTGTGCTGAGTTTGGTGTTCTTTGAGGTATTTAAATGTGGTCAATTTCATGCCACTACACTATCCCCATCCCAGAGTTTGGAAAAGATAATGTTAGATGACTTAGTAAGATTAAAAAAGAATTGAAAGACCCAAACAAATCCCTCTTCATGTGGTATTTTGGGAACAATATCACAAGGTTGCTTCGTCTTCAACATTATGGAAATTAAATGTTGGCACAATGATAATGGGAAAGTGTTGAGCATTAAACTCTCTAGAATGAATATGAAAGGAATATTACCTATCAACTTTAGGTACTATGGTAGCATGACTTACTTGTATGTCTTTGGTAATAATATTTTAAGGCAAATCCTAAAGAATCTTTGGAAATGGCTTCCCTTTCTTGTGTAATTAGATATTTATAACAACCATTTCAAAAAACCCATTCATACCTAACTCAATAATTTTATTTATCTTAATCACTTTCATCTCAATGAAAATTAACTTAGAGGCTATATCCCATAGTAATTAACATGGTTTGAGATCCTTAATAACTTTAGTTTTGTAGATAATTTTCTTAAAGGGAAAATACCCACTAATTGTTATGTTAATAACACTAACCATTTTTATAATAACCTAATAAGGAAACCTTATACACATCAATAAATGTATTGATAACTAAATTCTTTTATTGTATTCAAGGTTGATGGTGTGAATTTTTGTTTAGACCTTTTTGTGAGGGTCTTGTTGGCATTTTAGATTTGCACCCTAGCTGAGTAAGGAGATTATGTAGATCTTCCTACTCAAATCTAGTCCAACATGAGACTTATCCTAGGATATGGGTATCCTAATAATATATCAAACCTTTAGAGAAAGCTATCTTCCTTCTAAATCTATCACCTATACTAAACCTAAACTAGCACTTGCTTGGAAAAGGGAAAGAGATTTTGACAATAATTTATAAAGTATGTAAAAGAGGTGATACGCCAATTATTTGATCACTCAACTCACAAAATACACACTATGAGACACATTAAAAACAAAAGGAATATCAATCTCACATAAATATTTTAGAATAAGGCATTTATCAGTTATTAAATTATCAAGAGAGGGTAAATATCCATTTTAAGCTAGATAATAAACTATAAATTGCACTTATAATGACCTATAAGAACTAATAAACACTTTATAAAGGTGAGGAAAACTTAGACATAATCAAGGACCATACATTCACTTAACCATAGTACATGAATTCATGGAACACATTTCAATCCAGTTGAGAAAAGGATGGAATTAAATCCTTAGTGCATCTAAAAGGTGTCACAGTACAAATTTTGATAGAGTTTGATCATACCAAAAAGAGGGATCCATTTTAAGGCTCAGAAGATTGTATTTATAGAAAAGGGAAAGAGAGACAGAGAGTTGTGCATTGAAAAAGTACTAACCATTTTCAATGGATTAACATTCTCAAGGATGTTGAGTCATGGTCTTATTATTAAGGAATAAATTTTGCAAAATAATTGAATTCTCATTATCCTTATCCATCTACCTGGTGTCTTTTTATAACTCCATATCATTATCTAATGATCTATTGAAAAGTATCATGTCTTGGAATTGACAAAACTATGTGACATCCACTTTAGGTGGCCATTGGCACCTATTTATAAAAAATGTGATCATACCAATAAGTGAGACACCTCTTCATGATCACATTTATGTCTGTATTCATTCCAAATTGAACTTGGGTATATTATATATATGAAAACTAATCTTAGACCATTAGTTTTTGGATAGTCACAATATTCATAAAAACCTAAAAACTACTTGATTTTACTTCACAAACATTAGTTCATCATCTATCTTTACATGTGGTCCAATACCAAGCACCTATTTTTTATCTAAAACCATGTGAGAGCTAAGAGTCTAATGTGTATGGGTATTATTCATCTAAGATCAATGAATATGTTAATGTAATGACTCTATACTAGGGTTGACAAGTTCAATGTTATCCACTAGAGGTCTTGTTTAAACTTCAATGGTGATGGAGCTTTGTCATTAACCATTTTTCCTATATGATAATGTCTACTACTGATCGAGATCTAATGGAAATATGGGTCCTTAATATTTTTTTCACCTAGGTAAAATAACTAGGTCATCAACCTTCAATAGAAGCTCTCTAGATTTGCTTGATGTTTATTGGCCATTGATTGCCAACTTGATCCGTTCGCATTGTGCTCAACTATCTTTATTATATTGGTCACATAGATTTTAATACCTTATTGACTCTACTCGCACCATTATATATTTATTATATGAATAAATGTGGGTCCTTGATTTCTTGATAGAATATCCCTTTTACATGTTGACTTGATTGTACACTATCAGATCAAAATATATAAGCTCGCATGGAACATAGATCTCATTGGTCCCACTTTATTATCAGTTATTATGTACCATTGGATCATTATTATGATTAAATTTTGATGATTGATTTAGCTTGGCCCCATCCTTTTGTCAATGAGCATGCACTATTGGATTTCATTTTGATGATCCTAAACCATTGGATCATGTCCAACTTGTATCTCTTTAAGGTCTTTAACTTGGGGAATTTTTGACTAATTTGACTCCAATGTAAATTGTTATATCTCATGTGTTAGTATATGTAGTCATGCAGACCATCATATATAAACCAATATTAAACCTTTAAAGGACCCTTTTAAACCCAAATAATTACTTTATGGATCTTAAACTTTGAAATTTGCACCAATGTCAATGATATCTACATGATTGTCACTACATTTTTAATTTCAATGTTTATTTATTGTGCTTTAATTAGACACTCATACAAAAATCCTAGGTTTTTGAAATCAAAAGGCTATTTGTTATAGCCTAAAATTGACATTTGTGTAGCCATCACTACCCTGATGAAATATAATTTCCTTAAGTATTTACTTTAGATATTTTTATATACATCATGTATTGGACACTTTTTTGAATGAAATGACCCTTTGGAAAAATTGCTTGGACCAATTTTTGAAGAGATGACCCTTCAGGACTTTGTCTCAAGATAATTTTACTTGAAAAAGTACCCTTCATAACTTTTGATTTGGAAATTTTGGTGAAGAAATAACCTTTGTAAAAAGTGTTTGGGAAACTTTACTACATAAAAAGTGCCCTTTATAATAGGTGTTTGGGACACTTTGCTTGACAAAATACCCTTCAATATTTCTGTATTGGACCACTTTCCTGTAGAATCACCCTTCGAGAAAATTGTTTGGACAATTTTCCTAAAAAAATGACCCTTAGGATTTTAATATGGATAAAATGATTGAGAGAGTTTAAATTTAGTCATTTGTAATGTGAATAACTGTTTTGAAAGAAATAAGTCTTCAAGGAAATTGTTATGGAACAATTTGCTTGAGATAAATCTATCTTCGTCTTTACTTAAGACATTTTGTCTAAAATAATTCATGCCTTTGAAAAATTTATCTTGAACAAATTATCTAAAATAATATTCAACACTTACCTAAAATATTTTAACTTAGCAAAATAAAAACCTAAAAGAAATCTACCAAGGACTTAGCCAAAACAAAGGTTCTATACTTAGCTTTTCTGAAAGATTATAGGCCCTTCTAAACTTGTACTTGAATTATTACTTGATTATTTAAGGCCTAAAAGAACTATGAAAACTTGAAGCTTGTGTAGACTTATACCAATACCTTGAACTATTTGGTTTCACCATGAAGCCTACTCATATTGCATCATTAGACCAATCTTCAATCAGGATCCTACTCCTTCCACTAAACTCTCAGACTAGGAATGAAATTTGGTATGTAGAACAAATTTGGTCAACATCTTTAGTAACTTGGCTAGGTAGTATGCTGGTTATGCTTGAGAACTCAGACCATGTACATGAACTCTAACTCATAATAGATAATACATGGACCATTTACATGAATGAAAGATAGCCTTCTAACTTATAAAGACAAACAAATTCTAAAAAATAAGGAATGAAATAAACTTGAAAGGGAAACTAACCTAAAAAGGAAAGGTAGTTAACTACTAAACAATTGTGAAAACAAAACCACTTATTTGGGACAAAAGAAAGGAAATAATTATGTTAAGAAACCACCTAGATAAAAACAAGAAAAACTAACTTTATACAAAGAACTTAGATTCCCTAATATCAATGTTTTAGATGTATCCCATTGACTGGGATAGAAAACTCTTCACCATTCATCCTTATGAGCTAGAAAGCATTGTGAGATTTTAAATTGGAGACTATATATGAACCACTCTAGAGAGAATCAAAATTTGTGTGATTTCCTAACTTAGATCTATCCTCATCCCACTTGATGACCAAATCTCCTTCTTGAATAAGTTCCTTTGTCAAAATATCTCTTTATCATTGCTTGATGGGTTTCCATAGCCAACATGGATTGATGCATTGTCTCTTCTATCTCCATAATATCAATATATCTTATTTCCATTATTTCATTCTCCAAAAGCTCAAGCTAATGCATCAATTCTAAAGTAGGGAATTCAAGATAAATATGCAATCTTTATTTGTTATCACATATTATCTTGTATGGAAAAATAGCTATGAACCTTTTATTGGTGATCCTATAATCCCATAGAGATAACTTCAATTTGAGATTCCATTATCTCTTATTGTATTCTATAGTCCTCTTCATGATTTTCAATAAATTCTTGTTAGTGGATTCAACAAGGCCATTTCCTTGTGGATAATAGTTTGATCAGGTACTGAGGAAACCCCTATGTTAAACTACCCACTAGTTGTTCTTTGATCCTACAAAATCCATAACATTATAAAAAATTATAGTTGAAGTGACCCAAAATCTCATAAGCAAACCTTCATAGAAGTCTAAAAGATTTGTTTTATTGGCTTCTTTCAATTCCACTTCCTCTATCCATCTAGTAAAATAATCTCTAGTAGTTAGGATCCAATTATGTCCTGAGCTTGAAGGTGGGTTGATGAACCAATAAATTACAATCCCAATTAGACAAAGGGTTGATTTACTAAAATTTGTTAGAGAGGTAAGGCTATAAGCTTCACCTTTCCAAAAAACATGGTACATTGTCTACATTTCCTAGTCCATACATGGTAATCACCAAATAAAATTGGATAGTGATACCTAACTTTCATGATCTTGTGGGTTATGATCCTTGCTAAATAATTTCCTCCACCATGTCCATCATGGAACTGCTTAAGGAACCTCTGTGTTTGACCTATTTTGATACATCTTAGCAGTATGCCATTGATATCCTTTTTGAACAACACATTATCAATAAGAAGGAAAGGAATTTATTATAATCTAAAATATCTCCTCTTTGAAGTGGTTATATGAGAAGGATAAAGTACATCCTATAGATACCTTAACATATCTTTGAACTAATCTAAATATGATCCCTAATTAGTTGAAACTTATTCATCATTTGACACCATAACTAGTTCATTAGACTCTTGAAAGTATTGGGATAGATGTTCACAAAGTCCTTTACCTCTAACCAGCTTTGTGGCTTTGATCTCAATATCATATTCCATGACTTTCGTTATCTAATCATATTTATTGTCATTTATATCTTTGTTCAGAATAAAAAATTTGAAACTTGGATCTGTAACCATCAAATGTATCTTATTATTGGACAATAAGTAACTAAAGTTTTTTAGAAACCTTATGACTAAAATTATATGATTCTAAATAAAATAATACCTCATATCATATTCTTATAATCCTTGACTAAAGAAGGCTATTAGTTTCTCTAAAGTCCCTTTATTCTACTACATGATAATACCTAAAATTGTATCAATGTTAGCATATTTATATAAGAAGAAATACTTTGTAAAGTTAGGGTTCAAGAGTATAGGAGCACTGGCTATAGATTTCTTTATCTCTTCAAATCTTCTCATTCCTTCTTTAGACCAACTGAAACTCTAACCTTTCTTTAACATAAATTTGAGTGGCTTGGCTAAAGTAGAAAAATTTAAGATGTATCTCCTTATGAAATTGATTTTGCCTAAAAATATTTACAAGGACTTCTTATGCTTAGGTAATGAAAGTGCAAGAATTTATTCTATCCTATTAGGATATATGTTTGTATCATATTTTAAAATTACATGTCGAATAATACTACCTTCATGAATAGAGAAAACACACTTTTTTGGATTCAAAGACACTCAAAATTCCTTGAAAATTTTAAACACTTGTCTAAGATGATTCATATGCTCATATGTACTATTATAGAATACTATTATGTCATCCAAATAAATAAGAATAAACATGTTAGGGAGACCCTAAAATTCCATGTCCATAGCCTTCTATAACATGGCTCCAAAATTGGATAAACCAAAATGAATCTTTATATATTCAAATGTTCCCCACTTTGTGGTGAAGGATATTTTGAATTGGTCTTCTTCTTTGACAAAAATCTAGTTATATCCACTATAGCCATCTAATAAAGAGAACCTTTTTGAACCTACAACTAGTTGTAAATTTATTCCATTTATAGCAATGGGTAGTGGTATTTAAGAGAGGCCTTGTTCAAGTCATGGAATTTAAATAATAACCTTATTTCACAATTATTTTTCCATACTCAAACAAGGTTTTCCACCAAAGTTGAGTGCTTAATTAGAAATATTATAACTAACTTAATGAGCTTATGCAGTTTAGCTCTCATCAAAGGTTCAAGCTTTGGGTTAATAGGCCTTTGTTTTTATCTGATTGGCCTATTTTTATCTTCTAAGTCAATGTTATATTGAGCTATACATGGATAAAATACTTTAAGGTCACTATATTTCCATTCAAAGACATCTATAAAACTTGAACATAACTTAATAAAAGCTTCTTTCTTTGAAGATGTGTAAACTTTGCCCAGTTTTAAACTCTTGCCAATGAAATCTCAACAATTATATAGTGTTCTTCCTTGGTTGACAAATAAAAATTTTCTTTTCTCAATTCATCATCTATATTAAATATTTTTTCAAGGGTGACCAACCCTTTAAGAAACTTATTTGTCTTCAATTACACAATCTGGTCATCATACTACTATAAATGCTTATCTTGGCTCCTTGAGAAGAATTTAGTTTCCTCTTGTAATAATTTAACAATATGACTATCCTATTCAAATACTTGATAATTTTCATGATTTTCTAGGATAAAAGGTTTCATAACTACCTTGATGTGCAATTGAAACTTTTCATTTTTTATATCATCTACGATATTGAATTATGATCTAATGTTAGCTAGCATGTTTGGATGCTTGTTCTTATTTATTGATATGGATTGAATATTGAAGGCTTGAACGACTTAAAATATGTTCCATACTCTATGATTATATGACCTAAGTGGTTTATTCTTGCATATATTAATTCCTCTTACTTGGTGAACTACTAGTTCACTATCTCCAAAGACTTGTAAGGAATCGACCTTCATCTTTCTTGACCATTGCAAACCATGCACTAGTGCTTCATATTCAATAACATTATTGGAGAAAGCAAAATAAAAATTGAGAGAAGATAAATACATCTAATTTTATGGATAAATTAACATCATTCTAGCTCTAGTGTGATGTTTATTCCTAGATCCATCAGAATATAGCTACCATAGTCCATTACTAGGTTGATCATCTTTCATTAATGTTGAAGTTAGTACATGATTTTCATGAAGATAATATAAATGATGTCCCTATTATTCAATTAACTTTTAGGGATCATGTCCATGAAAATTAGAGGCCCATTCATCAAGGAAAAGATCTGGGACTCCATCTCTGGGTGATTCAATTTCCACCTCACTATTTCCTAGCATCTTATCTGAGATAACACAATTACTGTTCACCATACATGGAATATATGGATCCAAATGAAATATTGAAATAGGTTAAGAATGTATTTTCACCTTAATACCATACCGAGTTTTGAACATTAAATATTTTCAATCAACTAACAAATATCCTCTAATCTTTAAAGTAAAGTCTCTTGATAAGCACATGGCAAAATAGAGAGGCAAGTCCACTACAACTACATCTTATTGAATAAAAACACTGGGGAAAACATGTAATTTCATTTTTAGATATTTGATTATTCATATGATCTTTATTTGTGAACCATCTATTTTTATTACTCTTTTGGTATTTGGCTCATAGACAAGACCAAGCTTGTTTGTAATTTGTTTGGGCATGATAGTACTACTAGCTCCACTATCTACCATATAATTATAGACTATGTAGTCACCTAAGATCAAAGAGAGATAAAAGGGAGGGGCTTTGTTTGATTTTAAATTTTTTTGTCTACCTTTGTCATGTTAGGTATCTACTAATTAGGTTGCTTGATTTGTTGGTTTGAATTGGCCAAGATTGTTCCTTATTTCTCAACTGGTTCTTTAAATACCTTAAGATCTAAAAGGTCTTGAATAAGAATGTCTTTTTCCATAGAATGGAAAGGGAATCCCACATGATAATTCTAACATTTTATTTAATCATTTGTTATATTATGCTAAAGGATTCTCCACTAACCTTTGGCTACAACTTTGGAGACACTAGTTATTCTCTAGCTAGGGGAATTTTGGGAACTTTCATTGTCTCTGTATTCTAAATCTTCTATGCTATAAGAACAAAAACTTGATCTTTGAAACTCATTGAAAAAAATTAGGAACATTGAAATTATTTCTCACATATTGAGCTTCCTCAATTGCTCTTCTTTTATCTCTATTTAGAGCTGCCACTTGACCATTTATGTTGTTAGTTTCACTAGCTTAGTTGAATATTATATGATCATCCAAATGCCAATTAACATTGATAGCATCAAGCTATCCTAAATTTTTTTGATCTTGTCCTTGGAATGCCATAGTCATGTCTTGATATGGACCACCTTGAATAGAGAACTCTTCCTATGTCATTTGTGTCATAGTAATATCTTGTGATACAAAGGCTTTATTTTGAGGGTCATTTAGATTGGAAGGCTCCCAACTTGGATCTTACATCAAGTTATTTTGGGGAATAGTAGATTTTAAAATATAAGATACATTGGGATCAAGTGTTACATATGGCTTAGTTTGGGTTATAGCTCCTTGATTTTGATAAGGTTGCCTATTGTCCTTGAAACCTTGATAAGTGGGTTTTTATTTATTGAAAGACTAATTAGTATTTTTGTTTTGCTACTGAGAAGGTCTACTTTGGTATTTCAACCTCTTGAGTTGAAAAATATCATTTCCAAAATCTTGTAACATGCTTTTCAAAACATCAATATCATTAAATTGATTAGGAGGTGATACAACTTGGAATTTTGGAGATGGAATAGGGGATATAGTTGGAATATAGGGAATTTGAGGAGGAGGAACAGATTGAAATTTTGGGAATATGGGCATTAGAGGCCTTGGAAAAAGTTTACCATTTTGTATTAATATATTTTCTACCCTTATAATAATTTCATAGGCATTTGGCAAGGTATTAGCACCCATAGACTATATCATGACACTTATATTAGAATTAAGGGACTTAAGATAGTACAAAAATGCATACTCTAGGGATGGTATAACTAAAGAAAGGATCTTAGTTCATGTATTTTGGAATATGAGGTTTAAATTAGACAAGAATTCATGGGGGTACCTTTGTATGTAGTCAGATATTCAACCAAAGATATATGATTAGACATTTGTTAAAATTTCCTAACTAAGGCTACACCTAACTCATCCCAGGTAGTAATGGAGGTCAAAGGAATATTCCTATACCACTATAATTCTTTTCCTTTAAAGGAAGCAATAATCAATCTGATATGCACATTATCTTGAGTAACATTATGAATAGAACATAGACTAGAAACATCTTGGATATGCTCAATAGTAGTAGTTTTATCCCATTATCTAGAGAAGAAAGGGATACTTTTTAGGGTAGACACATGAATGTCATCATATTGGGCTAAATCTAGGGGACTACCCCTATTAAATGGGATAAACACTTGATTCCTAATAACTATTTGGGCAAAAAGGATTTGGGTTATGGGGACAATAGATTGGACTAAAATAATAGAATAATCAGGAGATGAATATTGTTTTGGAGGATAAGGTCTTGTACTATTGAACCTTGATATTTTATAATAAGTAGAAGGTAATTTAATATGTTCAAAAGGAGTACCTTTACTTGATGATCTTGTTGTAACCTTTGGCATGAAAGCATTGTCTATAAGATGTTATGAATTATATAAATTGAAGTATCTTCAACTTTTGATGATGGTAGATGTCTTCTCCTTTTACATTTTCTTATTTTAAATATTCAAAATTAAATAATGCCAAAGAATTTGGGTCCCAATAAGCATGCCAAAACTATTAGTGTTTTAGATTTGCACCTTAGCTGAGTAAGGGGATTATTCAGATCTTCCTACTCAAATCTAGTCCAACATGGGACTGATCCTAGGCCTTGGGTATCCTAATATGGATCATAAATTTGGAGAAGGCTAGATTCCTTTTGGATCTATGACCTATACTAAACCTAAACTAGCACTTGCTTGGAAAAGGAAAAGAGATTTTGAAAAAAACTTATAAATCATGTAAAAACGTCATGCACCAATTATTTGATCACTCAAACTCACACAATACACACTATGAGACACTTTTAAAACCAAATAATATCAATCTCACACAAATATTTTATAATAAGGCATTAATTAGCTATCAAATTAGCAAGAGAGGGAAAATATCCACTTTTAAGCTAGACAATAAACTATAAATTACACTTATAATGGCCAATAAGAATCACTAATCACTTCCTAAATGTGAGGAAAACTTAGACATAATAAATAAACATACATTCACTTAACCATAGTACATGAATTCATGGAACACACTTCAATCTAGCTTAGAAAAGGATGGAATTTAGTCTTTATTACATAAAACGGTGTCAGTAAAAAATTTAGTAAATTTTGGTCATATCAAAAAGAAAGAACCATTTTAAGGCTCAAAAGCCTATATTTATAGAAAATGGAAATATATATAGAGAGAGAGTTGTGCATTGAAAAGGCCTAATGACTTTGAATGGATTAACATTCTCAAGGATGATAAGTCATGGTCTTATCCATAAGGAATAAATTTTGTAAAATAATTGAATGCTCATTATCTTTATCCATCCACCTGATGTCCTTTCTAGAACTCTATGGCATTATCTAATGATTTGCTAAAAAGGATTATGTCTTGGAATTGATAGAATTATGCCACATCTACTTTGGGTGGCCATCGGTAATATTTATTGAAAATGTGATCATACTGATATGTGAGACACCTCTTCATGATCACATTTACATCTGTATTCATTCTAACTCAAACCTAGGTTCATTATATAGATTAAAAATAATCTTAGACCATTAGTTTTGATAGAGTCATAAATTCTAAAAAAATTTCAAATTGTTTTACTTTGCTTCAAAAACACTAATTTATCTTCTATCTCTGTATCTGGTCCCATATCGAATACCTATTCTTCATCTAGAAACCTTTGAGATCCAAGAGCTACTGTGTATAGGGATTCTTCATCTAAAATTAATGAACATGTCAATGGAATGTCTTTGTAATAGGGTCAAAAAGTTTGAAGTTATTGACTAGATGTCCTATTTAAACTTCAATGGTGATAGAGCCTTATCCTTAAACATTTTTCCTATATGAAAATGTCTCCTACTGACTGGGCTCTAATGGTGATATGGGTCCTTAAGATTTTGTTCATTTGGGTTGAATAACTGGTTCATTGACCTTTAATGGAAGATCTCTATATTTTCTTTATGTTTATTGGTACTTGATTTCTAACTCAAGCCATTCACATTATGACCACCTATATTTATTATTTTTGGTCTTATAGATTTTGATAACTTATTAACTCTACTCACACCATTAGATCTTTGTGATATGAATGTATGTGAGTTCTTAATTTCTTCCTAAAATGCCCCTTTAACATGTTTACTTGATTTCACACCATTGGATCAAGTTGTATGAGCTCATGCACAACATATATCTCATTGGGCCCACTTTCCTATTAGTTCTTATGCACCATCAGATCATTGGTATGATTGAATGTTTATTTTTGATTTATCTTGGACCCATTCTTTTTTTAATGAATGCACATCATTAGATTTTGGCTTGATAATCTTATACCATTGGATCATGTCCAACTTGTAGATCTTTAAGGGATTTAACTCTAGGATGTTTTGACTCATTTAAATCTAGCATAGATCATTATATCTCATGTTTCAATATGTGGGCTCACACAGAGCATCATATCTCAACCAACTTTAAACCTTTTAAGGATGCTTTTAAAACTAAACAATTACTTTATAGAGCTTAAACTTTGATGTTTGCACAAACATCAATGACTTCCCCAAATCTATCACTATATTTTGAATTTCAATGGTTATTTCATGTACATGAATTTGACACTAGTGCAAACATCTTATCAAAAAACTATTCATTGTAGCCTAAAATTAACATTTTCATAGTCATCATTATCTAGATAGAACACAATTTCCTTAGGCTATTTCCTTTGGATATTTTGTTGAAAATTATGTATTGGACACTTTCTTGAAATAAATGACCCTTTGGGACATTGTCTAAGGAAACTTTTTCTTGAAAAAATACCCTTTAAATATTTTTCTTTGGAACTTTTGATGAAGAAATACCCTTAGAAAAAAGTATTTGGGACACTTTAATGTAGAAAAAGTGCCCTTCAGAAAAAGTGTTTGGGACACTTTGCTTGATAAAATACCCTTCAAGACTTTTATATCAGACCACTTTCCTATAGAGTGACCCTTCAATAAAATTGTTTGGAGATTTTTCCTGAATGAAACAATCCTTATAATTTTACTACAAACAAAATGTTTGAGAGAATTTATACTTAGCCTTTTTTTTATGTGGATAATTTATTCAAAAGAAATAAGTCATTGAGGAATTTTTTTTGAAAAAAATTCCCGAAGAGAAATCTATCTTCATAGTTTGCTTCAAACATTTTATCTAAAAGAATTCATGACTTTAGAAACTTTCTCTTAGACGAATTATTTGAAATAATCTTCAAAACTTAGCCGTAAAAGGGTCCTAAAAGATTTAAACTTAGAAAAATAAAAACCTGAGATAAATATGCCAAGTAAGGACTTAGCAAAAAAAAAGGTTATATACATAGCTTTTTTAAAAGCTTGTAGGCCCTTCTGAACTTGTACTTAAATTATTTCTTGATTCTTAAAGAACTAAAAGAACTATGCAAACCTAAATCTTGTGAAAACTTGTTTTATGACCTTAAACTACTTGGTTTCACAATGAAGCCTACTCATATTGAATCATTGGACCAATTTTCAATTAGGATTCTACTCCTTCCACTAAAATTTTAAACCAGGCACTAAATTTGGTAAGTAGACCAAATTTGGTCAACATCTTTGCTGATTTGGCTAGGCAACATGCATGTTATGCTTGAGAACTCAGACCATTTTCATGACTTCAAGATAAAATTTTCACTTGCAAAGATAAAATAATTATAACAAACATGGAAAGAAATGAACATGAGATAGAAACTAACCTAAAAAGTAAAGGATACAAACTACTAAACAACTATGAAAATAAAAGCACATATTTGGGATAAAAGAAAGGAAAATAATGTGTTAAGAAAACACTTAGAGAAAGAACAAGAACAACTAACTATATACAGGGAACTTATCTTCCTTAATAGCAATTCTTTAGATGCATCCCATTGATTGAGATAGGAAGCTCTTCACCATTCATCCTTGTAAGTTGGAAATTATTTTGGGATTTATAATTGGAGATTGTATATGGAACACTCTAGAGAGAATCAAATTTTGTATGATTTCCTAGCTTAGCTCTATCCTCATCCCACTTTAGGACCAAATCTCCTTATTGAAAACCTCTTAAAGAAGTTCCTTTGTCAAAATATCTCTTTATCATTGCTTGATGGGCTTCCATAGCCAACATGGACTGATGCCTTATCTTTTCTAGCTCCATGATCTCAACATATCTTATTTCCATTAGCTCATTCTCCAAAACTTTAAGATGATGCATCAATTCTAAAGCAATGAATTCAAGAGAAATAAGCATTCTTGCTTCCTTACCATATACTAGCTTATATGGAGAATTAACTATGGACCTATTATAGGTGATCCTATAATCCCATAAAGATGACTTCAATTTTATATGCCATGATCTCTTATTATCTTCTATAGTCATCTTAATGATTTTTATTAAATTCCTATTAGTAGTTTAAATAAGGCCATTACCTTGTGGATAATAGTTTAATGAGGTATTGAGGAAACACTATGTTGAAATGCTCATTGGTTGATATTTGATCTTAAAAAAATACATAGAATTATCAAAAATTATAGTTGAAGGGGCCCCAAATATAGTAAACAAATATTCATAGAAGTCCAAAACATTTATTTCATTAGCTTCTTCTAATTTCACTGCCTTTGTCCATCTGGTAAAAAAATCTATGGTAGTTAGGATCCACTTGTGTCCTGGGCTTGAAGGGGGGTCGATTAAACCAATAAATTCCAATACCTATTACACAAAGGGTTTATTTAATAAAATTTGTTGGAGAGGTAAGGATTCAAGCTTTACCTTTCCAACAAACATAGCACATTGTTTACATTTCCTAGTCCATGCATGATAATCACCAAATAAATTTAGCTAGTAATACCCACCTCTCATGATCTCATGGGATTTTATACTTAATAAATAATGTCCTCTACCATGTCTATCATGGAACTACTCAAGCAACCTCTATGTTTGATCATGTTTTATGCATCTTAGTAGTATGCCATTGATATCCTTTTTGAACAATACCTTATCAACAAGAAGGAAAGGAATTTATTATAATCTAAAATATCTGCTCTTTAAAGGGGTCAGATGACAAGGATCAATACCATCCTATAGATACCTTACAATATCTTGGAACCAATTAAAAGGTGATGATTGATCAGTTGTAACTTCTTCATCATTTGACACCATAATTAGTTCATTAGACTCCTGCAAGTCTTGGGCTAGATGTTCAAAAAGTCCTTTGCCTCTAACTAGCTTTATGAAATTTATCTCAATATCATATTCCATGACCTTAGTTATCTAACCATCTCTCTTGACATTTATATCTTTTTTCAGAAGAAAATGTTTGACACTTGGATCTACAACCATCAAATGTATCTTAATATTGAATAGCAAGTACCTAAACTATTTAAGAGACCTTATGATTGAAAGTACATGCTTATCAACAAAAGAATAACTTTTCTCATATTTTTTTAATCCTTAACTGAAGAAGGATATTGATTTATCTAAATTCACTTTATTATACTAAATGAGAATACTTGAAATTATGTCAAGCTTAGCATAGCTGTATAAGAAGAAATCCTTTGTAAAGTTAGGTTTCAAGAGTGTAGCAGCACTGGTTATTTCTTTCTTTATCTCTTCAAATCTTCTCATTCCTTATTTGGACCAAATGAAACTCTGAAATTTCTTTAGCATAGTTGTGAGTGGTTTGGCTAAAGTAAAAAAATTTAAGATGTATTTCCTTATGAAATTTATTTTGCCTAAGAAGTTTTGCAAGGATTTCTTGTGTTTAGGCAATGAAAGTGAAAGAATTGATTTTATCCTATAAATATCTATTATTGTACCATATTTTGAAATTATATGTTTGAAAACCTACCTTCATGAATATAGAAAACACACTTTTTTTATTCAAAGACATTCCAAATTTCCTACACCTTTCAAAGACTTGTCTGAGATGAATCATATGCTTATTTGTACTATTAGATAATATTATTATGTCATCTAAATAAACAAGAATAAAATTTATAGGGAGACACTAAAATGTCATGTCCATAGCCTTCTAAAAAGTGGTTCTAGTATTGGATAAACCAAAAGCCATCTTTCTATATGCAAATGTCCCCCACTTTGTGGTGAAGGCTATTTTAAACCGGTCTTCTTCTTTGACTAAAATTTGGTTATATCCACTACAACCATCCAATAAAGAGAACCTTTATGAACCTACAAATAGATATAAAATTTATTCCTTTTATCACAATGGGTAGTGGTATTTAAGAGAGGCCTTGTTCAATTCATGGAAGTCAACACATATCCTTATTTCACCATTCCTTTTATGTATTAGAACAAGGTTTTCCACCCAAGTTGAGTGCTTAATTATAAATATTATAGTTGACTCAATGATCTTATGCAGTTTAGATCTCATCAAAGGTTCAAGCTATGGGCTAATAGGCCCTTGCCTTTATCTAATTGGCTTGGTTTCATCTTCTAAATCAATGGTATGTTGAGCTAGACTTTGATCAAATCCTTTAAGGTCATTGTACTATCATGTAAAGACATATGCAAAACTTGAACATAACTTAATAAAATCTTCTTTATTTGAAGATGTGCAAACTTTACCCAATTTTAAACTCTTACCAATGACAATATCCACATTTGTATATTGTTCTTCCTTGGTTAACAAAGAAAACTTTTCTTTTCTCAATTCATAATCTCTATTGAGTATATTTTCAAGGGTGACCAACCCTTTAGGCAACTTATTTGTCTTGAATTTCATAATCTGGTCATCATACTGTTATAAATGCTTATCTTGGTTTGTTGAGGATAATCTAAGTTCCTCTTGTAAGAATATGATAATATGATTATCATCTTTAAATACTTGCCAATTATCATGGTTTTCTAGGATAGAAGGTCTTACAACTACCTTGATGTGTGATTGAACTTCTTCATTTTTTATGTCATCTAAGATACTAAATTGTCATCCAATGGTAGCTAGCTTGTCTACATGCTTATTTTTATTAATTGATATGGACTAAATATTGAAGTTTTGAAAGTATTCAACTAGGTCCCATACTCTATGATTATAGAAGATAAGTAGTGTATTCTTTCATATATTAATTCCCCTTACTTGGTTAACTACTATTTCACTATCTCCAAAGACATGTAAGGAATTGACCTTCATCTTTCTTGCCCATTGAAAACCATGCACTAGTGCTTTATATTCAGTAATATTATTGAAAAAGCCTAAAAAAAATTTGAGATAAGATAAATAACTTTTATTGGTTGGATAAATTAACATCATTCCAACTCTAGTGCCATGTTTATTCTTGGATCCATCAAAATATAGCTACCACATTCCATCACTATGCTGATCATCTTTAATTAATGTTGGAATTGGTGAATCATTTTAATGAAGATAATATACACCAAATCCCTCTTCTTCAAGTAACTTGTATGGATCATGTCCATTAAAATCATAGGTCCATTTATCAAGGAAAATATCTAGGACTCCATCTAGAGGTGATTTAGTTTCTACGTCATTATTTTCTAGTACCTTGTTTGAGATAACATCATTAGTGTTCACCATACATGGCATATATGGCTACAAATAAAATATTAAAATAGGTTAAGAATGTATTTTCACCTTAGTATCATACCTAGTTTTGAATATTAAATATTTCTAATCAACTGAGAAATATCCTCCAATCTTTGAAGTAATGTTTCTTAATAAGCACATGGTAAAATAGGGAGGCAAGTCCACTACAACTACATTTTGTTAAATAAAAACATTGGGTCAAGCATGTAATGTTAGTTTTATATATTTGATTATTCCTACAATATTTTTTGGTGATCGATCTAATTTCAATACTCCTTTAGTATTTAGCTCATATACAAGACCAAGCTTATCTACAATTCGTTTGGGCATGATAGTACTACTAGCTCCACTATCTACCATACAATTATGGACTAAGTAGTCACCTATTATCAATGAGACATAAAATGGAGTGGTTTTGTTTGATTTAATACTGGTTTTGACTACCTTTGTCATGTTATGCATCTATTGATTAGGTTTCTAGATTTGTTAGTTTGGATTGGCCAAGATAGTTCCTTATTTCTCAGCTAGATCTTTGGATACCTTAAGATTTGAAAGCTGTTGAATAATCATGATTTTTTACCTTAGAATGGTAAGGTAATACCACATGATAATTCTAAAATTTTATTTATTCATTAGTTATATTATGCTAAAGGATACACTATTAGCCTTTGGCTACAACTTTGGAGACACTAGTTATTCTCTAGTTAGGGGCATTTGGGAAACTTTCACTATCTCTATATTCTAAATATTTTGTGCTATAGGAAAAAAAACATAATATTTAACACTAATTTAAACAAAATTAGGAACACTATAAGTATGATGAGTGTCGTTTAACTCTTTATTGAATCAGTATTTTAGATTATTGTCTATCAAGCCAGGGTCAGTTTTCAAAACTATCTATAGTAAAGTTTATGGTGGTAGATCTATAAATTGGTCTTGGGAGGATTTTGATGATTCAAATATAAATTTTACCAATGAAATAATTATTCTAAGCTAATTACTTCACACAGTTTCTGAAAGAAGATATTAACCATTACACTAATTAATTCAATCCTTTTCTTTAAATTAAATCACCCTTAATCTACTTCATACTTGCTTAGAAATGTAAATCTATCTAATTCAAACTTGCTAAAACTATAAATCTAAATCTAATTCACACTTTGCTTAAACTATAAATCTAAATCTAATTCACACTTTCCTTGAATTGTAAATCTAAATCTAATTCATACTTGCATGGAAATGCAAATCTATATCTAATTCACACTTTTCTTAAAAATGTAAATTTAATTCTTCATACACACTAGAAAAATGAAATACTGTTGAAATATAAACCAAAAATTTACTATTTTATGAAAGATTAAGACATGCAACAATTGAAGACACTTTGATTACCTAATTATGGAGAATTAATTTAACTTAAATATAAATACCATAAAAAAATTCTTGGTTTTAAGGAGAGTGGGCCCTTTCTCTTCTTAGAGTCAAGAATGAAGTTTACTCAGTACTAAATATTGGAATAATTATGCATTAACTCATGAAATCTAGAAAGTTTAGAATATTCTTATAGCTCAAACTATAACTATATTAATTATTATTTTTACTCCAGATAAAAATGTACATATTTATACTCATTTCTCAAACTAAAGACAATATGTTGAAAAATAGAACTACTAGTCAATTTTTTTTCCCCAAAGTTAGGAGATTCAGATTGATTATAATCCTAGAGAATCCAACTATTATCACAAAATAGTTATATTATCCCTATAATAGTTCCATGGTGCAAATATGTAAAAAGTGTATCAAGATTGAATCCTTCAAAATAAGAGGCAAGTATTTCATTGATATGATTCCATCTAGAGTAATCTTCCTCTTTAGATCATCTAAAAAATATTTTGCTTCTTAGATATTAGATCTATAAAGTCTGTAGATTCTAGACTGGCAGAGTCAATAGATCCTAGACTGGTAGAGTTCATAGATCCTATCCTAGTAGAGTCCATAGATCTTGGACTGGCTGAGTCTATAGCTTCAAAAATTGAGGTCAAAATTAGAACTTCTCCACAATGCTATTTCTACCATCCTTCTTGTATATTCTTCAAAACCAAAACACTAAAACATGTTACATGTTAGGTATAAATATCTATATGATTTGCAAAATATTATATCCTTAGAGAGATGAAATGAAATAAATTTCATGTCAATAATGAGCCATATTTTGGTCTCATCATCTCCCCTAGATTTTACCTATTGCAAGTCCCATTGTAAACATTCAACTAGCTTCATTCGTTCTTGGCCTATTTTCCATGCCCTTGCTGAGATCATATTCATCAAATTAATCTTTTATATGTTGATCTATATTGATTTTAAATCCTTTATACATCTGAAACATTCTTTTCCATATGTTTAACCCTTCATTAGATTGCGGTGCCCAATTCTACCATCTAGGTACTGGTATGATAAACAATAAAGGTATATACCTCATTCCATCCCATGTTTTCTCTCCTCCAGAGTTTATTACTTCTATAATTTTTTCAAGAATTGATTCACCTCTTCTTTTAGTTGACCTCAAATTTTTAGGATACATAAATTCTCATCTTTTGAGAGATACTGATAATTGGTCCCATCTTTTCACAGTAGTAACAAAAACTAAATCAAAGTTTTGTTTTAAAAATAGGTCAAATGAAATAATATAGCTATAAAAAGCTTCCAAATAGTGTTTTTTGATGGTAGTATTTAAAAATTATCTATTTAAATTATGGTCAATCAATCTTGAAATGGAGAAGGCTAGTCTATTGCATAACCCTATAGAATTAATATCATCTGTATATTCTTCAAATCTATTTTTCCAAGCCAATTGATTCTTGAAAGTGGAATGAAGTGCTCTCAATTAAACTTCTCCTACATATAAATTTATAAAAAATTTATTTTTTTCATGATCTCCTATTATCAAATCATGCAAATAAAATTCATAGAGGAGATCTTGAGTATCATACCCAAAAATAAAGAATATTTCCAAAAATGTAGATGGATCCAGAATATTATAAGGAAGATGGAAAGATATCTTAAGAATTTTACATCTATAGAATTGTTCAAATAGGAAAAGAATATATGCATGATCTAGACTTATACAAGCCAAAAGAATCTCTCCTAAGTTACAAGCATTCTATAAGTCTTCCTTCAAAATCTGAGTTTTAGTTTCTAATATTTGTTTTTCATTTTCTAATTTCTTATTGGTAATGACTAAAAATTCATTCTTATATTTGATTGATTGATATTTCTCTTGACCTTGATGTAACATTTCTAATGAAGGAATATATAGATAATTGGTTTGACATCCTTGATAAACAAATGTTTTTAGAGAAAATGTAGGCTAACTATCCTTAACAAAAAATGTTTGAGAATAATTCAATAGTTTCTATTTTAAATTTCTATTTTCTTTTTGAAGACTCTTTATATATGTCCATGAATTGAATTCTTCCTCCTATTTTTGTTTTATTATTTATTCTAGTTTATTAAATTTTAAAGTAAAATTCAAATATTTTAATTCTAATTTTGGTACTAATAAAGAGTTGAGCTGATCCTTACTCTATAGTAGGCTGAGTAGATTTACAATATTTGTTACTTGTTACTGAATCAACTTTTGGGCTTTAGAAAGTTCCATGGTTAGCTACATGATAGGATCCTTGGGATTGGATGGTTATCCTTATTCAAATGTATATAGAGCTTTACCTTTGTCTAATATAACTTCAGTTTGATCATTTTTTTCTCCTATTGAATTACCTTATTTAGATTCTAGTTCCCTTAATGGAGAGATTTATAATTCCTTCAAAGATTACATGGTAGGGATTTCAACATGTTCTTCCATAAGAGCTATTTTAGGAGTCTCTCATTATTTAATAGTGTATTAGTCAAACCCTTAGCCTTCTCAGGTCCTATAAAGGTAGCAACTTGTCTTTTTAATTTTATTCTTCCTAAGTAGATGACTAGTTACTCAATAGGTTCTTGAGGTTCTTGTGGAGGATCTAAAATAGTGAAGGTTTTAGTAGCTTGATATCTTGTAACTATTCGAGAAGAGAGAGGGGTTTCCTTTAAAAATTTAGGTTGTTTTTACTTTTTCCTTGAGCTCATTTATTTGGTGGGTGTATAAAATGTAAGAGATTACCTTTGTGATTGGATTGAACCTAATGTTATAGTTTTCTTGTTTAGGTGGGATTATAATTTGTCTAATGACTTTATTTTTAAAGTCTTCCAAAACTTCTTATCCTTATTTTATAAAATGATGTTGAATAATCAAGTGAACAAGGCCATAATGTTTGAGGGAAGCATTAGGGGTTGTGGTCATCACTTGGAGGTGACCGTACAAGAAATATGGAATGTTAATTTTACACTGGGGGTTTTACCTTTTATTTGTAAGATGTATCAAGATTTTCATGGCTTTTCCTCCTAAAAAAATACATTTCCCTTCATAGGTGATATACTTGATTACCCATAATTCCACAAACTGCCATGGCTCTAGAAGTGAATCTATACAAATCCCCTTACATTTCCCTTTTGAATTAATAAAGCATGCATCTATAGTATATTCATTTAAATTAAATTGAGAAATTAGGTCATTAAATAAAATTATTCTTGTTACTTTTGTTCATTCATCTAGGATTTCTATGATTTCACTAATAACCTGATGAGAGACTAGAATAACTACTCCAACAATAGAAAATTTAAGAGTAAGGTTTTTCATGAATTCTCTTACCAGTATCTCATAGAAGCCCTAGAATTTTTGGATGAATGGTATCCATCCATTCACCTCAAATACTACCACATAAGCCCTATAATTAAGGAATTTTGTTACCTTTTTTGGTTTTGACCTTGTCTTTTGCCCCATTCTTCCATAAATTTATGAATGTAAACGAAATTGCCATTGATTGTGGAGATTTTTTCCAAATTTAAACTTGGTTTTTCACTTATTTTCTTTTAGAATTTGTAAAATAAAGTATCTAGTGCACTTTGTAGAGACTAGTAACTTCTACGAGCAAGTTATGTGTGTGAGTTTATTTATCTATGAGTTGGTGGTAGTTGTAATCATTATTTTACATGAATTTTGGCTTCACTAGATGTCTATAGAGTGGGACTATTGACTATTGAGGTGACCTAAACATTGACATGATTGATTGAATGATGGCATGGCCTAGTGATAGTTTTATTGCTCACATGGACGGGATAATTATTGCTTCTACCACCATAGGATTTTTCCATATTTGATCAATAATGATTAGAGACCCTTTTATTTCTAGGATTTTTATATGATGATGTCATCATAATTTTAATGATGCAATTAATTACATTGGATATATTTATCCATTATGGCATGTGTTATCTCATCTCCTTCTTTTGTATGTTATGATTATTCCTTCCTTTAGGGAATAAATGATTATCTAGTTGTACTTTTTCATCTCCTTAGGATTAACCTTATTTAAATCAAAAACTTCTAGTTCACTAAAACATAAATAAATAAACTTATCACTCACTTATAATTACCTCAGATATTGTTCTTTCCTTACCATTTGTCTACAAGTAATTTTACATGAATTACTTAGCATACTTCAAAAGAACAATATAAAGTTTCATTGCATGAGGAAATCAATCAAGATTTCATGATCAAACTTTTTTTTAATTTTTTCCCCTTAACCAACCATTACAAGTTTTCTAGTCAAGGCCCTTTTTAGTAATGCATAACCAACCAGTAAGTTGGTTTTATAACTATGCATTGTCAATAGCATCCCTAAAAGGATTACTATTGATTTTTTTTCTTTACCAATAGAGAGCAATTATTAAAGATCAAGTTCCCTTGAGGAAATTGATTCCTCCAAGAAATCTATTTCACTTTTCATTTTCTATACAAATCCATCTTTACTGAGAGGTTTTTGATAAAGTTTCAACCTATGCCCATTGATTAGAAGAGTTCTACTATCATCAATGGGCATCAACTTGACAAAACTATTTTCAAAGACTTGCTCTATTTGATATGGTCTTAACCACTTTGTCTATAGTTTACCTTTGAATAATATAAATTTTGAGTTAAACAATAATGCCTAGTCTCCTTTCTAAAAATTTCATTATTTGATGTGTGAGTCATGCCAAATTTTCCTTTGATATTGTACCAATTCATTCCTCTATACTACTTTAATTCTCATTTCATCAAGTTGATGGAGTTGCATGAATCTCTCCTTCTATACATTTTATAATTAAATTACCACTTCTAATGATATTTTCAATGTTTGTAATTCAAATTCAATAGAGAATAAGGGTTTCTTACCATAAACTAGCTTGTAAGGAGAGAAACCAATAGTTGTTTTCTAGGTGGTATTATAGGTCCAAACTACTTCTAGTACTTTATCTACCCAATATTTTCTATTGGTACTAACAATCTTGATCAAAATGGTTTCTAATTATATGTTGATGACTTGAACTTGTCCATTAGCTTGTGTGTGATATGGAGAAGATTGCTTATGCTATACTTGATATATTTTCATGAAGTACTTTATCATATTTGACATGAACTAGGGTCCTTAATTTTAGACTATCTACCTTGGAGCACCAAATCTCTACATATTTCTAAAATATAGGAAATCTACTACAACTTCTTCTCAAACATGTGTTAAAACTTCAATTTTTACCCATTTTGTAACATAGTCTATGTAGACTAATAGATATTCCTTTCCTCTAAATGTGGGATCCATAGGTCTTACAAAGTCAATTCCCCATTT
Organism: Torreya grandis; assembly: GCA_037957365.1. Classification (NCBI taxonomy): domain Eukaryota; kingdom Viridiplantae; phylum Streptophyta; class Pinopsida; order Cupressales; family Taxaceae; genus Torreya; species Torreya grandis. The sequence goes on from JARHVA010005181.1 coordinate 599,517, forward strand.
CTCAAATGGTTCTAAAACTAGAAGAGGATGGAGAGGCATCTCATATGAAAGAGTGGGTTGTCACATTCTTTGACATGCATCACATTATCTGATATATCTTTTTACTTGTCTTTGAAGGGAAGGCTAGTAGTATCCTACTCTTAGGATTTTGTGTATAGTCCTCTGGGTTGAGTAATGTCCTCCTCTTGGTTCATCATGATAATCTTTGATGATGTCATAGGTTTCATTATTGGTTACACACCTATGAAACACATGATCAGGTCCAAATTTAAATAACATTCCATTAATCCATTTAAAAGAACAACTTTCTATAATTAAACATTTTCTTTTCTTGAAAAATATAGAGGAAACTTCCTTGTAGCAAGGTAATTATCTATATTAACAAACCTTGGAGATTTTTCTGAAATAGCAAATAGTTGTTCATCTAGAAAATCATCCTCCACTGGTTCTTTTTCACCTAAAGTGTTAAGTCTGGACAAGAAATCATCAACCACATTAAATTTTCTTGGTTTATCTATAATAGTTATATCAAGCTCTTATAAAAGTGATAGCCATATGATAATCCTTCCTCCCACTATTGATATTTTGGTAAGGTATCTAATAGCTAAATTGTTTGTATAGACAAACACCTTGTATCCTATTATATAGTGTCTTGATTTATTTATTACATAGATTACAACAAGAAATTATTTTTTAGTTGTGGTGTAATTTCTTTTAGCAGGTGTCATATTTTTATTGATATAATAGATAGCATGCATGTGATCATTCTCATCTTTTTGTCCTAGGACTGCACCCATTACTATGTTGGAATCATATATATATATATATATATATATATATATATATATATATATGAAAAGGTTGTGTCCAATCTAGTCCTCTTAATACTGGGGTAGTACTAAGCATTGTTTTGATTATTTCAAAATCTTATTGGCAATCAACACTCTATACAAAATCACTATCCTTTGTGAGCAAAGCAAACATAGGAGCAACTATTTTACTGAAGTTGCCTATAAAGCATCTTTAATATACAACATTTCCTAAGAAAATTTTAACCTCTATTTTTTTATGTGGAATAGGTAGGTTGGATATTATCTCAACTTTATTGGGTTCTACCTAAATGCCTCTTGAATAAATGTGATGTCCTAACACTATTTCTTGATCTATCATCAACAAGCATTTTTCATGACTTAATGATAATTGATGTTCCTGACATCTTGTCAAAACCCTTTCTAAATTAGTAATAACTTCTTCATATATTTCTCCATAGATAGTGAAATCATCTATGTAAACCTCTACACAGTCATTAGTGAGGTCAAAAAATATTGTTAGGACTGGTCTTTGAAAGGTTGTAAGAGCATTGCAAAGTCCAAATGGAAGTACTCTATAGGCAAAGGTTACCTAAGGATAGGTGAATGTGGTTTTATCCCAATCTTTAGCTGCTACCATTATTTGGTTGTATCCACTAAACCTATCTAAAAAAGAGAAATATTTTTTCCCTACCAAATTTTCTAGAACTTGGTCAATGAAAGGCAATGGAAAATAATATTTTAAAGTGGATTTATTCAATTATATATAATATACACATACATTACATTTAACATTATTTTTATGTATAATTAATAATGGTGAAACCCATTGGCTATCTGAAATAGGGTAAATAAATCCTACATCTAGCAATTTTTGAATTTTTGTTTTGACTATGTCTTTCAATGCTAGATTTATTCTTCTTTGTGGCTATTTTAATAGTTTTATTGATTGTGTAGATATGATGTTTACATAAAATTGGATGAATTCCATTCATATTAGTGTAATACTAAGCAAAATCCTTGGTGTGTCATTCTAAGACTTCAAAAAGTTGATCATCTTCATCATTTATCAACCAACTATTAATGTTCAAGACTTTTCCTAGTAACACCATGAGAAGTTTAGTGCTTGGATGATTAGGTTTCACTTTATTAAATTCATTCATTAATGAATTAAAATTACATGGATGAGGAAGTATCATATGGAATGTAGTTATGTTTTCAACAAATAATTTTCTAGGAAGAATAGCTCTTACTAATGGGAAATGAAATGCACTCAAGAAATTAGTATATTGTGTTTCTTCCCTATTCAAAATATTTGTCTAAATCAGCATATGATCATATGATTAAGAATAAGTAAAAAGGTTTAGATAATATGTCCCAAGAAAATATAGAGAATTCATAGATTTTGGACTGGCTGAGTTTATAGATTCTAGATCAGCTAAGTCTATAGAGTCTAGATTGACAGAGTCTATAGATTCTAGATTGGCAAAGATTTTTGCTAAATGGTCATGTTCTTCATAAACTTGGATTAATTATTAATTAAATTATTCTATATTCTCTTTCACTATAATTTTATCCAAATATGAAGTCATTTTTCATATTGTCTAGTTTATCCACCCAAAGTTTTTCTATGTGGTTGACTAATGGTTTTGTAGGAGGGTACAAAGAAATGTTTTTGGATTTTAAACCATTGGAAATGGTCATGTCTCTTGACCTACAATTAATTATTGCTACCATAGTATCTATCCATGTTCTTCTTAGGATTAGGAGATATCTTAAATTCTTGGTTTTAGGCTACAACACCATAAAGTCAACTAGATACTCCCAAGATTCAACAGGTACTAAAACATTATCTATAGTTCCTTTTGGTTTAGCCACAAATTGATCTACCATTTAAAGGATGGTAGTGGTAGGTTTCATTTCAATTAGGGATAGTGTTGTGAGAGTATCATTTATCATGACATTGATTGTTGACCCTAAATCCACTAGAACATTTAGACTTTCCTTTCCTCCTATTATGACTATTATGACAGGACTACCACGGTCTGCATACTTGGGTATTAAGACTTTTTTTGATAAAAAATTATTAATCTTGCCATCAACATATATGGTTTTTGGATATTTTTTCTTTCTTCTAAGTGTCTTGACACATAAATTGTTGATGATGTTGTTCAATTCAAGAATGTCCCTAATAACTTTTAATAGGGGTACCGCAATGTTGATATTTTGCAGTTCATGGATCAAGTCTGATTCTTATTTGATTTCAATTTTGTTCAATCTTTTAGGAAAAGGAACTACTGGCATAATGGTGTTTTCCTTGTTTTATTTAAAATTTTAATTTATTTCCATTTCCTTGTTGTTTGATTAAAACTATTTTGTTTCTTCATTTCCATTTAATATTTCAAAAATGAGAATTGGTGGTTCCTTTATAGTTTTCCCTAATCTTAACTAAATATCAAAGGAGTCAATTTCTCCTACATTCACTGTGCCATCTTGTTCACTAACATAAATAGGTGATGGTTTCTTATTCTTTGGATTAGCTATTAGTTTTATAGGCATTAGGTGTTGATTAACTTGTTCTAGATATTAGACAACAAGGGGTGGCATTATAGTTTTCTCATGTGGTGGTCTTCCTGGTTGATTGTATTATGGATTAGGATTTAATTGTGTATGTGACTATTGTTTGGGCACCCATGGCTATTGTGGAATCATCCATGGTTGAGGTGGTATCCATTTTTATCCTTGCCATGGAATTTAAGCTGATGCAATATATGTTTGTTTCTACATGGATAGAGGCATAGGAACATTTCATGATTATGTCCAAGGGTTACCTAGATTTAAGGAAGCAAACTTTCCTTGATGCTAGTTTTGTGTAAAAAAAGTCTACTTCTGAATATAGTTTAGCTCTTCACTAGGTTGAATGTTTGAATTCATCTATGTTTTAAAAGTGGGAAGATAAGTACAATGATCTGTGTCATGGTCTTTTCCTTCATATATTCCATAGGATGAAATGTTTGTTTTATCTAAAGGACTATCTCTAAGGGCATGTTATAACCTACACTTAAGATAATATATTGCCAATGGTTTTGTTGTATTGTATTTAGCCTAAAATCCATCCAATGTGGTATTGAGTGTGACCAAATGTCTATCTGTAGATTAGTAAATTCTTCCATCAATTTACCCATTTCATTATATTTCCCTAGTCGTGTTCTCTTAATCCCTATTTTTGTCCTGGAGTAGTTAGTATAGAGTTATGAAATCTAATGAAAGGCCAATTTATTTGTCTCCTCCTCCAATTAAATTTAATGTATCTCTAGTTTCATCATATAATCCTTTAAGGAAAACAAGTTTTAGGACTTCCTTAGTGACTGGGTAACTACTCTACTTATGAACAAATGTAAATCTATCTAGATAGTCTTCCAAGGATTCATTCTCATTATATTTGATTTTAAAAAAAGATTCCTTTCTTTCCAATACCCTACAATAATCTTGATACTTGTTTAAAAATGCAATTTCTATTTCATCCCATGTCTGAATGGAGTTACCTAACAAGCCCATGAACCATTTCATGGTTACATCTTTGAGTGTAGATGGAAAAAAATTTAGTTTTTGATTGTTTATCATATATTCATAGGTTTGAAAAAGTATCTTAAACTTAAAAAAAAAATTGGTCAAGATCTTCTGTAGATTTTCCCCAAAAATTTGGAAAATTAGTAGGAGAAACATTTTTCATGGAAGTTTGATCATTAGGATCTGAGACAATGGGAATGGAAAAAGTCTTCCCTAGTATTTCAACTTGTTGGTTTTGTTGTTGAGCCATGTCTTCTTCTTCTTCTTCTGATGGTTCTTTAAAACTAGGATTAGCTTCCCAATGAACTTTGGTTGAAGGTTGTATAAATTCTTTAAAACTCTCTTAAGTGATGGCTTGTTCAAATACTTCTAAATATTTTACAAAATCTAAATACTCTCTTATTTAAAATGGATGTTTTGGGTGAATTTTTCCTATAAGACTTGGTTGAGACAATGCTCTAGTCCCAAATAATATTTTGGGAGAATCCTAAAGATATGATTCCATAGCTTGTTTAAGGCTCTAAACTAAAGATGATGGACTTCCTTGGAGTTTTGAAGTAGATATTTTAGCTTTATTTTTGGAGGGTATTTAGGGATAAACTTCCCTTTAGAATCTTTAGGTCAGAACATAAATTGATTTCTCTTTATTTGATTTTCATTTTTTTATATATATTTTTTACTATAGATCAATAAGGTTTACCTTATTAACACCTAAGAATTTCCATGGAAACAATTCCAAAAATTATGAGTGTCATTTAACTCTTCATTTGATCAATCTTTCAAAATGATGTCTATCAAACTAGGGCTGATGTTCAAAACTATCTATAGTAAGGTTTATGGTGGTATATCTATAAGTTGGTCCCAGGGGGATTTTGATGATTCTAATCTAACTTTAAAAAATGAAATAATTATTCTAAGATAATTGATTCACACACTTGATAAAAGAAGATATTAACCATTAAACTAACTAATTCAATCCTTTTCTTGAAATTAAAGTACCCTTAATCTAATTCATACTTGCTTGGAAATGTAAATCTATCTAATTCACACTTGTTGAAACTGTAAATCTAAATCTAATTCACACTTTCCTTAAACTATATATCTAAATATAATTCACACTTTTCTTGAACTATAAATTTAAATTAAATTCACACTTGCATGGAAATGTAAATCTATATCTAATTCACACTTTTCATAAAAATGTAATTTTAATTCTTCATTCACACTTGTTGGAGAAATGAAATACTATTAAAATGTAAACCTAGAATTTACTATTTTATGAATGACTAAGACATGCAACGATTGAAGATACTTTAATTATATAATAATGGAGAATTAATTTAACATAAATATAAATACCATACAAAAATTCTTAGTTTCAAGGAGAGTGGGCCCTTGCTGTTCTTAGAGTCAGGAATGAAGTTTACTTAGTAGTAAAAACTGGAATAATTCTGCATTAACTCATGAAATTTAAAAAGTTTACAATATTCTTGGAGCTCAAAATATAATTATATTCTTTATTATTTTTAATTTAGATGAAAATGTACATATTTATACTAATTACTTAGACTAAAGATAGTATGCTAAAAAAAAGAACTACTAGTCAATTTGTTGCTACCCAAAGATAGGAGATTCAGATTGATTATAATCCTAGAGAATCCAACTATTATGACAAAATAGTTATATTATCCCTATAATAGTTTTATGGTACAAATATGTACAAAGTGTATCAAGATTGAATCCTTAAAAATAGGAGGCAAGTATTTTTTTGATATGATTCTAGCTAGAGTAATCATCCTCTTTGGGTCATCTACAAACTCTTTTGCTTATTAGATTTTGGATCTATAAGGTTTGTAGATTCTAGACTGGTAGAGTTTGTAGATCCTAAACTGGTAGAGTCCATAAATCTAGGACTAATAGAGTCTAGTGATCTTGGACTGGTTGAGTCTATAGCTTTGAGAAATTGAGGTCAAAACTAGAACTTCTCTAAAATGCTATTTCTACCATCCTTCATGTGTATTCTTCAAAACCAAAACACTAAAACATGCTACTTGTTAGGTATAAATGACAAATTGGTAACTCAATATTTGGTTTGACATAAATGTGATAAAGTATCTATTTTCCATGTAATATTTAGCTAAAGGTCTATGATTTTGATAAGATTATTTACTTAGAGTGATGAAATGAAGGAAATTCCATGTCAATAATTTGCCATATTTTGGGACTCATCAAAGTATTACTTACATCTTGAGCTTCCTCAACTACTCTTCTTTTAGCTTTAGTTAGAGCTACCACTTAACCATTTGTGTTGTGATTTTTACCAACTTAGTCAAATATAATATGATCATCCAAATGCCAATTAACATTGATATCATTAGTGTGTCCAAGAATTTATTTAGCTTCTCCTTAGAATTCCATATTCATGTTTTGATACTAGCCACTTTGAAGAGAGAACTCTTCCTATGTCATTTATGGCATAGGAATATCTTATGACACCAAGGCTTTATTTTGAGGGTCATTTGGATTGGAAGGCTACCAACCTAGATCTTGCATCAAATTATTTTAGGGAACAATAGCTTTTGAATTGGAAGGTATATTGGGATCAAGGGTTACATATGGCTTTGTTTGGGTTGTGGCTCCTTGATTTTGATAATGTTTCCTATTATCCTTGAAAAATCGATAAGGGGCTCATTGGTTATTAAAGGACTTATAAGTATTCTATTTTTGCTATTGATAAGGTCTACCTTGGTACTTTTGCCTTTTTTCATTGAACAATCTCATTTTCAAAAGTTTTAACATGCTTTTTTAGATCACCAATCCCATTAGATTGATTAAGAGGGGATACAACTTAGAATTTTGGAGATGGAATAGGGGAAATAAATGGAATCTATGGATCTTAAGTAGGAGGAATAGATTTAAATATTTTGAATATAGGGATCAGAGGCTTTGGAGAATGTTTATCAGGTTGTATTAATCTATTTTCTACCCTTATAGTAATTTCCTAGGTATTTGGCAATGTATTACCACCCATAGAATGTATCATGACACTTATATCAGATTTAAGGGCCTTAAGATAGTACAAAAATGCATACTCTGGGGATGGTATAGCTAATTCAATTATCCTAGTCTATGTCTTTTGGAATCTAAAGTTAAAATCAAACGTGAATTCATGGGGGTACCTTTGTATGGTAGTCAGTTCAACCAAAGATATATGATTAGAATTGTCTTCAAATTATTTAACTTTGAATACAACTAACTCATACCATGTATCAATTGATTTCAAAGGAAGATTCATATACCATTGTAATGTTTTCCTTTTGAAGGAAGCAAAAATCAATCTGATAGCCACATTATCTTGAGTAACATTATGAACATAACATAGATTGGCAACATCTTGGATGTGATTAATAGTAGTAGTTTTATTTCATTATCCAAAGAAGAAAGGGATAATTTTTAAGGTAGACACAATAATTCCATCATATTAGGCTAGAGTTATGGGACTACCCTTATTAAATGGGACAAATACTTGATTTTTTATAACCATTTGCGCAAAAGTGATTTGACATATGGGGAGAAAAGATTAGACTAAAACAATATAATGATTAGGACATGCATTTTGTTTTGAAGGATAATGTATTTTAATATTCAATATTGATCTATTATAGTAATTAGAAGGCAATTCAATATGTTTAAAATGAGTACCTTTACTTGATGATCTTGTTGTAATCTTTGGCATGAAAGTATTGTCTAGAAGATGCTATGAATTCTATAACTTGAGGGATCTTCAACTTTTGATTATGGTAGATGTATTCTCCCTTTACATGTTTCTCTTCTCAATCCTTAAAATTCAATTATGCCAAAGAATCTAGGTCCCACTGAGTATGCCAAAACCATTGGTGTTCTAGATTTGCACCCTAGTTGAGTAACGTGATTGTTCAAATCTTCCTACTCAAATATACTCCACTATGGGACTAATCCTAGGTTTTGGGTATCCTAATAATGAATCATACCTCTAGATAAGGTTGGATTCCTTCTTGATCTATCACCTATACTAAACCTAAACTAGCACTTTCTTGTAAAAGGGAAAAAGATTTTGACAATAACTTATAAATCATTTAAAAGAGGTGATGCACCAATTATTTGATCACTCAAAATAACACAATACACACTATGAGACACTTTCAAGACCAAATAATATCAATCTCACTCAAATATTTTAGAATAAGGAATTAATCAATTATCAAATTAGCAATAAAGGGAAAATATCCACTTTTAAGCTAGACAATAAACTATAAATTACACTTATAATGAACTATAAGAACTACTAAGCACTACCTAAATGTGAGGAAAATTCAAACATAATAAAGGAACATAGATTCACTTAACCATAGTACATGAAAACATTGAACACATGTCAATCTAGCCTAGAAAATGATAGAATTCAATCTTTATTGCATAAAACATCTATCATAGTAAATTTTTTGGTAGAGTCTGGTCATTAAAAAATGAGGGATCCATTTTAAGGCTCAAAATCCTATATTTATAGAAAATATAAATAGATAGAGAGTTTTACATTGAAAATTCCCAACCACTTTCAATGGATTAGCATTCTTGAGGATGCTGAGTCATGGTCTTATCAATAAGGAACAACTTTTGTAAAATAATTGAATGTTCATTACATTTATCCAGCCACACAGTGTCCTTCTTAGAACTCTATGTCATTATCTAATGATCTATGGAAAATAAGTATGTCTTAGAATTGATAGAACTATGCCACATCTACTTTGGGTGGCCATCGATACCTATTTATCAAAAATGTGATCATATCGATAGGTGAGACACCTCTTCATGATCACATTTACATCTATTTTCATTCCAACTAAAACTTGGGTCTATTCTATAGATGAAAACCTATCTTAGACCATTGGTTTTGATGTAATCATAATATTTATGAAAACCTAAAAATTGCTTGACTTTGCTTCACAAACACTATTTCATCTTCTCTCTTTATATCTAGTCCAATATCAAACACCTATTCTTCATCCAAAACCCTATGAGAGATAAAATTCTACTGTGTATGGGGATTTTTCATCTGAAAGCAATGAACATGTCAATGGAATGACTTTGTAATAGGGTTAACAAATTTGAAGTTATCTATCAAATGTCTTATTTAAAATTCAATGGAGATGAGCCTTGTCCTTGACCATTTTGCCTATATGTCAATATCTCCTTCTGACCAATCTCTAATGGTGATATGGGTCCTTAAGATCTTGTTCACTTGGGTTGAATAACTAGTTCATCAACCTTCAATAGAATCTCTCTAAATTTGCTTTATGTTTATTGGTATTCAATTGCCAACTTGGGTCATTCACATTATATCCAACTATCTTTATTCTTATTAGACCTACGTATTTTTTTGAATTATCAACTCTAATTACCATTAAATATTTATTGTATGAATGCATGTGAGTCTTTGATTTCTTTCCAGAAGAAATCTTTGACATGTTAACTTGATCATGCCCATCAGATCAAGATATATGAGATCATTCACACCATACATCTCATTGGTCCCACTTTATTTTTAGTTATTGGATGCCATAAAATCATTGTTATGATTGAATGTTGAATTTTTATTTAGCTCAAACCCATCCTTTTATCAGTGAACACGCATTATTGGATTTTGTCTTGATGATCCTATACCATTGGATCATGTACAACTTGTAGTTCTTTAAGGGATTTAACCTGGTGACCTTTTGACTTGTTTGACTCTAGTTTAGATTATTATATCTCGTGTGTTATTATGCAAGCTCACATGGACCATTAGATCTTGACCAACTTTAAACCTTTTAAGGACCCTTTTAAACCCAAATGGTTACTTTACGGAGCTTGAAATTTGATGTTTGTACAAACATCAATGACATCCCCATACCTATCATTATATTTTGAATTTTAATGGTTATTTATTGTTCTTTAATTTGACACTCATGTAAACATATTAGGTTTTTGAAATCAAACAACTATTCATTGTAGCCTAAAATTGACATTTGCACAGTCATCACTACCTTGTTAGAACTCAATTTCCTCAGGCCGTTTCCTTCTGATATTTTACTAGATTGTGTATTAGAAACTTTCCAAAAATAAATGACCCTTCAAGACAGTTGTTCAAAATAATTTCTAAAGAGTTGACCCTTTGGGACTTTGTCCAAGGACAATTTTGATTGAAAATGTACCCTTTGGAAATTTTTCTTTGGACCTTTTGGCAAAGAAATACCCTTTGGAAAAAGTGTTTGGGACACTTTGTTGTAGAAAAAGTGAAGTTAAAAAAAGTGTTTGGGATAATTTGATTGATAGAATACCCTTTAGGATTTCTACATTGAACCAATTTCCTATAGAATGACCCTTTAGGAAAATTATTCAGAAATTTTTCCCAAAAGAAATTACCCTTAGGATTTTACTGTGGACAAAATATCCAAGAGAATTTAAGCTTAGCATTTTTTTATGTAGATAATTTATCTAAAATAAATAGGTCTTCAAGGAAATTATTTTAGAACAATTTCCATGAGACAAATCTATCTTCATATTGTGCTTGATTCTTGAAGGCCCAAAATAACTATGAACTTGTACTTGAACTCTTGCTTGATTCTTAAAGGCCTGAAAGAAATATGGAAACCTGAAGCTTGTACAAACTTATTCCATTACCTTTAATTTCTTGGTTTCACCATGAATCTTGCTCATATTATATCACTAGACCACTCTTCAATCATGATCTTTCTCCTTCCATTTAACTCTTGGACTAGGCACCAAATTTCGTATGTAGACAAAATTTGGACAACAAGTCCAAATTTATATGAAGAAGGATGGGTAATGCATAGGAATTAGTAGTGTTACTAGACTCTTTGAACTATCTATGAATGGTGTAATGTATTTTCCCAATGGTTACATGAAACCCATGGAATGTGGCCTTCTTTTTTTTGTAATCTCTTCATCTATTCTATTCTAAATTTAATGATAAATTTTTTTCTCATCCACCTTGTCCAAAACAAACTTTAAAAGTTGAAAAGGATCTACTTTGTACCCCACCACCATAATAACTATTAAATATAGATATAGATAGTAATATATAATGTTATTGGTGAGTGTTTGGGTTATACTTGGGGAGATTCTTAGAAATGGATCATCATGTGTAGTTATTCATACCTGAGGATAAAGGTCCTCAACAATCTTGACTATGTTCTATAGAGTAAAAAATACTCTTCGTATCATTTTTATTTTTAGTCACATGATCCAAATCACTATCCTTGAACACTTTGGTTTGAGACATCAAAGTTTTGACTTAGAGCGTGGGCTCAAATTTCTTCTTGCTCATTTTTGTCTAAGTGTCAAAATCAAGCAGAAGCTGCCAAGTGTCATCAGCTGAGGCACCTTTCATAATTTCTATAAGTTGGTTAGGACGTGCCACATATCTTATAGTAACTCATCGAAATGTGACAAGTGTCAGCATCCATGTTTCAAATCTCTTTTAAGTGGAAGGTTTCAACAAGCTAAGTATCAGGATCAGGCAGAGGGTGCCAAGTGGAAATCATAGAAGGTTTCAATTTGATTTTATAAAAGTGACGGAAGATACCACGTATCTTAGCTAAAGAGAGTAGAATCCACCATGTGTCAACCTCTGAATTTTCTTCATTTTGTTTCATCGATATAGTAAAGACTATGGTGGGTCTCAATTTTTGTTTTTGAAACAAGCAAAAGCTATCAAGTGTCATTGTCTATGTAAATATGAAATGAGGCCTAATTGTTTCTATAATATAAATAGAGTGACATAGAGACTAGCACATGTCACCTTCCACAAGTTTCTCAAAAGGTGGCTAAGAGTAATAGAGATTGCCACATATCCCTAGTTAAGTAAAGCAGAGATTGCCATGTGTCCTTTGTTGAGGCAAGTGGAAATCACCACCTATCCCTATGCCTTTTTTTTAAGTTGCCCAGGTGAGAAACACCATGGGTCTTATTTTCTATTAAGTTTTTAAAGTTTTGAAGAAGTGGATTACGACAGGTGTAAAAGGTGGAACACTCTTGAGCAAAGACACAAAAAGAGTATAAGTTACGCACAAAGTGTCATGTGTCTTCGGTAATTGCTGTGAAACACGCCAAGTGTCATTTTTCAGTACATCCTAAATAAAGAGAAGGTTTTCAAGAGGAAAAGAGGAATCAGCCAAGTGTCCTCTCTCATTTGAAAGTGGGAAGAGTCCTAAGTATTTACTTCAAAAAAATGAACTTGCATAAAAACAGAACATTTTAGAATCTAGGAAATATCTTCTGTTAGACACTTCCAGTTCAGTTAGTTTTCAATTGGGCCATTAGATTGAGAACATGCGGACAATATGGAAGGAATCCAAGGCTATAAATAGGGGTGTAGAGATCACCAGAGAGGGGGATCAGAAGATTAGAGAGAATTTTCTGAGAGAATTATTGTCAAGAGTTTTAGACTTTCTAGAGCTGTGATTAGGAATATCATTTGCCTTTGTTCTATTTTCTTAAGTTGGAAAGTTTATGTAACTGTGCATGTTTTTGCGCCTCTTATGTGACTAGAGAATTAATAAGAAGATTGAATCCTATGCCTTTGTTGATATTTTCTATGTCACTGTAAAAGTAGTCTAAGCTGTGAACCTCTGTTTCTATTGTGTTGATCTTTAACATTGATCATGCCTTGTTTGCTCTTAAATGTAATTGAATCTTACATATAGTTTCACTATGCTCAGATTAAGGGTTGAATTAGATTCAGGTGCATTGCCATAGTTAGATTTTCTTTCTTTGCATTTTTGTTTCTATTAAAATTCCTACCCCTTTCCCCAGTATATGCTCGATATAAAGAAGCGACTAGATTCTTAAAAATTTGGTGGTGGTTTCAAGTTGCAAGTCCCACATTCTTGAAACTTCCCATTATTGGTGTTAGAAACAAAGCATAATTTTAACCATCAATAGTTTTTGTCATGCTCAGTGGGACAGTTTTTGAAGTTTCTTTCAAGACCATATGAACTAAAGAGCTACAAGGAGTTAGAGCTATAGACCATTAACCAAATTTTAGTCTACTATAAATCCAAGTATTCTTTTCCCATCTTTGGTAACTAGTCCTAGAAGAAGAGTTAACCAGTTTATACCAATACCAAGATTAAATATGGGAGCCCCTATAGCCCCAAGAAATTATGCAAGTTGGAACATTATTAGTCCTTTGATTATCCCAATACCACCAACCACTTGGGACCCTATCCTAGTGAATGCCCTGAAAGCTCTACCCAAATTTAGTGGGCAAGACTTCAAAACACTTGAAGAACATCTATAGGATGTATCAGATGTCTGTGCTATACATGTTGTCACAATAAAATGTGGCCATAAGATTATTAGTAGCTTCTTTTAAAGGGAAAGCTCTAGAATGGTACCAGTCCTTGACCCCAAATACCATATCTACATGGGATCATCTCAATATCTTTTCTTTAAAAGATTCAAAGAGAAGGGTGATAAGTCTTCTTTATTACAGAAATTGATTACCATCCAAAGGGCACCACAAGAAGTGATGACTGACTTCAATTCTAGATTTCAAAAGACTTGGGAAAGAATCCCTACAATAGCTAGACCATTACCAGGTATGGCTATAGTGTTTTATCTTAAGGCTTTAAATTCAGACATATCTATTATGATTTAGTCACTTGTAGGTCAGACTCTACCAGAAGCTTATGACTATGTAGTCAGAGCTGAAAATAATTTGATATATGCTGAAAAGTTGTCTCCAAGGCCTCCCATGCCCATGTTTCTATATATTTCCTTGCCATTACCTCAAGAAGCCCCTAAATCCATAACCCCACCTATGTCTATGTACACATATCCTCAACCACTTGCTAAAGAAATTATCCCTACCCAGTCATCTAAGCTGGATGATATCAATAATATCTTAAGGACATTTTCTAATGAGTTGATTAATATGAAAAGACAACATAATAATTATACTAAACCCCAATATCAAGGCTATCAAGGAAATATATTTCCATCACAGCCAAAACAATATTAGGGTCCTCAAAGACAAATAACCCTCAGCCAGTAAACCAATTAGTTGCAGTCCCTACACCCTCACAGACTATTCCTCCCAATTCAAATAGGGAGATTATTCCAAGTCAAAATAATTATGCAAATGGTACCAATGCCTAGTGTTTCCCTTGAAATAATACTCATATGCCTAGAGATTGTCCCATGGGTAATCTACAACAAAAGGTGGTAGAGCAAAGAAGAATGGATGGATAGTTTGCAAGTTCCTGTGACAACCAAGCCTACCAATCTTCTGGTATGCAAAATTTAGTAATAATGGCTTAGATGCAAGGGATGTATTTGAAACAAGAAGAATAAATAGACCTAGAATATGCTTTATTCTCATGGGTTGAAGATGAAGAATAAGTATTCTTAAATGAAGCTTTTGCTTCTAAGAAACCAGTGGTGCAATTCAGTCTACTATACTAGATCAAAGAGAAGAATGTTGGAGTAGTCAGAAGTTGTGAACAATGAAGTTATGGAGAATACTTCATTTCAAGGTCATCAAAATATAGCAGTTAGATAAGAAGTGCTCTAGCCAATGCAGAATCAAGAAGATCCTAAACAAGTTCAAGAAAAGGCAAGGTATCCTTACTTTCCAAGAATTCAAACTTTGGGACCAATGAATGTGGTGGATCAACTGAAGATGACTCTAGCACAAGTATCAATTTGGGACATATTAGCTATTCTTGAACAAAGGACACTGTTACAAGAATCTCTTCAAGGCCAAGTAATGCCCAAATGTACTGGTATCAAAGAAGGACCTGCTGATAAAAGAAAGCTCAAAGACACATTTCATCTGTAGACAACAACCTTAGTGAATAATGAAATAGATGTAAGCAAATCCAAAATGGATCTCTTCTATTTAACTTTGATAGTTAGCAAGAAACTACTACATAATGCAATGATAGATTTAGGGGCTAGTACTACATTAATGCCAAAGCAAATAATATATGCTTTAAAGATAAGATATGAGTCACTCACTAAAGGTGTTATGTAGCTAGATGGAAAATGACTGCAAATAATAGGGAGAATTAAACAACTACCATTGAAATTATATACTTGTTTAAATATAATTGTAAAGCAAGATGTAGTAGTTATAGATATACCTCCTATATTTGGCCTATGTTTATCAAGAGACTTTATAGCCAAGATAGGAGGAGATATGTCTCTTGATTGGTCTCACTTAAATCTAAGAACTAAATATGGTTCAAAGATGAAAATTCTATCTAAACCACTATCAAAAGATCACATCACTAGTGAACCAACATCAAAATTAGAGGTAGATCATGCTATGATAAATAAGGATGAAAGGGTTTTTGTTGAAGAGTTAGGTGACTGGACTAAGCATGATCAAGAAAAAGAAAATAACCAGTTGTTGGCTATGATGCATAGTGATCCATATGGAAATTATGACTCTACTGTTTTAGGCACTTATGTTATTTTTGATGAGGACCATGAAATCCCTAGTGTTTTAAGGGAAGAGACACCAACTACTCAACAATCTAAAAAAGATTCAAAAATTTGGACCTTAAATTTTGATGGGGCTAGAAGTAAAAATGGTGCTGGAGCAGGAATTTGTCTTACTGCTCCAAATGGTGAAATTTTTTTAAGGGCTATCCATTTTCAATTTGCTTGTACTAATAATGATGCCAAGTATGAATCTTTAGTACATGGGCTCCTGTTAGCCAAGAAAAAGGGAATAAAGAATCTAATAGTAAAAGGAGATTCATAACTAGTAGTAAAGCAAATTAGAGAAAAGGCAATAGCAAAGAATGTAAGGATGAAATATTTTAAGCATAGACTTTGGGACATAATAAAATATTTTGAAGCTTTCAATATTGAATTAGTCCCCAAGATTCAAAATTTTGAAGCTGACAAGATGGCACAGATTAGCTCATAGTTTGATCTAGCAACTGGCCTATTAGTTAACAATGAGTTAGTAAAGGTTATAGTAAGGCCAACTATCCTAGATGATGATGAGAATTGGCAAGTATTTGAGAATGATTTTTAGGTACTCTCATTCTTGCAACAATCAAGGGAATTTGCCGATCAAATGCAACCAAAGATTGAAGAGGCATATGGGGATCAAATTATACAATTAAAGAATAACAAGCTTCCCAAAGGTTTAGTCACCTTACAAAACCTTTTTGATCTAGAAGATGTAATCCTGGAGAAGAAAAGGTTCCAAGCAAACAAAGCAAATTATTCTGAAATAGAGGTGAGTGAAGGAAAAAAATTAAGAGTTAGAAATTCTACAACTCAAGTAGAAAAGGAAAGGCTAATTGAATTATGCAAAAAATATGATAGAGTCATAGCTTGGAGCTATGAAGACCTTCATGGATATAATAGAGACATTATTCAGCACACAATAGAACTGACTGAAGGATCTAAGCCCATTAGATAGAAATAGAGACTAGTGAGTCCAAGGATTGAGCCTCTAATGGTGGATGAGTTGTAGAAACTTTTAGATTCTAAAATATTTTTTCCAATCAAACACTCAACCTGTGTATCAAATCTAATACAAATTAGGAAAAAGAATGGTGATATAAGACTTTGGGTAGATTTCAGAGACCTAAATAGAGCATCTCTGAAAGATCACTATCCTTTGCCCTCCATGGAACATATTTTACAGACTATGGCTGGATCTGAGAGGTTTTCTTTGCTAGATGGTTTCTTTGGATACAATTAGATTTGGTTGGCTAATGAAGACCAATACAAGACTGCTTTTACTACTAAATGGGGAACATTTGCATATGCTAAGATGTCATTTGTCCTATCAAATGCTGGGGCCACTTTTCAAAGAGCTATGGATGTAGCATTTGGGGAACTTATAAATAAAATCATCTTGATTTATCTTTATAATCTTACTATTTTTTCAAAGAATGTTGTTGATCATTTAGAATCTGTGTTTAAATAATGTCAAGAAATTGGAATATCCTTGAATCCTAAAAAATGTATCTTTGCTATCCCTCAAGGCAAATTATTGGGACATATAGTATCTAAAGAAGGAGTCTCCATAGACCCAAAAAGAGTGGTAGCTATAATGAACTTACCTCTTCCAATAAATAAGAAAGCAATTCAATCTTTCTTGGGAAAAATTAATTTCATCGGTCGGTTCATATTTGACTTTGCAGGCTTAGTAAGACCAGTGACACTCTTGCTAAAAAAAGATCTAATTTTCAAGTGGACTATGGAAGGATGGCAAGCCTTTGAAGAGGTCAAGAAAGCTATCTCAACAGATCCAGTACTTATAAACTTAGACTTTTTAAAGCCTTTTGTAATGTATGTATATGGAGGAGAGCTCAATATTGTTGTTATCCTAACATAGAAGGATGATAGACAAGAGGGAGAGCATCCAATAGACTTTTTCTCAAGGAATCTTAGGGAATATGAAACTAGATATAACATTGTGGAAAAAGAAGAATATGCTATGGTAAAATCCCTCAAAAATTTTAGGCATATAGTATCAGGAAGTAAAATTATGATACTTGTAGCTCATCCAAGTGTCAGAGAATACATCATGGAGGGTGAAATTACTAAAAAATGAACAAACTAGATAACCAAGATCATTGAATATGATGTAGAGGTCTAACCCACTAAATTAGTCATAGGTAGGGGTTTGTGCCAATATATGACTCAAGAGCTTGAAAAGACGATACCTAAAGAGACAAATTCAAAAATAGAAGAAGAAATTCTATTAAGAATATAAGAAGTTGATCAGGAATCTTGGGTCAGAAGCAGGATTCATTTTATGAAAAATGGGATTTACCCAAGAGAACTCCCTCAAAATAAGAGAAGATACTATAGGATATAACGAGTTCATTTTGTTATAATTGAACAGGTTCTTTTCAGAAGAAATTTTGATGGAAAATTGTTAAGATGTGTAGAAAAGGCTGAGGCTAAGAAAATACTACATGAAATGCATCATGGAGTATCAGGTGGACATTTTTCTGCAAAGACCACATCTATAAAGATAAGTGAGGTAGGTTATTACTGGCCTACTTTATTTATAGATTGTTATCATCTAGTTAAAAAATGTCAATCTTGTCAATATTATGTGGGGATGAGAAGGAATGCATCAATGCCTCTTAGTCCTATAATTGTGGATGAACCTTTTCCTGAATGGGGTCTTGACTTCATTGGAATGATAAATCTAGTGTCTAGTATGGGTCACAAATGGATCTTAACAGCCACAAATTATTTCACCAAATGGACTGAGGTAGTGCCACTCAAAGAAGTAACAGAAAATGTGATCCTAGATTTTCTAGGGAGTATCACTACTTGTTTTGGGGCTCCTCACACCATAATTTTAGATAATGCTAAAGCATTTTTAGGGTCTAAAGTATCTGAATTTTCATTAAAGCATGGAATATATCTGAAAACTTCCTCTAATTATTACCCTCAAGGTAATGGTTTGGTAGAATCAACTAATAAGAACTTGAATAGACTCATCAAAAGAATAGGGGCTGATCGTCACAAAGAGTGGCATAAAGTGCTTAATTTAGCATTGTGGGCTGATAGAATCATACCTAAACAGGTGATCAAAATTTCCCCATATGAATTAGTCTATGGAAAGCCTACTATAATACCCCTTAGCTTGGAAATTCCTACTCTCCAGCTGATCAAATAGATTGAAATTGAGGAAAATAGTCCCATGCAGGTTAGACTCACAGAACTTTTAGAAGTTCAAGAAAAGAGGGATGCAGCACATGATTCATTGATAAAGCATTAGAAAATAATTAAAGACTATTTTAATAAAAGGACTTCAAATCCCCATTTTGAAATAGTCTCAATTGTTTTGAAATGGGATGCAAGAGCTACCAAGCCAGGTCAACACACTAAATTTGAAGCATTATGGACTGGCCCTTATAAAATTCATGCGTGTAAATAGAAAAAATCATTTGAGCTAGAAATGATGGAAGGTGTACCTGAAGAGATTCCTATGAATGGAATCTATTTGAAACATTTTAGTTAAACTATGTTTTTTAGCAATTTTTTATCATGAGGGAGTTGTAGATTCTTTTTGAGCAGGCTCAAAAGTCCTTGGGGTCACCAATAACTGTAGAGTTAAAAATACTCTACAATTCATTTTGATTTTTAGTCACATGATCCAAATCACTGTCCCTAAACACTTTGGCTTGAGACATCAAAATATTGACTCAGAGCATGAGCTCAAATTTCTTTTTGCTCATTTTTGTCTAAGTGTTGAAGTCAAGTGGAAGCTGCCAAGTGTCATTAGTTGAGGCACCTTTCATAATTTCTATAAGTTGGTCGAGACATGCCACGTATCTCATAGTAACTTAGCAAAATGTAATAAGTGTTGACATCCATATTTCATATCGGCATTTATGTTTCACATCTCTTTTAAGTAGAAGGTTTCAATAAGCTAAGTATCAGGATCAAGTAGAGGGCACCAAGTGGAAATCATGGAAGGTTTCAATTTGCTTTTCAAAAAGTGATAGAAGATGCCATGTATCTCAAATGAATAGAGGAGAAGCCACCACATGTCAACTTCTAAATTTTCTTCATTTTGTTTCACCGATATAGTAAAGACTGTGGTGGGTCTCAGGTTTTGTTTCTGAAATAAGTGAAAGCCACCAAGTGTCGTTGTTTGTGTAAATATGAAATGAGGCCTAATTGTTTCTATAATATAAATAGAGTGACATAGAGACCAGCACATGTCACCTTCTATAGGTTTCTCAAAATGTGGCTAAAAGAAGTGTAGATCACCACATATCCCTAGTTAAGTAAAGCAGAGATTGCCATGTGTCCTTTATTGAGGCAAGCAAAAATTGCCACCTCTCCCTATGCCTTTTTTTAAGTTGCTCAGGTGAGAAATGCTATGGGTCTTATTTTTTGTTAAGTTGTTTAAGTTTTGAAGAAGTGGATTGTGACAGGTGTCAAAGGTGGAACACTCCTGAGCAAAGACACAAAAAGAGTATAAGTTACGTGGAAACTGTTATGTGTCTTCGATAAGTGCTGTGGAACACGCCAAGTGTCATTTTTTGGTGCATCCTAAATAAAGAGAAGGTTTTCAAGAGGAAACGGGGAATCAGCCAGGTTTCCTCTCTCATTTGAAAGTGGGAAGAGTCTTGAGTATTTACTTTGGCAAATGAACTTGTAGAGAAACAGAACATTTCAAAATCTAATAAATATCTTCTGTTACAAACTTCTAGTTTAGTTAGTTTTTAGTTGGGCCATTAGATTGAGAACATGCATATAATCTAGAAGGAATCCAAGGCTATAAATAGGGGTGCAAAGATCACTAGAGAGGGGGATCAGAAGATTAGAGAGAATTTTTTGAGATAATTATTGTCAAAAGTTTTAGACTTTCTAGAGTTGTGATTAGGAATATCATTTGCCTTTGTTTTATTTTCTTAAGTTGGAAAGTTTATGTAACTATGCATGTTTCTATGCCTCTTATGTGAATAGAGAATTAATAAGAATATTGAATCCTATGCCTTTGTTGATATTTTTTGTGTCACTACAAAAGTAGTCTAAGCTGTGAGCCTCTGTTTCTATTGTTTTCATCTTTTACATTGATCATGCCTTGTTTGCTCTTAAATGTAATTGAATCTTACAATATAGTTTCATTGTGCTCAGATTAAAGGTAAAATTACATTTAGGTTCATCTCCATAGTTAGATTTTCTTTCTTTGCATTTGTGTTTCTATTAAAATTCCTATCCCTTTTCCCAGCATATGCTTGATATAAAGAAGAGAACAGCTTCTTAAAAATCTAGAGATTGTTTCAAGTTGAAAATCCCACATTCTTAAAACTTCCCATTGTTGGTGTTAGAAACAAAGCATAATTTTAACCATCAACAGTTCCTTGAATATGAATAAATATACAAAATTTTGTAGCAGTCACATATCCTATTTTTATGACCTCTTTATTAGGCTTCCATAGGAATATGTTATGCCCATATATAGTGCCCATGAATAAATCTAATAAATAGGACATCACATATAAATTTCCCCCCAATTTCCACTTATCCTTATCCAAAATTTCCCATAATGCATAGGTACACTTTGAGGTAGTTAGAAGATCTAGAAGGGGAATCTATTCCAGGTGTACATAGTAGATACTAGCATGATCTAAGAGATTATTTAGTAGTGCCATACCTATATGGATTGCCATTTTAAAACTAGAAATGGAGACTAATATTTTGACATGTTATTTCAAATTTAATTACTCCCCAATTAGCAACCATTTTGAAAGAGCTCACTCTAGATGGTTTGCCCTTTCCATGTAACTACAATATATAAATCTAATGTAACATATACAATAGGAAAGATTAAATACATGTTGAATTATTCTCCATTTATTGATATAACAATAGTGTCATTATCTATGTAATGAACATAACATCCATCCATGATTCTTCCTTTGAAGAATATACCCCCATAGAAAATCAATGTACGACATCACATCTGGTTTTGTAGCGACATAGTGTAGGGCCTACTACTTGAGAAAGAGGTCTTTTATCATATGTTTATCCTTGGCTATTATGTCTTCTCTTAGTACAAACATATTGACATCCTATACTACTTCTCATAATACTGAATAATTGAAATAACACACCTCAAACATAGTAGGCTCAAACATAGTATCGAGGTATTCTATAGAGTCCTTCATCGAGAACCTAGATGGTGGTAGGGCTATCCTATAACTCCTAGAAGATGACACATGTTAACTATGGTTAGTATTGGTATATCATAATATTTTTTATAATGGAATTTATTTACTTAACTAAATATCTCAAATCATAATTCATTGTGATAGAGATTAGGGCTCTCGGGATTGTTTGAAGCTAATGTCTATTTAAGATCAAATGATTAAATGATGTGAACTTGGTTAGGGGATCGATATAAATACTCAAAATATTTTGCATTAATTTTTATTTAGTAATTAATTAATTGTTAAAATCTATGATCTCATCACCTTCATTTAATTAAAATTTGGCCACCCTTTCCTAGTGTGCATACCACATAGGATACCTTTTCATGTGGGGAGCCATGGTGTAACCTATCTTATCATTGATGAAATTATTGTCCCATAGGAGAATAACCCCATACATATAACTTTTTTTAGGATGGGGGTTTGCATTTGGATGGCCCTCCTAAATAGACTTTATGGTTTCCCAAGTATCCATTTTATTCACCTATAATGGGTTTTAATTTTGGACACATTGATGATCTTAGCCTTAACTTTTACCCTAGGGGAAATTATTAGCATCAAGGTACAATAACAAGTTTTACATAAAGATAAGTAGCCTACTATTGGCCATATTTATATGATGTGATATCTCATTGATGCAGTAATGGGAATTGTATACATGCACTACGGGTAACCATGGAGCCTTGTTTTAGATTGCATAAAAAATTTCATTTATGATTATTATTAATTCCTAGGAGATAACTTCAACATCCCCTTGAATGTACAATAATTTTCTTCAAGATATCTCCTATGAGATGCCTTCAAAGGACATGAAATACCTTTGTGGGTAACTCAAATGTATATCATAGGAGATACCGCGAAGGTACACTTATAAGTATTATAAATCCCTTCAAGTTATCACCCAGTAGTGCTTTAAAATTGAAGGAAAATTCTACTTGTGTGCATGTTGAAGGTATATACTAGGAGATACATTAAACATCCCTTTGAATGTATGACAATACCCTTCATGGAGTATCTTAAGATATTCCTTCAAGGTCCTTAAAATACTCTTATAATACCATCATGGTTAACTTGAAGGTATCTCTTAGGAGATACCTTGATGGAAAAATTCACTCTTGTGCATGGTTGAAAAGTATATCCTAGGATATACCTTAAAGGTACATATTGATGGTCATTTCGACACATATTACAAACATACTCCCCCCTCATCTTTCTCCCTTAAAAAAATGTTTGTGGATTCCTTTTCCCATAAGATTATATTCATTTGTGTTGGATATGTTATAAATGTACAGTCAAATTTTAGGTCATCCCATTTAAATTATTTTTACATGTCTCTACATATTATTTTTTTTAGTTCGGTCATACATTTTAAGTTTAAGTGAATGTTAGTGCATATATTATGAATATTTAATATGTATTTTTTATTGTAGTTTAGAATTCACATTTTTTGATATATAATTAATCAAAAACTAATCACAAATAATTTTTTTAATTGATGCAATATTCAACTTGAATTTTACAAAAGATCAATATTTAAATCTTATCTATTGTTTTGTAGAATGTCTTCAGGTGAAAAAGGAATTCTAACCCTCAAATAGTAGAATAAGGCCTTGTTGAGAATTATTTCTATTACTGAGCTTTGTCATTGATGTCAAAGGTTCTTGATAAGGTCTTCATGTGGTCATTGAAGAGTGTAGATATGAGAGAGAATATTTATTAGTGTTGCAATGATTCTAAGAGTGTAATATATAATTTTTATATGTTTTTATGACTAAATGAGTGATTTGAAGGTCAAAATGGAAGTTTTTTATTGTAAAATTTATCAAGTTATTGAGCCTAATAGTGTATTGATAAGGTTTGTGTATAGGATGCCTAGTCTTGTGCATGAAGGAGCATGATGGCTTGGTGAGATGAACAGACACAAGCACAAGTGGTTGTATGAGGTTTATTTATCATGTATATGATGAATTTAATAACTCATGTGAGTTTCAGGGTAAGCCTATAGGGGTAAGACCATAATACCAATTGTTTGGATATTGGTGGCAATGATATATTGTCATTGATGTCAAGTGGTATTGGTGATGACAAAGTGATATGAGAGTGCTCAGTTCAGTCTTCATTGCTAGTGAGAGCTTATGGGAATAGTTGGTAATCATGGAGTATGGAGAGAGAGTAAATGGTATGTATATGTGGTTGAGAGAGAAATTGGAGTCCTTCTTAGTGGTCTTCATGAGGAGTTCAAGTCATCCTATGCCTTGTGGGCTTAACCATGTATGGTTGCCTATGGGGTTTTGAGTACTTTGGGAGATATATCATGATAAGGAGCTTAGTGTACTTGGAATATGCATGTTAGACATGTATAGGATGATGAGAGATTAGATAGATGATTTTCAAAAGGTGGAAAGTAGTATGCAAGGTTGTTTGGCTCTTGGCCTAGTTGGCTTAGGTGGGTTTGTGAGGCCTTGTAAAGGGTCAAAGAGAGTTTTCAAGATAAATGAGCTGATGTAAGCATGGTGGATGATTAGATAAGTATGGTAAAAGGTGTTGAATATGTCAGAGGTCAGATATTGAGCTATAATGTTAGAAAGTTGGTTTAGAAGATTCAAAGGGTGCTAGAAATGAGTGTAAGGAGCCTGAGAGGAAGTTTCTCATGATTGTTGGCACATGTAGGGTTTGCATGAGAAGATAATATGTTTGGAGTATTTGTGGAAGGTTATTGAGAATTTTTTTCCAAGCATTTGTTTAAGATTTAAGGGGTAGACCTTTATGAACATTCATTAAGAATGTAAACTGGTTAAAACCCTCTATAAACCCTCATAATGGAGTGATTAGAAAGATATTAATACAAAGGAAATAGAATGGATTAGTTGAAAAACTTTTACTATTGGAAGGCATAGATAATTCCTATAGGAATCTCCAAGTGGTAGTGGTGTGTCAAGGTAGTGAGAAAAATGTATAGAAATATGCTTATTTCAGAAGATTTTAGTACTACAAGTAGGGTTGACTAAGTCAACACATGAGAGTCATTGGAGATTGAATTTTAGGACTTTTTATTAAATTTAATATATTTTTTTGGCAATAAATTATCACTATGTCAATTATCTAATTCAATCAAGTTGACTAGTCACTAATCTATCGATGGTGAAAATAGTGAACAAATATCTAGGTAGAGTCAATATGTGCTTAGGGAAGTGTTTGAGGTGAGTAAGATATTAGTGATATTAAAAGAGTGTTATAACTTTATTACATGGATTTTTTCCTTATACTTTGTCTCTAGTTTGGTTGGAATTGTCAAAGATCTTTGACTAAGTTTTTGGTGTGCATGACTAGTTTGAGTAATCAGTTTGTTTGACTTGGTCTGGACCTATGTGAGATAAGTGAATGTGAAAAATGGATTTGAGGTGTTTTTTATTTCATGGATTACCAATCCATGTTATTTTCTAGGTAATTGTTTTATAAAATCAATAGTATGCGTCAGTTATCTTGGTAGTATTTTTTGGGTGTTTGCAAGACTTGGAGTGAGAGAGAAAATGGCTTGGATGG
The DNA here is from genome assembly GCA_037957365.1 of Torreya grandis. Taxonomy (NCBI): domain Eukaryota; kingdom Viridiplantae; phylum Streptophyta; class Pinopsida; order Cupressales; family Taxaceae; genus Torreya; species Torreya grandis. The sequence goes on from JARHVA010005181.1 coordinate 625,198, forward strand.
AGTAATGATTTAGATTTATAGGTGGATTGGTCACTTGGGGAAGTGATAAATTATATATTAGAGGTATTTTTATGTGTTTCACCTATTTTTTAAGGCTAATGATGGTTTAATAGGTTTAAGGTGTAACGAGTACTAATGAAGGGCTAATGCATTAGGCCTAATTGAGATCTAAATGAGGATTAATCTTGATTTGGGTTATGGATGACCTATGGAGAGACTATAAAATTAATGTAATGTGTATGAGGACATTTTATAATGGTAATACAACTGTGTGAATCATATTTTATAACTAAGATGGGTTAGATGAAAGAGTGTTATATATATACTAGGTGCATTTGGCCTATTTATGGGAGTGAGTGTGTGTGGACAAAAGTGAAGGAAAGAGATCAGTAAAATATTATAAATGGGTAATCAAGTAGCATGATATGGTGTATAGGATAAATCATGTTTGTATGATCAGATTTATGAGCTAAAAATTAATTAGACCTAATAGTCTAAAGGGTGACTTGGTTAAGTGAATGAGTTAGGAGTGCCTGCTTAGAGAAGAGAAGTAGTTTTTTAGGTGTTAGAGAAAGATAAGGTCATCATCAGGTGTATAAGACATCAGAGTAGTGGTGGAAATTATAGTAGAGGTGGTTTAGTGGGTGATTATTCACCTAGGGGGTTGTACCTCCTTGCTAGTTGGAACTAGCAAAAGGTCTACTTGGAGCTAGACTAAATTGTCAGGTGGATGCTCCTTGATCAATTATTGTTGGTCTAAATTATCACGTCTATATTATATTTATATGAATATAGTCCATTGGTTTTTATGATTGAGAGTGTTTTTTATCCCCCATGAGGTTTTCACACATAGATTATGTGTTCACATGATATATGCTCTTGTTCATGCTTTGGATGTATAAGATTTCATGTTTATGTTGCTAGATGAAATTGATGTATGATGAATGTTTTTTTGGAATTGAATATGTATTATTGGAAATTGATTCATCCCCACAATCTCATTATCTAATTCCAAAAATTATTATCATATCTATACCTTGGAGGAGGCTTGACAACCTATAGGTGATCTTAAGTAGCTTGAGGTGTGATGAGGACATTATACATTTTACTTGTAGAGATGGATAAGTTTATGAAGATCATCATTGATGTTTACATAGTAGTATACATATTGGAACTAGAAAGGTTGAAGAAGTAATATACTAAGGCTAATTCCAAGATCAAACCTATGTTGAATGATATATATTATTGAAGATAGTCTCTTGATTAGCTAACATGAAAGAAGAGAGATAGGCAGTGGTCTGATTAGAAGCTTAGAGTATAGACCTAATTGAGGTATTTATGAATATTATTGAATTAATAATGTATGATAATGTTATCCTATTTATAGTTATTTTAATTTGACAAAATCTAATGAAGGAACTCTAAATATCACTTGAGGTCATGACATGTTTACATTGACAAAGAAGTCAATAGGATGATCAATGAGTGATGATAGCTATACAAGTCTTTGACAGTGTGGAGGATGATTTGAGAGGTCATATGAGGTGTTAATAATACTTATGGAGCACATAGAAGTCAAATTATTTCATCATAGAAGTTTTTGTATGAAAATATGACCGTTGGAATTTGAAAATTCAAATTTATCAAAGGAAACCAGTTTGAAAAATTGGATTATAGATACCATGGATGAAGTCAAATCAAGATGAGGTAAGAATTAAAGTTGAAGAGGAATATATGTATAAGATCCTTCAAGTGCTGGTTTGTTTTAAGTGTCTGTGCAAGTGCAATAAATATTTTTCAAAGTTGATTGTTGTAATTTATGTTTGAAATTGTGAACTTGGTTTGAGAAAAAGAAGATTAAAACTCATTTAATGATCTAGTTTTAATGTCCTAATAATTGAATGATGATTTCAAATCATCATAGTAATAATACATGCTCTGAGAGATATCTAAATATGTTTAATTGAGCAATAAAATCATTCACAAAAATGACTATATATGAAGGTTTGTGTTCTTGACAAACATGAGTGACTTGCAAAGTTATGTTGAGCTTCTGGTCATTAAGAATGTTTGATAAAAGTTCTTGATTATGATCTCAAGGTTTTATAGCTCTTTATATTGATATTTTAATGGTAATTTTTGATCCCTAAAAGGAATATCTATCTCAAGAGGAGAAAGGTAGAGGATTGAGGGTTTCAAGGTGCTTTATCTCTTCAAATCCTAGGTGCGTGTTTACAAGGTAAGTAAAATCATTCATGTTCTTTGGGGCTCTATGAGTTTTGGATGGATTAAGTGAAAGGATTCATTAATTATTTTACATTATTGGAATGCATTATTGAGCTCAAGAAGGTCTCTATGGTACAGTGATTTGAAGATGCCATAAGTTTTGAGTTTTCATAACAAAATCTTAATTATGATCGTAAGGTCAATCCTTTGAGTCAATTTGAAGGGATTTCCTAAAGAGATCAATTGAATAAGAGGTTTGTTATGAAATTAGGGTCATGTATCATGAGTTTTCTTATTATGGTATCTTATGTTTATAAAGTTTGAAGGAAATATTGCTTATCAGATGACTGATAGCTAATAGGTGTATACACAAAATTTTATGACTATGTGTTTCTTTAAAATGTTTTTGAAAAGTTCTTAGCCATAATGTCTTGAAGTTTCTAAATGATAAATGATTGATGAATTAAGGATCATGTGTGAGCTAGTATTTATTATCTAAAATGTTCAAGTTAACCTAAGAAGATAGTTGGAATCAAGAATGATTTTTAAAAGGTATGTTCAGGTCTTTTGGTCTTAAAGTGTATTTTTGATCAATTTTTGATACCTTGGTTGACTGGTGATTTGAAGGATAAGGAATAATTATTATTTTTTGAGGACTTGAGGGAGGTTTTAAAAATTCATTTACAGGTGGTTTGAATCTTTAATGTGCTCAGATATGAGTTTTATGTTCAAAGTCTGAGTTAACCATTTTTGGCAGTGATCACTACCTAGAAAGTGCCAAAGTTGTTTATGTGTTCTAAGGTAAAAATAAGTTTTATAATGGATGATTAAATTTATTTTTAGTATTTTAAAGGATAAAATATGTATTTAATGTGTTCATGAGGTGTCAAGGTGTGATTTTGATCATTTAGTCAAGGTGCCTGTTGTAGATAATAAGCATGTATGCATAGATTACTTGGTTTCAGGGATCATTTGAAGAATAAAGATGTGTCATGAAGTGTTTTATACTAAAAAATGCCTTAAAAAAAATTAGATATGTTTCAAGTGGTTTCACAAGTTGATGTATCAATTTATGCCAAGTGGAACATTTTGACTGGTCACATGCTTCTCTTCTCAAGAGCATGCATTTAGTGGCTTAAATGAATTCATGGTTCCAAAAGGTGTGGAGGATTGAAATTTTTCATGGAAGTGAGTTTTTATGGTCTCCAGATGTGGTATCTATCTCAAGTGTCTGCATTGACCAAAGGTTGACTTTTGACTAATTATTACTTTGAAGGCCTTTTGATTTGGGCATGTTTTAAAAAGTGGTCAAAACCTTGGAGTTAGAGGATAAAAGATGAAAAATTAGTTTAATTGGTAAAATGGTTATCTTAATAAACTTTTATATTCTTTTGAAGGTGAGTATATTTCATTTTATTTATGTTTGAGCTTACTAGGAGGCTTAATTAGTTAGTAGGCTAAAGAATGAAGTATGTTAAGGAGCATGAGTTGGAGGCTCATTATAATCATGCATGAGGAATCATGATAGTGGTACTAAAATATGGAGTTTCATATTTTTTATTTCTCAAGATATAAATTTATGAGGCTTTTAGTTTCCAAATAGTGCTACAAGGGGTCTAAGTAGGCCTAGTGGAGAAATTGAGCAATTTTTTGATATCTTTCCAAAGAAGGTTGTATTTCTTAGTTCCATTTGAGTATTTTGGTCTATTATAATCATGATTCAAGTATTTTTATTTACTTGGAGTGATTTTAATATTCTACAGGGTGCCTCGAGTACTAAGGTATGTGAGCTTGCATAGTGCTATGGTGCTCATATTATTGTATGAGTTGATGGTAGCTATTCCTAAAGATAATACATGTATGCATGGGTTTTATAGACTTATGGGTAGCCTTTAAAGTGGATAAATTTATTAGGGGGAGCTATGTTACTATGTAATTGGTGATAATTCTAAGGATCTAGGTAGTTTGGGAGAAGGACTAAGTTCTATCTATTCAATTTTTCTTGAGAAGATTCTTTTGTCTAATCAGATCTTTTGAAGGAAGGGAGTGTGATTTAGTATTTTATAGGTATTTTTTATACTTATATTCTTGAGTTAAATGGTTATCAAAGGGGGAGTTGAGTTCTTTATTCTCAAGTGGCAGTGTTTTGAAGGGGACCTAGTGTGCTTTCCTAGTGGTCAAGTCCAAGGATCTTATAGGTCTTTTGGATCTATAAATTGAGTTGTTTCTTGAATTTATATTGGTTTAATGGGGATAAATATGGTTTATTTGTGATTTTTTGTTGATATTTGATGTGATCTAAGTTTTAAAGGATGAGAGAGAAAGGTATGTGCTCTTGGTTGTGTTCTTGGTTCAACTTATTAAATTGCTTGATTAAAGATAAAAGAGCATGTTTGATAGATGAGTCCACTTTGTCATTTGTGAAAAGGGGGAGAGATAAAATGAGTGTTTCCATGAATTAAAAATGGGGAGATTATTGGGATATTAGTAGAAATGATGTGTTTTCATTGATGTCAAGTGGCATTGGTGATGATAAAGTGATATGAGAGTGCTTAGTTTAGTCTTTATTGCTAATGAGAGTTTGTGGGAATAGTTGGATGTCATGGAGCATGGAGAGAAATTAAATGGTATGTATATTTTGTCAAGAGATAGATTGGAGTCCTTCTTGGTGATCTTTAAGAGGAGTGCAAGTCATCCTATGCCTTGTAGGATTGACCATGTGTGGTTGCCTACAGGGTTTTGAGTACTTTGAGAGCTATATAATGATAAGGAGCTTAGTATGCTTTAAATATGAATTTTGGACATGTATAAGATGATGATAGGTTAGATAGATGATTTGAAAAAGGTGAGAAGTAGTCTACAAGATTGTTTGACTCTTGGCCTAGTTGGCCTAGGTGGAATTGTGAGGCCTTGTAAAGGGTCGAAGAGAGTTTTAAAGATAAATGAGTTGATGTAATCATGATGGATGATTATATAAGTATGGTAAAAGGTTTTGAATATGTAATAGGTTAGAGATTGAGCTACAAAGTTAAAAATTTCGTTTAGAAGCTTCAAAGGGTGCAAAAAAATGAGTCCAAAGATCCTGAGAGGAAGTTTATCATGATTGCTTGGATGTGTAAGTTTTTAATGAGAAGATAAGATATTTAGGGTAGTTGGGGAAGGTCCTTTAGAAATTTTCCAAGCATTGGTAAATGAATTAAGGGGTAGAGTTTTATAAACATTTGTTAAGAATGTAAATTGGTTAAAACCCTTTATAAACCTTCATAATAGAGTGGTTGGAATGATCTTGATATAAAGGAAAAAGAATAGATTGGTTGAAATTTTTTGACTATTTTAATGTATATAGGATTCATCTAGGCATCTCTAGGTGGTAGTGGTGTGTCAGGGCAATGAGCATAAGGTACAAAAATATGCTTATTTCTAAAGATTTTAGTATTCTATGTAGGGTTGACTAAGTCAATGCATGAGAGTCATTAGATCTTGAAGGTTATGAATTGTATTTAAGTCAATAGAATTGTTTTGGTAATAAATAGTCATTATTTTAATTATCTAAGTCAATCAAGTTGACTAGTTGTTAATCTACAAATGATGAATACAGTGAATAAATATCTAAGTAGAGTAAATATGTGCTTAGGTAAGTGTTTGAGGTGAGTAAGAGCTTGGTGATATTATATGAGTGTTGTAGATTTATTACATGGATTTGGTATTTATACTTTATCTATAGTTTGGTTGGAGTAGTCGAAGATATTTGACTATGTTTCTAGTGTGCATGACCAGTTTGAGTAATCAATTTTTTTGAGTTAGTTTGGACTTGTGTGAGCTATGTGAAGGTGAAAAATGGATTTATATGTGTTTTATAAGTCTTTCAAGACCTGTCCATGTGATTTTTTTTATGTATTTGTTTGATAAAATCAATAGTATGCCTTAGTTCTTCTTGACAGTATTTTTTTTGGTTTTTGCAAGACTTAGAATGAGAGAGAGAATGGCTTAGATGGAGTAGTGATTTGGACTTATAGGTGGATTTGTCACTAGGGGATGTTAGAAATTATATAGTTTAGGTATTTTTGATGTTTTTAACCTATTGGTGAAGGCTAATGATGGTTCAAGAATTTCAAGGTTTAACGAGTACTAATGAACGGCTAATGCATTAGGCCTAATTGAGATCCAAATGAGGTTTAAGATTGATTTGGGTTATGGATGACCTATGGAGATATTTTAACATTCATTTAATGTGTATGTGGATATTTTATAAGGGTAAGATAAGTGTGTAAGCATTTGGCTGACTAAGATGGTTTAGATGAAAGAGTGTTATATATACTAGGTGTGTGGACAAAAGCGATGGAAAGAGCTGAGTCAAAGAGTATAAATGGGTCATTAAGGTCCATGATATGGTATAGAGGATCAATAATTTTTGTTTTATCAAATTCATGAGCTAATAATTCATTATAACTAATAGTTTAAAGGGTGTCTTGGATGAGCAAATGAGTTAGGAATGCCTTCTTGGAGAAGAGAAGTAGTATTACAAGTATTAGAGCAAGAGAAGGTCATCATCAAGTGTAAAATACATCAAAGAAATGGTGGACATTAGATAAAATGTGGTTGAGTGGGTGCATAATCACCTAGGGGGTTTTAGCCTCCTTAATAGTTGGAGCTAGCTAAACCTCTAGTTGGAGCTATACTAAATTAAGTGGTGGATGCCCCTTGATCAATTGGTGCTAGTCTAAATTCTCATGTTTTTATTATTTTTATAGGACTATAGTCCATTGGTTTGAAGGTTTGAGAGTGTATTTGCTCCCCCATGAGGGTTTCCCACATAGATGATGTATTCATATGATGTATGCTCTTGGTCATGCTTTAGATGTATAAGCTTTCATGTTCATATTGCTAGATCAAATTGATACATGATGAATGTTTTTTGGAATTAAATATGTATTTTTAGCAACTGATTCACCCCCTACCTCTTAGTATCTAGTTCCAACACCAAGTTTTTACCTTAACCACTCCTAGAACTTGCCTGGCATAATGAGGCATCATGATTTATTATCAAGGCATACAAAGAATGTATGATAGTGTTTAATCATGTATGAAGTTTAGTTAGTATGTGATATTGGTGGAGAGTGCATGGAAAGATACATGAAGGTTAGTTTTAAGGCCTAATGTGGTCTTCATGTTAAGTTCTAAGCAATCAAAGAGAGAGAGGGTGGCCTAATGGGGTATCAAGATCTTTTTTCAAGGCAAGTGTGAGTAAGAGAGCATTAACAAAGGTGATTCAAGTTGTTTTAAGAATGATCATTATGTTTGGGGTTAAATTTTAAAGCATAAGGCATGGAAATGTGTTTTAAGGTATCTTAAGTACACAAAATGAAGGGTTCTCTAATCGAGAAGGTTTTCATTATGCTCATTAACTCATCAGAACTATGCATGGGAACCTAATCTATTCATGGTAGATGTGGAAAGGTCCTAGATAAAAATTCAAGGAATTTGTTTTTGGATTAAGGGGAATGGCTTTATGAATGAATGTTAAGAATGGAAATACGTTTAAACCCTCTTAGAACCCTAATAAAGACCTAATGTTGAAGATGTTGATAAAAAGTGGCCAGAATGGATTGGTATTCCTAGGTAAGATATTGTAGGTTGTATTAAACTCTCCCAAGCACCTCCAGGTGTTTTTGAGTTATCAAGCATGTGACTAGACCCTATACAAAAGTGTTAATTTCTTGAATATTTATAATAGTAGTCAGAGTTGACCAAGTCAAAATATGAAAATTGATGGATGATGAATCTTGAGACTCATGTTTAAATTCCATGAAGGTTTATATACATAATATATCCCTCAAGTAAACTAAACTAGTCATCTAAGTTAGCCAGTCACTAATAGGCCTAATGGTAAAAATAGTTAAAAACTCAGGTAGCAGCGAGAATAAGATTAGGGATGTGTTACCATGATAGAGTGATGAAACAAAGTGCATGAAGATTTTGTTTAGGACTGGTGTGTCTCATTCATTCTTGGTATAAATCTTGGAAGTCAAGTATAGTGGTGAAAATGATGAAGCCAAAATGGCTTGTCTAACTCAATAAGGTCTATGTGTAGTGAGGTCAATAAATTGGTCTATAAGACCAATAATTACCACTAGAACATATGATATTTATATTTTATAATGGTCTAGAGATGTCATAGGTTCATATCCATGTATAATAATCCATTTAAAATGTATATATAGGGGTTAGAGGTCTTAGTCATCATGGCTGGTCTTTGAGGAAAATTTGTAGTTTTGAGTAAGCAAGTTACAAGAGTGTTTTTTGAGTTTTTTTGCCCTACATGATGAAGTGTAATGTACTTGTTCAAGTTTTTAATTTATTCTAGGTTCCATGTATCTAGTTTATTTTCATGGTTGTGTGACTTAGTAATTTATTATCTTTAGTTGTCCAAGATATACCTTTCTATGTGTGTGAAGGCCTAATGTAAATAGTACTAATGGTGTGCTTCAAGTGGTGGTTTGAGATAAAAATTATCATGGACCTAATATGAGATTAGTGGGGACATATTTGAGTTATTTATTAATTTTTCATATTATGTGTGGATTTTAAAAAATCTTCCAAGGAGATCAAAGGGTAATGTATACTAATGAAGGCCCAATTGAAATAGGTCTCCTTAAGGCCTAAAGAATGATTTGTTATATTTGAGATATGGAAAAGCAAATTTAATGATTGATTCATGTTTTTGGTATCTTATAAGGCCTATTTTGTGGATAATATAAATGGGCATGTGTGTATGTCTGACCAAGAGGTGTGTAAGCTAGAGGATTGTATAAGAACAAGGTCTAATAGGCCTAATTAGTCTGTTAAATAGATTTAGAGTATAAGTGAAGGATATAACATATTGAATAGATAAATGAGGTCTTATAGACCATCATAGGGGTTTAGATAAACTTTCATGAAGATATAACATGGGTAATGTATTTTAATATCAAGGTCATATGGACTAATCTAAATTAAAGAGACCTAGTTGAGAGAAGAAGCCTAGGAGGTAGTTTGAGAGGGATAGAAGAGTGAGAAGAGAAAAAGAAGGTGATATTAATATATTTTTTAAGAAAAAAAGTTTAATTAATATGATCAAAGGTTTCATGTGGCTTATTTGGTTATGTGTCATCTAGGGAGTTGGTGATTCATTGCAAGTTAGTGCTTGTTAAATCCTAGTTGAGTGGGTACTTGACTAGTTGGGGTTGGTGCTCCATGAGGAGTTGGTGTTACAATAAAGACTATTTTTTTATTATAGTAATTTAGTATATTTTTAGATATTATTATGTTTTATGGTTTCACATATATGTAATGTGTTTCATGATCTTTTATGGTTGCATATGCTTTATTAAATGTTCATGTTTGTATGAATTGTTCATGTATGCTTAAATGGAATTAAATGATTGTTTAAAGATATTTATTCACCATTGATATTAGAGCTTGTTAATTTTAATTAATTATAATATCTTACATGTGATCCTAAGAAGCACAAGATGTCTAGTGATCAAAAATAAGAAGACAACATATATGAAGAAGTCTACTATGATAGTGAATAAGGAAAATCTGAAGTAAATCTTGAAGCTAAGCTCATATATACCCTTGATGATTTGAAGCATAAGAATAAGACTATAGAGTATCTCATGAATTAGATATAATGTTTCAACATAAGGTTTAGGTCAAAATAAGTTGAGTATGACCAGGTGAAGACAGAGCTAGTTTCTTTGAAGGTTGACCATGAGCAGCTCATAGACAAGATAAACAAGCTTGAGAAAGAGCATGAGAAGTTAGAGAAAGCCAAGAGTACCAAAATGAAAAGAATAATCAAGTTTACCAATGAAATAATGGATAAGTTATCATGGAACTCTAAAAAAAGGAGTAATCAATCAAGAGGTAAGTATAAAAATGTTGTTTTATATAGTTGTCATAATATGAGACACATTTCAAGATTTTGTTTGAATAGAGTTATAAGTCCATCAAGATTCAACTAGATATATGGGATCCTAAAGTGAATAATAAGGTACAAACATTTATATGGAATCCAAAGAAAGTTAGGACTGGTCATATTGAGACCAAGAGTCAAGATGGACTATTTGCTAAAGAAGAACAAAAGACTAAATTATATTCTATACTAGCTTAGAATGTTTCTCTCAATTTTAGTTTACTTTATACATGTGTGATCCAAAAAATTATGAATATATCCTCTTTATCTTGGGAATAATGAATTATAGATAATAAATCATGAATTTAAATGGGGTTTTAGATAGATAGTAAGGTGGATTTCCTAACATGAGCTAGATCCAAGAAAAGTGAGCTTACTAGGAGGTTGTTAATCCATTATTTTAGAATAGTTAAGCTGAAATAAATAAAGATGAAATGATTGCATAAAATTAAATAAATATATTAAAAGGGAATTAAATGATAAATAAATTCTTGATAAAGGAAATAAACTAATTATACAAATAACTAGGTCAATACTAATGCTAAAGATGTCAGGATGGGTCAAGAAAATAGGTGTGGTCTCTATGAAATGGTAGGAAGATAGAAAATGGAATTCAGATAAGGATAAGCAAGTAAAAATAAATTGTTGTTATTTCTTATCATATTGACCATCAATGGTTAGGATGACCATTAACAGTTAAGGTGACCATTGATGGTTTGGTGACCGCTGATAGTTGAAGGTGATCATTAACAATCAAGGTGACCGTCAGCGTTGCTATCAGTTTTATCAAAAAAGAATTGAAAAATAGATATAGTAGGGTGATGAAGGTATATTTAGAGTTAAAGGGTTATAGGGTAATAAATATAAGGGTATGGTCTAGGTAAATATGTCAAAAGCCAAATAAATAAAACTTGAAATACAAAATATACTTTGTTATTTGATGGCTGATGGTAGCTTGAGAAGTAATTTTGATAGAGTAATAGTAATTTTCTTGAAAAATAATTTTGGTAGAGGTTTGGGTCTATATTATAGCTATTAATTTTCTAAATGTAATACTTATAAATAAGTTCTTTATTCTATATGATAGCTTTATTTCTTGATTCCTAGATGATTGATCACTGGATTGATTACTTGAGTGATTGCTTAATTCTTGGATCTTGTTTCACCTCATGCTCCCCTCCTTTTATAGGCAAAGAGATATGGAGGTATAATGTTAAATATGAAGTTTTATTAGTTGGTTTTATGTGTTAACATGTCATCCATATTAAAATTTTAACATGTTAGCTTTCACATAGCTTGATTTGTCTTTGTTCAGATGGGGAAGACCTAACTATCAGCCATTAGGGTGACTATATATGGTCAATTTGACCATCGACTGTCAAGGGTTGAAGGTTAATTGGGGTAAAAGGGTAGGTTATTGGGTTGGTTTACCTAGTTAGCTAACTTGACATAGGGTCATGGTTGGAGGTTGGGTAATGGTCTGATCCAGTGGTGTTTTGACATCTAGAACTGGTGTGTGTGGTTTTCTAGTGTGTACATTTTACCCCTTTTTGTTATCTAGGTTGTGTTATCAAGATGTAAAAAAATGGATTGTAGGTTGAAGGTTTAGTTACCTTGAGTATGGGAGGAGGTGTTCCACCTCAAACTAAGAGTTAATGAGGTGAAACTAAATAGAGTGAAGGTTTGATGAGTCGTTTATGATGAGTCATGAGGTTGGTGAAAATGGTTATTAGGCATTCAAAGCATAAACATGTGCACACAAATAAATAAGGTGTGATAGTTAAGATTATAGATAGACCAAGTTACCATGGTTGTTAAAAATAATGTTGATTCTAGAGAGAGTGGTGATGGGGTAACTAGGCCATTACATTAGGCATATCTGATTTGATTATTCCTATCAAGTCTCTTAGACAAGGTTAGTGTTTTCATAGGTATTCTAATTAGGAAGTGATTATAAGAAAAACAAAAATGGTTTGGTGTAAACTAGGTGGTACAAATTCAAATGTTCAACATGGCAATGTTAACTAATATGGTCAAAAGGACCAAGGCAAGGTCATCATAAAATATGTGATAGTTTGGGCCAAAATAGATAACATTAGTGTGTATGTGGTTGGTATGGTAAGTGGAGAAGGTAATTTCCAAAAGTGGGTACTAAGGTGTTGGTGCCAAAATGTTAAAAAGAGGATATCCTGACCATTGGTGGTTACGGGTCTCAAAATCATCCATTGATGGTCACCCTAATCATTGATGGTTAGGGGGAAACCCTAAAAGCATGAAGGATAAAAAGTGAAAAAGAGTTATCATTTTCACTTTTGTGATTTTGACTCTATTAAATCCCATGTGTTTATGACTTTGGCATTTTGTGTGAGAGTGATGATGAGGTGGTTTCTGATTGGTTGATTGTGGATTTGTGTTGAGCTAGCATGAATCTAAGGATACAGGGTGGATAGGGACATGGCCAAGTAACAAGACCCAAGATTCATCCTTGATTATGGTCAAAGAAAGAGGTAGGGGTTACCCTAAATTTATAGATTAGTTATTTTGGTAATTTTTGGTTGTGTTTTATTATTTTGTTTTTGGTTTGGGGGGTTTAAATTTTACCCTTGGCTTTATGGTGTAGTGTTTTTTGGTTGAATTTTTCAAGTAGAAATCAAAATTGGGGGAGTAGGTAGGTTAGAGGTAGGGTATAGGACAAATTTAGCATAATTAGTTGTTATATATGAGTGGTTCAGTATATTTTAGGTAGGTTAAGGTTGGCATTTTCCATCGATGGTCACACATAATGATCTTTGGTGGTCATACCAAACCATTGATGGTCATATTCAAATTTTAATGATTGAAGACTGAGGGGGAAATGGTCAGGCAATTATCAGTGGTCATAGTGACCATCAATAGTTGACCAAATGAGATAGTGCTTATGAGGAAAATAATTGCTGAGTTTAAAATGTTTGAGAATTGGAATGTTAATGGTGTTTGAGTTTTAGAGTAGGTTAAAATAAAATATGTAGATGTTATTCATATAGGTGCAACTAAGTAAGTGAAATGGGGTGAAAGGGTTTTGTCCCTAGGTAAGGTAGTTTATAGAAAACTAAGTGTGTTTGCTATATTGAATTATGAAGGTATGTGATCAGATCTAGATGCAAGATTAGGTTCTTTAGATCTTTGTAGAGATCTATCATGGGATGATGGATGATGACTGGGTATACATAGAGGAGGTCAGCCTTAGAGATATGATGCACTACCAATATGTGTTGTAATATATGATGAAGATCATGGCCCTCATCGAGAGATGGGATCCATCCATGAACACCTTTATTCTACCAACTAGTGAGATGATGATCTTGATAGATGATATACATAGGATTACATAGTTTATGATTCATGGGTAGTTGATATATCACATTGAGAGATAGGAGATGGATGAGCTAATGGAATAAATATATGGTGATGATCATATATTTTTTATATGGAATGTCAAAGGCTTTAATTAAAAGCCATTGTATTAGAAATATAAAGATGATTAGAGTTTGATTATGATGATAATGATGATGATGATGATGATGATGATGATGATGATGATGATGATGATGATGATGATGATGATGATGGTATCATGTTTTTTGGTGCCAAATTTGAGTAGTTGGAGATTTCCTTATTTTTTCTTAGGTGTATTGGTGGAGATGTTATTGGGTCAAATAGTTTTTAGGTGGGTACCTATTTTGTTGGTTTATATAAACAAAGACGTGTGGGGGTTTAGAGCACATAAGAGGTATGTCATTAGTATGGGGTTTATGATACACTATTGGGCCTATGAGCACATCTAGGTTTTGAGACGGATGGGGTTGCTATAGGAGGGATACACCCAAATGGACTTTAGGGTGGGGTTCATGTGGTGGAGGAGAGATTACATGCTCATAAGAGCTAGAGGAGATATTTGAGGTATCAATTAGTTTAGATGGGTATTAGAGGCCTTAGTGGTTGGATATGTGGTTTGGAGGATGTATGTAAGATTTATAATGTGGGACCACTATACTCAACATATTTTATCAATGTAGAGCTATAGGTGGATTTTTGGGAGGAGAGAGAGGGTGAGATTGAGCTCATCACTTTTGATAGGGTTTGTAGGTAATTTAGCCTAATGTAGGGGATTCTCGGTCCATTCCCATGATATAGGTGAGAGGATGCAAAGTTTTTGATTCTAGATCCATAATTAGTGGAGATGGTTCTAGACCATGAGGAGTTGCCTGCTCAAGCAAATATTGATGACATAGGTTTTATTGATGGTTACATGGCATGGTATTAGGCCCTCTATATATTGGTATATTTTAGATGGGATGATGGGGATAGGTAGCCCATGGATGTGGACCTAGTTGGTGGACATCCATAGGTATATGTACATGGAGGTGGCCCTAATGCATAGGCAGGAGCAGTGCTAGCTACTACATAGGCATAGGTCATAGTTTTATAGGGATAGGTGGCTACATTATTGGGCTAGGTTTCAAAACTATAGGGTTAGCTAGCCATTTTTATGGGTGAGAATGACTAGGATAGGGATACACTAGTCTAGGTTACCCAAGAGTGAGATGCTTTAAGGTAGAGGGAAGGAATAACAATAACACTAGTAGGTCTAGCAGGGATAATAGATATGCAAACTTACATAGCCACTATATAGGAGATATGATATTATGAAGTGATAGTCATCACACACTACCTAATAAAGCTTGAATAGGGTGAGTATAGATCTATCTTGGTATGTGGTACCAGTGTGGCAACACCAAGTCAATGGGTTACATCTGTAGCTAGATTAATAAGCACCTCAAGAGGGCAGGCACAAAATAGTAGTGGTGCCCTAGGGGCATAGGTCATGATATGATAGGTATAGGTGTATATGATTTTGATACTAGCCTATGAGCTGATGTAGTGAGATGTATATGTTTTGAGAGAGAGATGCACATTATTACTTGTACTATTTTATTTTGATGAGACATGATGTATATGATGTGATGATGATATATAGATGTGATATTATGGTTCATGGTTCATGGTTCATGGTTTTAATGTTTATATGTTTTATATGATTAGTCTTATGAGATGTAGCCTTAATATCTGAGGAATGTGATGATTATGGATGATGTTTATGATGAGTTGTTATATGATTATAATGATGTGATGCTTTGTTTTATGTATGGTTATGGTGTTTTGATTATGGTTATTTTTCTATATATGGTTATGATTTTTTGGTTATGGTTATGATCATGCATATGTGATGTGTTTTATTATTATGGATGTGATTTTATGATGATGTAATGTTTATTCTATTTTTATGATTTATATTTAATTTGTTGATGATAGAACATTTAGTAAGTTAGATAACAAAACTAGGTGTGAGAAAAGAGATGAAAAACATAAGACATATGTATACATGACTACATGAACCAATTATGATAGGGTATGAAAAAGGCATGATGATTTTTCAATGGTAGGGACTAAACAAAACTAAAGTTATATTGGCTTAAGGAACATAAGCCTTTTGAATGCTTTGCATTACCATACGTTGGTTGGTAAAAAGGTGTATTGATCACATCATGTCAATCAAGCTTAGGAAACCTTTGATTTATAGATGGTGCAAAGGGGATATAGGTGATAGGTGGTGTGGGTAGTGTAACCTCTTGTGGTTTGGTTTTACCCTATTATAGGTGACCTAAGAACCATAGTAGATAAGTCCATGTTTTAGTGCAAGGTGTAGATTAATCGATGTAGGAAATCTATTGATGATATATATGAAAGTTGATTGTATTTTTCTTGGGATAGCTTATTATGATTTTTATATAGGGTCCTTTTATTACTTTGTTTTGATAAGTTTGTGAAGTTGATTGATATGAGAAGATTTAAATAATTGCTTTGACAAATTTGACTTAGCCATCCTTCTAGGGAGTCATCTAAGTTTGGATTTATTTAATTTGGTAGATGTCTTTCAAGGGAGTAGTCTATCTTCTTGAGTAATTTTATATTTTGGGTAGCTATCCTTCAAGGGAGTAGTTTTCATGCTAGATATATTTGACCTGAGTGATATTTTGGTATCCCAAATTGTTTTGATACTAGGTTAGACATGGAAAAGTCTATATAGGCTTTGAGGTTTACCTTTATGAGGGAAAGACCTAGAGTGCAAGGGATTAATGATAGGTGAAGGGGATGGTTTGAGAAATAATGACCATGGGATTATATCTGATTAGGGATGAAAAGTATCCATGAGAACTATGCCATGGGTAGAGCCATGGTACCCATATTTAGGATTAGGCTATGACTATGAGGCTAATCACATGGTTCTATGTTGTAATTAGTTTTACTAAAAGGGATGGGATGAAGGCATGAGGAAGGAGAAAATCTCATAAATCAAGGAATGAGCTTAAATTAGACAAAAGGTGAGTTTGATCCTTGTTTAACAAAAGAAAGGATGAAGGTACGAATCATTGAGAGGCTCAAGTTTAGGTTTACCTTGAAGAGAAGACAAATGATAAACTCCCTATCCATACTTATGGGTTATGATTTAAGTTCAAAGCAAATTTAAAGAAAACTTGCCTCAGTTACTTTTTTCCATATTGGTCACATGTTGATTTTCATTTAGGATGAGGTATTTAATGTTGAATTCTCACTCTTTTAGGTGCTTGTAATAGGTGTACTTGATTCTCTCTTAATAGAAACAAATATGGCTAAGCACATCTAGGTGATGCCCATCAAGTAGTTCAAGTCATTATATATTCTATTGATGATATTTTCTCTTAAAAATGATGCCTTTTTAGGATATGTGAAGAGAGGGAATTTTTACTTTAAGAGGTAAAACCACCTCTGCTATACAGACTAGGGAGAAAGGGATAGCACTTGTAAAGGTTTGAATGCTAGTGTGATAGGCCTACAAAGTGAAATGGATGTGCAAATACCGATCCTAACTGGAATCATTGACCATTTTGGTTAACATTTTATTGAGGGTTTTATTAGATACTTCTTCTTATACATTTCCTTGTAGATGATAAGGTGAGGAAAATCTTAATTTGATGGTAAATGCATCATAAAGACCTTGAGCTTGTTTATTTTTTTAATATTTTCCATTATCAATGATGATATTATGGGTAACATGAAATTATAGATGATATGATGATTGATAAGGTTGATTATCTTGTCAACTTTGGTCAAGATGAGAGGAGTGACCTCCACCCACTTGGTGATATACTTAGTGGTAGTGATCATGAAGTGGTGCTGCTATGAATAATGAGGATTAATTTCCCCAATGAGATCTAGTCCCCATTGTGAGAAGGGACAAAATTCCTTAGATACTTAGAGGCCATGGGTTGGCACATGATGTAAATTATCATGCTTTTGACATTTAACACAATTATTTACATAATTTCAATAATATTGGTTAAGGATGGGCCAACAGTAGCCAAAGAAAAGGATACATTTAGCGACATCTAGACCACTAAATTGTCCCCCATAGATCTCATCATGTGTTTCCTTGATAGCATGGGAAGCTTCATGGTTACATAGATAATGGAGAAGGAGGTCATCAAAACCATTTTTTTAAAGGATTCACCCTAGTATGGTATAATGATAGGTAGTCTAAACAAAGGCTCTATAGGCATTTCTAGAGAGGTTTTGGAGGAATGATGTTGAGATTGAGGTAGTCAAAGGTTTACCCATACCAAATGTCTAATGAATATTAATCCACACTAAAAATGGTATGGAGGTTAGATTAGATATAAGAGGGTGGGATAAAATGATGAATGGTGACAAAGAGCTTAGAATTACAAGGCACATATGCAATTTGGGAAGTAAGAGAAGACATTATATTCACTAACTTGTTGGTAGATTATTGAATAAAATAGATAAGGTAATTGTTAAATGATGTTAAAAGTACATCTACTACTTATTTGTACTATTATAAGACATAATTATTACATTAGTAGGATCCATTGATCTAGTTGACCATAAGTTAGTAATCACCAAAGACACTGGTTGTCTTAACTCCCAAGGCCAGAGTAGTTTGGAGACCTATTACTATGGATTCATACTCAACCATATTATTGGTACACTCAAAGTCAAGTTTGAAATAAAGAGTAAGAGGTTCACCATTGAGGGGAATGAGAATAAATCTGGCACTCCCATCTTGTTGGCACTTTGAGCCATCAAAAAACATGGTAATTTTATAGGTGATGTCTTCTTGAGAAAAAGTCATGATGGACTCATCTAGAAACACAAGAAGAAGTAGTTGGTTGTTAGGAATATGAGATTTAACCTATTTATTTGTGATGAACTACCCTTTAATAAACTTTTACTAGAGTAAATCAAGGTCAAACTTATCTAGAAGCATGAGCCACTTAGCCATACACTAGTTTTATTATGGTTTAGAGTGCATGTACTTGAGTGGGTCAGTGTGGGTGATGATAGAGGTTTTGAAACTGAGGAGGTAATGCCAAAGTTTGGAATCCATAAAGAATAAGGTGAGCCAAATCTTCTTGGTATGGGTGTACTAAGTCTCATACTCTATAAGTGTTCAACTTATATAATAGATAACTTGTTTTTTATTTTGTTCATCATGGTGAGTGAGAATTTCCCCTAAGGAATGGTCAGTGGTGGAGATATAAAGGTAGATGGGTTTATCCTCTTAAGGAGGGATAAGAACAAATAGATAAATAAGGTACTATTTGAGTGAATCAAAGGCTTGTTGATAGTCCTTAGTATACTTAAAATATGTATCTTTATTGAGAAAATGGTCAAAGCGTTGACATCTATTTGGTAACTGAGAGATGAAACAACATATGGATTGGAGCTTCCCCTGTAGGCTATAGAGTTGCTTAAGGTGGGTTAAAGGTGTAATGTTGAGGATCACTATAAATTTGGTAGGGTCTACTATTATTCCTTGAAGAGAGATGATAAATCCAAGAAGCTCTCTAGTTAGGACCCCAAAAACACATTTCTTGGGGTTGAGTTAGACATAAAAATGGATTAGGCACTCAAAGATAATTTTGAGAAATTCTATATGATCCTTGTGATATTTGGATTTCCCAAAAGGATCATATACATATTCCTTTATGAAATTTTGGATGCGACCATGGAAGATGTAGGTCATCACATATTGGTAGGCTACTCCAGCATTCTTTAGACCAAATGGCATGACCCTATAGTAGAAAGTTACCCATGGGGTGATGAAAGAAGTTTTATACTATTCCTTGGGGGTAATCAAGATTTTATTATATCCTGAGAAACCATCCATGAGAGATAACATCTCATGGCTAGCTGTAAGATCAACATGTTGGTCAATGTTAGGCAAAGAGAAGTCATCTTGTAGACAAGAAAGGTTGAGGTCATGATAGTCAACATAGAGGTGAAGTACCCCTATGGGCTTGGTGATGGAATGATATTATAAACCCATTGGGTTAAATAAAATTGATAGATAAGAGGTACTAAAGCTCTTCTTTAACTATAAGGGTGATGTGAGGATGCATCTTATGAAAATTTTGCCTAATAGGATTAGCATCAAGATGGATGATAATGTTGTGGAGAGATATGGAAGGATAGATTATGGGTATATCCTAATAGGACCAATAAAATTATATGCTTTAGTCATGAAGGAAGGAAGGGTAATCTTTTTATTCCAAAGAATCTAAGGATTGACCAACTTTATAATGTGAGGGTTATCCTGAGTATCTAGGTTAACATCGATAGTGGATTACTTTAACATGGTTTATTATTCAAGAGGAATGGATTTGTGGATATATGAATCCCCTGTACCTAGATAGGTGAGAATGGAATCATTATAGTGATGTTGGATGGTGTGGATAATAAGATAATCATTTTTTACCATTTTAAGATGAATCAGAAGAAAGGTTTTAACTTGGCCACCCTTTTGATAGGTTAGGGGGCCCAAAATAATGATATTAACTAAAAAAAGTTATAAGGGATGGTGTAAAAATCCTTAGATTTTGTCTTAGATGGTTTTGGTGAGGATGGGACATCCTCATCAATGGTGGTGATGGGTTTGGGTGAATTAGTGGGTTCTTCTAGTAGGAGAACCCAAGGCTAAATTACTCATGAGGTTTTTGGGTTTTCATCATAGGTAACTCATGGGGTCCATATTCATAATGGCCAAGGTCAAATCCATTCTAGGCATAGCTATGAAGGTATAATTTGGAAAATTTTAGTTTGTATAAATAGGAAAAATTAGAGGTAAATGGTCAGGTAGAAGAGGTGGTGGAAGAAGAGAGAATGGGATGATTAAGTCCCCCATAAATGAAGTTGGTTTGGTGGTTAGGAAGCATAAAAGGAATCACGGTTATAATATTGGGAATGTAACCAAGATTATGGTCAAGGTTACCATACTATTAAGGAGTATGGAAAGCATCCAAGGCCAAGAGATGATACTCTCCTAGTGAGAGATGTTGGAATGTAGGTTTAAAGGGGTCTTCTATGGGAATCTAAGAAGAAGGGATAAATGAGTTAGTTAAAGATTTTGAGATGGTAGGGTGGATCTATTATTGGTTGGTGGTGAGTTATATGAGTGAGGAAGAATAATGTCATGAAGTTGATGTGTCATATTTCAAGATGTGAAAGGGTTAGGGTTATCTTGTGTAGTGATGACCTAACCCTCATATGTGAACTTGACACATCGATGCAAGGTGGATGGGACATAACTCATGGAGTGGATCTAAGGGCATATAAGTAAGACATTATATTAGAGCTCACCTTCTATGATTTAAAGGAGAAATATAAGTGTACAAGGTCCCAAGTAGATGTAGAAGATGATTGTCCCCAAGGTTGTGGCCATAGTATCATTAAAGGAATAGAATACAACTATGGTTTTTGACATTATATTCCTTGGTAGATGGAGTTGGTCATAAGCATGGGAGGATAAAATATTAATATTATATCTCCCATCAATCATCACCCTTTTGATGTGGGTTTGATTGATGTATGTAGTGATGAAGAGAGGTGGATCTAGATCCTCAGGGTGGATAGAGGGTATCTATGAATCCTTGAAGGTGATAAGGGTGGAGAGTTAAAGAACACTAATAAATGTGGTGAGAGGCTAAGGGTCTTGATATTAAAACTCTATGGATTGTAGGGCCTCTATCAGTGCTTGGTAGTGATGGGGTGAGATGTTGATCAATTTGTATAGGCTCATCTTCACTGGTCTCTAGTAAAGTTATTTCAAAACTACACACTAGATAGATTTAGAAGGGTTGGAAAGAGAGGCACCCAAAATGGATATTTTGGGTTTCGGTGAAGGTGATGTTAAAGGAACTTGAGTCTAGATGGAAGGTTGAGGGGTAGATGGATATGTATATAGAATGGACACTTTAGCATTTCATTTATCATTTTTTTAGGCCTGAGATCGGGTGACCATATGGATAGTGTGGATGAGGGGAAGCATTGGGTAATAAGGCTTCTTCAGTTCCTCCTCACTCTTGGATAAGAATATAGGAGTGGGAAAGTGTTGGATAGGTTTTTTTGGTGGCTAGGTTGATAACGGGATAAAGAGAGGTTCATAAAATAATAGGTCATCCTCATCCCATAAGTTATGGACAAATGATTTGAGAGATTTTTAGTTCTCCATGTCATATTTAAGTGTCTTGTGGTATGATTAGATTAAACTATCATCGAACCAAGATGGTTTAGGACTTCAAGGGTTAAAGGGTTTGATAGGTGGTAGTTTCAAGGAGGAAGTCTATAAAACTTTTTAAAATGGTCTAATAAGATTTTAGCAGAGGTGTTAAGGGTGATTGGCTTCGGGTTTTTGGGGTTGGAGCTTTCATAAAAGTAGGCTTCATTGTAGAAGTTATGGGTGGTATAATAGTTTTGGTAGGTGGGTTTAATTGGGGTTGTTTGGTATTGGATGGTTTTGAGGTGGAAGGATTAAAGGTGAAATATTTGGGGGTAGATGATTGGGATGATGAAGGTTTGGAGATAGGTGTGTAGGTAGAGGTAGATAGTATGGCTAAAAATGATGGGGAGTTTGATGTTTTAGAGGGGGTAGGTAAAGGTAAAATAAAAGGAGGAAGTTTATCTTGGGTAGTTTTGGGAGGGTTTGCCTTATTGATAAAAGGATGGGATCCTATAATGCATGAAGGATAGGGTCCCAAGATATAATTTAAGAGGGATGGAGGTGGTATGGTTTTAGTTATAGTTCTAAGTGGGATTTTAGGTGGCTACACCTTCTTGGTTGGTTTGTTTAAGGTTTTATTTAGTGGAATAGATGGGTTTAAATCCAACTTCAAAGACGGGTGGATAAGGCTAGGAGTAAGAAGTACCCCTAAGTTATTAATAGGTTTGATTAGATAGGTGTAAGGTGATTTGATGATTTTGAATGGAGATGGTTTGGATGACTCTTCCATGGTATTGGAGGAAGATGTGTTTGATGAAGGGATTGAGGTGAGGATAGGTTTAATGGTGGATGAAAGTGAGGTTGAAGGTTCATGATTGTTTTGATAGTGGAGCCTAAGATGATTCCAAAAGGTGGCTCAATCCAAATCGAGTTTAGAGGAGAATTAAAGGATTTGGACAAGTCTAGAGAAAGGTTTATAAACTAGTTTGGTCCCTTAGGCATCAAATTTAAATATTAAGCCCATAGGTTGAGGTAAGGGAATGGTTTATTCACCCTTATCATTGATGAAAGGTTACAAGATTTGTAAATAGATTTTCTCCATGGAATGAGTAGGTAGGGTGATCTCTCCTTGTGGAATGGTTTCTAAAGAGAGAGTGGGTGATATCATGATGGGGGAGGAAGATGTGATGGTAATGGTTTCTTCCTTTGGTACTTATATCAAAAGAGAGGTGGGTAAGGCCATTCTCTCATCAAGTAGAGGAAAGGAGGTGGTTTTTTCCTTTATTTGGGTATCCAAATGAATAGGGGTAATTCCACCACTTTAATAATTGGAGTGGAGGAAGAGGTAGTTGAGGCAATGGTTTCCTCGATGATGGGTTCATTGATAATTACGTTGACCATATGGACCTAATCAGCATGAGATGATTCCAATTTTTTATCATCATCATTGGTATAATGGGAATGATTATAGATAGGTTGTCAAAAAATGTTGATTGATTTATTTAAGGGTGAATTGGGATTGTCCAATGCAAGTTCTCCTTTATAAATCAAGTTTTGAACAATGGTTTTGAAGGTGTTACACTTACTAACATCATGTCAAATGACATGATGGAAAGCACATAGATCATTCTCATTGTACCAACCATGCATAGAGTCAAAAACATAAAATCATTGAGGAGGTTTGATGGGGAAAACATTTATGATGTTGGTTTTGAGAAACTTGTACAAAATTGAAGCATATGACTCCCCTAATGGAGTGTATTGTTTTGGGGTAGCCCAGTTTTGATTTTGGGTATATTGATTAGAGGAGAGAGAGGAGTTGGTTTGGTTAGCTTAGTTGATAACTGGAGGTGGAATGGTTTTAAAGACAGTCATGTTTGTAGTTTCCTTTAGTTTGGTATTAGGGTAGTTATATTGGTTGGTGGTTTTAGATGGGAAAGGGTCATTGGATTTAAATCTAGATTTTTTGTTTCTTAGTTTCAACTTCCCCTCATCGATGGCTCTGATTTCTAGTTTGTGTGCCATGGTGAAATCCTCATTAAAAGTTATGAAGGTTTGAACTTATATAGTGGGGGTGATGTGATTGGCACAAGCTTGAGAGAAAATTTCAATAAACTTAGGTTGGGGCAAAGAGAAAGGGAGTTGGTTGATAAGACCTCTCCATCGATCTATGAAATGGACAATTGATTCATCATCAAATTTCTTGGAGTAGAGGGTAGTGATGGAGACCTTCTTAGATATATTGATAAAAAAGTGGTCTAATAATTTATGGGCAAGTTGGAAAAAGGAAAAGATGGAGTGTTCAATGATATCACTATATGAATCTAATGCTGGTCCAAATAAATGCATAGGAAAGGTGTGAAGGAGAAGAGTATCATCATAGGCATTCAAGTAGAAAGAATGCTAAAATTATCTTAGGTATTGTTGGGGGTCCTCCTTGCTTTGGAATTTAGAATTTTTTTATAGTTTCCATTGAGGAGGGTAAGGCTGGATAGGGATGGATAAGTGATTAGGCTAATTATAGATTTGGTCATAAGATAAGAGGTTTTGATCCCTAGAGATAGATGACCCTAGGTTGGTCATTTTGTCCATCAACATTTTGAACAAATATTTTTCGGGTTGGGGAGCTCAATTATTTTATGGTATGTTTTATTTATGTTGGATGGATGAAACGTATGAATAATTGGTAGAAGGTTGAGAATATGCCACATGTTTGTATGTGGTCATTAAGGGCCAAGATGATGCCACATAAAGGTTAATGGGAACAAGAGGTTAGGTAGAAGATGGAGCTATGTATCCTTGTGGATTAGGAATATAGTGTGGATAAGGTGTCATAGGTATTTTTTGAAGAGTTTATGTGAGTTGGTTTAGAGGTATGATCATATTAAGAGATTGGGGAATTGATATCGATTAGGTTGGGGGTGAGTGGTAACTTTGGTATTGATAGGTGGAATGGTAGAAGGTATAAAAAAACACCACACATTGAAGTAGGGTAGAGATTTGTGAGTTAGTAGTGATAAAGGGAGTAGTGTAAATATGGGTAGAAGATATCCCCATGATGGGTGGAGTATGGGTAACAAAAGGTGAGGTTGCCTCTATGTTGGAGTAATTGTTGGTTAGTGTAGGGGGTGTTTATTTATTTGTTGGTTTGTTTTATTGAATTTGGGTGGAGAAAGTGGATGATTTATTGGTGGAGGAAGATGTTTGAGTTATCATAGGTTGGGTAGAGGTAGTGGAAACCATAATATGGGGAGGCATCCCATAAGGTTGATCATTAGGAGGAGCCAAAGAAGGGAAGTAATGAGATAAAATGTTGAGGTAATGTTGAAGGGCCACAAGGTTGTTATCAAGGAAGGTGGAAAAATACACATCACCTTGGAAAACTATTCGAGGCATGGTAAGGGGTAAAAGGATTGGGAGAACCCTCAACATCCAAGGTATACTCCATGGAAGAAGAAGAAGAAGAGGAAGGTGGCTTTTGGTTGGTTTAATTCCTCAACTATTGTCTAGTAAAAACCATATGAGGAATAAAAAGGAATAAAGGAAAGCTCAAAACTCAAACAAAAATAAAACAAAATAAAAATATGTCAAGATAATCAAAACATACACTAGATTGTGTTTTAAAATCTTAGGGTACCTTTTATCTCTCTTTTGGCTTATGCTTTAGTTGAAAAGTGTGAATAAGGACTTGGTTTGTAGAATAGGTATTAGAAAAGAAGTCTATGGTTGGTTTTAGGGGTTTAATCCTCTCAAAAGGATATATGTTGGAAATAAATACGTAGCTTGGTATTGGGGCCTACCTCTCACTTTACACATCACAATGATAAGGGTGTCAGGTCCTTAGCTAGTATATATTGATTTCCAAAGTTTAGACTCAACTAGAGAGCTAAGTTTTTGATTTTATTCTTGGTAATGACCTCCAAGTAAGATAGCCAAAGGGTGAAGGTGATCCTATAGGAGATGATACCCTAGTCAGGCCTTATGCCAGTTTTTATGATGTTTTAATTGATTTAAATGGTTTAGTATGGTGTGTCATAAAAAAGTGAAGCTATGATTGAATTGCTTAGTCTTTAATTTTAACTACATGAGCTAAACATGCAAGAAATCAATGTATACAAGGTTTACTTAATACCCAAAATAAATTTTGATTTATTTATATGAGCATATAATAAGGAATAAAATAGAACCTAGATTCTACTAGGTCCCACCGAGCATGCAAAAATGTTTCTCTCAATTTTAGTTTATTTTCTAGTTAAAGAAAAGTAAGAAACTAATTATGGGTATGTTAGACGAACCTATTTGTTTGTGTATATGTGATCTAGATGATTTTGAAGAGATCCTTTTTGTCTTGGGAATAATGACCTATAGATAATAAATCACTAATGCAAAGGGGTTGTTCGATGGATAGTAAGGTGGATTGCCTACCATGAACTAGATCCAAGAAGTGTGATCTTATTAGGAGGTTGTCAATCCACTCTTTTAGAATAGTTAAGTTGAAATAAATAAAGAATAATTACTTGCATCAAATTATAGAAAAGACTAAAAGGAAATGAAATGAGAAATAAATGCTTGATAAAGGAAACAAACTAATTAAAGCAATAATTAGGTTAATACGAATGCTAAATAAGTCAGGGTGGGTCCAAAAAATAGGTGGGGTCTTTATGAATAGACAAGAAGATAAAAAGTGGAATTAAGCTAAGAATAAGTAGGTGGAAATATCTTGTTGTTATTTCCTACCATAGTGAACATCAATAGCAAGAGTGACTATTAGTGATTAAGGTCATCATCAATAGTTGGGCGATCATTAATGGTTGAAGGTGGCCATTGACAGTCAGGGTAACCATTGATAATTATTGTGGGTTTTAAGGGCATTCAGAAAAGAGTTGTAGAATGGATAACATAAGGTAAATTTTTTTTTGGATTCAAAGGGTTAGAGGTTAATAAGCAGAAGGGTATGGTTTAAGCAAATATATCAAAAACCAAATAAAAAAAACTTAAACTATGAAATGCATCTAGTTTGTTGCTTTATGGATAATGGTAGACTGAGAAGTAATTGTGGTAGAGTAATGGTACTTTACTTGAAGAATAGTTTTGGTAGAGGTTTAGGTCTCTATTTTGGATATTGACTTGTTGAAGGGAATACCTACAAAGAAGTTCTTGATGTTAGATGATAGCTTGATTACTTGATTCTTGGATGATTGATTGATTGAGTATTGATTGCTTAATTCTTAGATCCTCTTTTAGCTTTTGTTCCCCTCATTTTATAAGAAAAGAGAGATGGAGGTAGAAAGTTCCATAGGAGGATTGGTTGGTTATTGTGATGTGTTAGGTTGACATCCATATTAAATTTTTAATATGTTAGCTTGCACACAGTTTGAGTTATCTTTATTTAGATGGGGAAGACCCAATCATCGATGGTCAAAGTGACCATAAATGGTTAAGGTCACCATCGATGGTCTAGGGTTGAAGGTTAAGTGGGGTAAAAGGGTAGGTTAGTGGGTTATTTTAGCTAGTTATCTAACTTGACTCAGGGTCATGGTTGGAGGTTGGGTAATGGTCTAATTCAGTGGTGTTTTAACATCTACAACCATCGTGTGTAGTTTTCTAGTGTCTACACATACTACCTTTCACATTAAATATGAAGGCATAAAATGGTATATAGATATTGGTTACTCAAGCCACATAATATGAGACAAAAATAATTTCATCTCAATAAATAATAATGTTATAGGAATAGTGAGGTTTGGAGACAACACATCTACCAATATAGTTGGCAAGGGTATCTTGAGTTTGGAAAATGGGAAGACCAAGACATAAAATGTGTTTCATGTGAAAAGTTTGAAACATAAATTGATTAGTGTAGGTCAAATTTTCAATCAAGGACACACACTAACCTTTAATGATAGAGGATGTGAGACAAAGAGAGTAAAATCAAGAAGGCTAATGACAATGTTTAGAGGACTGAGAATACTCTATATGTCTTGAATGAGATCAAGAATGAGAGATGCTTCATGAGCAAGATGGATGAAAATTACCTATGCCACAAAAGGTTAGGTCACTATAAATTTTAAAATATAGTCATGATAACCAATAAGAAGTAAGTGAATAACATGCCTAAGATCACCAAACCTACAAACATACATTACAAGGCATGTTAGCATGATAAGCTGACTAGAAGAAGGTCTAAGTCTAAGGATTAATCTAATATAATACCCTTGGAGTTAATACACACTAATCTCTATGGGCCTATAATAATTCAAATCATAAATTAGATAGCTACTTTATGTTACTCATATATGACTACATAAAAATGATTTATGTAACATTCTTGAAAGAAAAGTTAGAAGCTCTTAACAAGTTCAAGGAATTTAAGGATCTTGTTGAGAATGAGAAGAATATGAAGATCAAGTTTCTAATACCTAACATAGGCAAAGAATATTTATCTAATGAGTTTTATGAATTTTATGAGGTTCATGGAATAAGGAAATAATTTTACATCAGCTAGGACACCTCATTAGAATGGGGTAGTGGAAAGAAATAATAAGACCACTCAAGAGATGGTTAGAACTATGCCAAATGATTCCATATTATCTAATGGTTAATAGAGACATGAAATAAGTGTTTTAGTCCATAGTTTGAATACATGATAGATGAGGACTAATGGAAACAAGACTCCTTATGAATTGTGGAAAGGTAGACTTGCTAATGTGGAACACTTTAGAGTGTTTGGGAGTAAATTTTTCATCAAAAGAGATGATGAATACTTAATAAATTTTGATTCCAAATTTTATGAAGGTATATTTTTAGGATACTCATCAATGGGATCAACCTATAGATGTTATAAGAAGAGGTTATAGAAGATAGTGGAAATCATGAATGTGAAGATTGATGAGATAAGGAAATAACACTCATATTTAAATGATACTTTAGAGAATCTAGAATTAAAAAATTAATAATAAACTATAGAATTTGATGAGGAAGAATAATTTGAGGAGAAACATGACTCAAAATTACCCTCAAGATAGATTCATAGAGATCATCCTAAATCTCAAATCTTTGGCAACAAGAATGCAGGTATGCAAACAAGGAGGAGATTAGTAAGTAGTATGAATCAAGATAATTTTGATCTATTATATAAGATTGAACCTAATAATATTATATAATCAAGCAACGACAAATTTTGGATATGTGCTATGAATGAGGAGTTAGACCAAATAGAAAAGAATGAGACTTGGGAGCTTGTTTTTAGGCCTAAATATAAGATTGTCATTAGGATAAAATGGGTGTTTAGAAACAAGTTGAATGAAAATGGAGAATTCACTACGAATAAGGATAGATTGGTATGCAAGGGATATGCATAAGTTAAAGGATAGACTTTAAGGAAACCTTTGAACTAGTAGCAAGATTGGAGGCCATAATATTGTTTTTAGCATATGCTGGATTCAAAGGGTTGAAGGTATACCAGATGGATGTCAAATATACCTTTTTGAATTTGAATTTAGAAGAGGAAGTGTACATAGAGAAACCTAAGGAGTTATCACTATCAAGTGATAAGTACTATGTTTGTAGATTAAAAAAGGCTCTTTATAGTCTAAAGTAAGATCCTAGAGCTTGGTATGTTAGGTTGGACATGTATCTATTAGATCAAGAATTCAAAAGAGGAGTTAAAAATAGTAATCTATACATAAACTCAAAATATTATCATCATTTGATAGTAGTTGTCTATGTGGATGACATCATATTTGGTGGAAATAATGAGAACATGACCAAGGGATTTGCATAGGTGATGAATAAAGAGTTTGAGATGTCCATGTTGGGAGAAATATAATTATTTATTAGGTTACAAATCACTCAACCTAAAAAAGGTATAATTATTTCACAAGCCAAGTATATAAGAGATGTTGAATAAGTTTGAGATTGAAGATTGCATGACAATTATTACACCTAAGATCATAGGGTGTAAGTTGAGCAAGGAAGATGAGTCTCCAAAGGCCATTCAAGCATGATATAGGTTAATGATTGGAATTTTTCTATACACCACTTCCTCTATATCTGACATCATGTAAGAAATAGGTCTGGTGGTAAGGTTTTAAGTAGATTCAAAGGAGAATTATTTTTAAGAAGTCAAAAGGATACTTAGGTATCTCAAGGGGACTATGGAGTATGGTTTTTGGTATCCAATGAGTAAAGTGTTTAATTTGATATCATATACGTATGATAAATAGGTAGGAAGTTTAGATGATAATCAAGAAGTAAGAAGTAACCACTAGTGGAGGA
This sequence comes from Torreya grandis, assembly GCA_037957365.1. NCBI lineage: Eukaryota > Viridiplantae > Streptophyta > Pinopsida > Cupressales > Taxaceae > Torreya > Torreya grandis. The sequence goes on from JARHVA010005181.1 coordinate 655,254, forward strand.
TATTTTTTCTTAGGTGGGTGCCTAGTTTTAGGGATAAACAAGAAGCAACCATCAATAACATTATCAACTTGTCAGGCTGAATATATTACAAAAAATTCATGTTGTACTTAGGTCATATGGATGAGATGAACCCAAAGACTACAAGGTGGAGTATGATGGTCCTATCCCTATCTATTGTGATAATAAAAGCAATATAAATGTGTCAAATAATCTTGTCATGCACTCAAGGACTAAGCACATTCCCATTAAGTATCATTTTCTAAGAGAGTAAGTGAACAAAGTGTCAAACTTGAATATGTTTCTATATAGGATCATATTGTAAACATTTTAACCAAACCACTTCTAAAGTTAACATTTAAACACATAAGATAGGAATTAGGTGTAATTCCTTCCCCTAAAAATCATTAAATAAGATAAGTACATAGGGGGATCTAATCAGGTTCATTATCTCTATGAATAGGTGAGTTATTCCAAGAAGGTATCCATGGAGATAGGGGGAACATGTGTGTATTATGTCTCATTAACTTATAGTCCTATGTGCTGATTATTTTTGTTGTAAGGAGTGTGATCCAAGGAGTTGTAGACATCACTTTGTCATTTATGTCAAAGTGGGACAAAGACCATAATGGGGTGATAAAAATGATCTATTTTTAATTGTGTTTTTCCATCAATCACAAGGGGGTTATTATTGGGCATTATTTCAATTATTGAGGTTTAGTATTGATGCTGTTATTGATGACAAAGGTTATTGAGAATGTCTTCATGAGGTCATTAAAGAGTGTACCTATGAGAGAAAATTTATTACCATTGTAGTGATTTTGAGAGTGTAATATATGATTGGTATATGTTCTTATGACTGCATGAGTGATGTGAAGGTTAACATGGAAGGTTCTTTTCAAATTTGTCAAGTTCTTGAGCCTAGTAGTGTCTTGATAATGTATGTGCATATGATTCCTAATCTTATATATTAAGTATCATGATGACTTGATAATATGAATGCACATAATCATAAGTAAATTTATTAAGTTTCTTGATCATTTATATGAGGCATTGGATAACTCATGTGAGTTTTAGGGTAAGCCTATAGGGGTATCAATTGTAGGCCAAGTCTACACCTAGACCACTACTAAACCCTACCTAGCCTAATGAGGTATCATGATTTATTTTCAAGGCATATTAAGGGTGTATGATAGTTTTTAATCATGTATGAGGTTGTTTTAGTATGTGATAGTGGTGTATAATTCATGTAAAGAGGCATGAATGCCATATTTAAGGCCTAATATGGTTTGTAAGTCAAGGTCTAAGTGAGCAAAGAGAGAGAGTGTGTGGCCTAATGAGGTATCAAGATAATTTTTCAAGGTAAGTATATGGTATAGTTTAAAAAGGTGATTCAAGTTATTTTAAGCATGTTCATTAATTTTAATCTCAAATTTTGAAGGATAAGGCATTAAAATGTGTTCTAAGGTCTCTTAAGTCCACAGAATGAAAGATTCTCTACTTTAGACGGTTTTTCTTATGCTTATTAGCTAATCAAACTTATACATGGGAACCTAATATATTCATGGTATATGGAGAAGTATCTTGTATAAAAATTTAATGCATTTATTTTTGGATGGAGGGTATATGCTTTATTAACGATTATTAAGAATGGAAAAAGGTTTAAACCCTCTTATAACCCTAATAATGACCTGATGTTGAAGATATTAATAAAAAGTGCCAAGAATTGATTTGTATGATTAGGTAAGCTATTTTAGTTTGTATTTAACTCTTCCAACCACCTCTTAGTGTGTTTGAGTTGTCAGGTGTGTGATTAGACCCTATAGGAAAGTCTTAATTCCTTGGAGATTTACTATAACATTCAAAGTTGACCAAGTCAAATTATGAAAATAGATCGATGATGGAGGTTGAGATTAATTTTTCATGTACATAATGGTTTTTTTATAATATATCACTAAATCATGATAAACCAATCATCCAAGTTATCTAGTCACCAACAGGCCTAATGGTGGAAATAGTGAAAAACTTAGGTAGCAATGAGAAGATGATTAAGGATGTGTTACCATGATAAAGTGATGAAACCAAGTGCATAAATATTTTATTAGGATAGGTATTTACTATTAATTCTTGGTATAAAGCTTTAAATTAAAGTATAGTGGTGAAAATGATAAAGCCAAAATGGCTTGTCTAACTCAGTAAGGTCTATGTGTAGTGAGGTCAACAAATTAGTCTGTAAGACCCATAGTTGTCACTATAACATATGATATTTATATTTTGAGATGGTATATATATTCCATAGTTTCATATAAATTCATAATAATTCATTTGAACTGTCTATATAAGTGTTGGAGGTCTGAGTCATCATGACTAGTCTTTGAGGAAAATTGGTAGTTCTAAGTGAACAAGTTGCACGAGTGTTTTTGAGTCTTTTTTCCCTATGTGATGAAGTATAATTCACCTAGTGAAGTTTTTTAGTTATTTTAGGTATTTTTTATTCAATTTGTTTACATTTTTGTGTAGATAAATAATGTATTATCTAAGTTGTTTAAGATAGACCTTTCTATATATGTGAAGGACTAATTTAAATAGTACTAATGGTGTGCTTCAAGTGGTGATTAGAGATAAAAATTGTCATGTAACTAATATGAGATTAGTGGGGATATATTTGAGTTATATATAAAGTGTTCCTATTATGTGTGTACTAATTAAGGCCTAATTAAATTAGGTCTCCTTAAGGCCTAAAGACTGATTTGGTCTATTTGAGCTATGGTTAACCTAATGTAATTATTGATTCATGTTTGTGGCATGTATTAAGACCTAATGTTTGGAAAATATAAGTGGTCAATTGTGTATAACCAACCAAGAGGTGTCTGATCTAGATGATTGTATAAGAACAATGCCTAAGGCCTAATTGGTAGGTTAGATAGATTGAGAGTGCAAACAAAAGATATATCATATTAAAGAGATAAATGAGGTCTTTTATACCATAAAAGGGGTGTATATAAACTACCATGAATATATAAGATGGGTAATTTAGCTAAATATCTAGGTCATATGGCTTAATTTATCTTTAAGGGACCTAGTTGAGGGAAGAAGCCTAAAAGGCATTTGAGAGGGATAAAAGAGTGAGAATATATAATTAAAGTGATCTTCATATATTGTGTGAGAAAAAAGTTGTTATAAATATGATAAAATGTTTTATGTGGTTGAGTCATATAATGGGTTGGTGCCTTCTTGTAAATTGGTGCTTGATAAATCCTAGTTTAGTGGGTGCTTGACTAGTTGGGGTTGGTGATCCATGTGGAGTTGGTGGTTTACTAAATATTGGTTTTTATCTTATAGGACTATAGTCCATTTATAGATATTAGTGGGTTGTATTCCTCTTGAGGGTTTCCCACATATGTAATGTGTTTGATGATCTTTTATGGTTTCATATGCTTTTCTAGATGTTCGTGTTTGTATGAATGGTTCATGTATGCTTAAGTGAAATTGAATGATTGTTTGAAGAAAATAATTCACCCCTCCCTCTCTTAATGATTATGCTTATAAAATGGCTCACTCTAGGATAATTTGGATATAATACCATTTAAAATACTGAAACTAATATTAAATCCATATCATCATCTTGCATTTTATGGTGGTAACAAAATTCCTCTTCCTGATTGGTATGTTAAGTTGTTTAGTCCACCAAATAAGAATGCAAATATGTTTTTTTTTATCACTATATCAAGAAAATAATCTTCTCAAAGTGATATAATCCTTTCATATGATAAGGATGAACTTGAATATGCCATTGAATTATAACTAGAATTATGGAATAGAGAAGAGGGAATTTTCCATCATGTTACAACCAATTTCAATAAATTTAAACCTAGTAAAATGGAATTGACAAAAAATATTCTTTTTTGTGAAACATTTGGGCTTCAATTGAATAAATATGACAACATTGAAATGTCTAGGTTAATATATATAGATAATTTTGTCATTAGAATACAAAATATGTTGAAAAAAACATGAATAAAGCATAACAACTTCTTCTACTTACCACCATGCAAACATATATTTAAGATACCCTACAGTCATGATAGAAAGAATATTGAAGAAAAAAGACAAGAAGAGACAACATATTTGTATGCATATTTGAAAAAGGTTATACAATTACTCACAACAATGGAGAAAAATAAGATCAAACAAAAGGTTGATATACTTTCGTTGACACAAACTTATGTCCAAACACACAATGAATTCTCTACATGGTATATTTCCTCCATAAATTATGCCTTGAACATTCCTATGGATCTCTATGAATTGGGGGATGTTAATATCAAAATAAGAAATATGAATGAAAGAGGGGTGAATTTTATAACTCATTCATTTGTAAAACATAATAAGGTTCCAATGAAGGTTGCTTTGTTAATTTCCTTTTATCCAAATAACCCTCAATGTATTATTGAATCAAAAGAAATCCTAAAAGATATGATGGAGAATAAAATTGTATGGTTCAAAATTGCAAATAGTCAACACACAATTATAGCACAATAGAAAATTATTTTAAATGAGGAATAAAATCATTATCATTGAGAAATAAATATTCTATTAGAAGGGGAAAATTTCTAAAAACTTATACTTTGTTATATATTATTAATAAAATATTTAACCAATATAATGAATCTAATGAAAAAATTTATAAGGCTTCTTTTGTATAAAGAGTTTTCTTTACACATGACCTTATATAATTGAGATCTTTGAAGAATCTTAAAATAGGGGAAAAATATGGAAGAAATACATGAATAAGATAGACACTTGTTCACACAAATGAACTATTTAGCTCAACAACTACAAGAGAGAAAATGTCTTCTTTTCATGAAACAACTAATTTGGGATTATTTTGATAAGGCATTTGATATGTTTGAAAGTGGTAATTTACCTAGTTCAAATAAATAAAATTTAAATCTGATTGGTACAATAGTAATTAGAATTGTTTAAGGGCTTTTAGGCAAACAAAAAATAGAATTAGTAGATTTATTGGAAAAAGGGTCTATATCCTTCTTGAAAACACTTATGTACAACAAAATGGATACTTGGTGCAAAAATGTGAATATGGAAAGTAACATATTATAAAAAAATTTAGATTATTTCACCAACCATGATTTGACACTACCAACAAAAAAATAATCACACTTAAAGAGGTAATGTATAATTATACAATTTATATAAAAAGGTTTGATAATTTGTGTGCCCTGAATGAAGGTATTTAAAAAAATAAAAATAAAATATGGGAAGCATTATCTATATATTCAATATGCATTTTAATAAAAAAAAATCTAGATAATTATGGAGGTTAGCTTCCTAGGACAAATTCAAAAATATTTAGCTACCATTAGGACCCCCATGTCTTTGGCCATCTATTTTAGAAGATTTCAGTGTAATGTTCATTGTTGATGTGAACATTTAATTGATAATTATTTATCTTTTTAATCTCATTAAAGTTTTTAAGGAAGAACATCATCACCTATTTCTCTAGGCATTGATTGATAAAGATATTATTTGGACTTTGAATGTATTCATCATTCACAAATTTGAACATTTTTTTGTGATTCATAAATATCTCATAAATTTGTATGTTGATGATTTACATTGCATTAAAAAAATTGGTGTCATAATTTGGGGTCCGAATATTGATGGATTCAATTGTACTCATATTAAAGTTATCAATTTTTCTCAAGATTTCACTATTTTTCAGCTTGAATTTTTCATCCTTCATTCACAACAAAGTAAATTAAAGGAAGGTGCTGAGATTGATAAAGATGTACAAATATTTCAAATTATTGGTTTACACAAAAATAGGCCATTCAATAATAAAATAAATAACTTCTTTTGGGAGAGACTTATCTCTACCTTCAATAATTCATATACAAGTAAATTGCTAGGGGTATATACAGGAGATAGATTGGTGCATGATTTTACAAAATTTCAAAGGATTTTATATTTCATCATATAAACTAAAGAACAAAAAAAAATTAATGTTCAATTTCAAAAAAAATGGACAAATTAAATCCGCCAATACAAGAACAACTGCTTCGATCAGTACCACATGTATAATAATTTTATTTTATTTTATAATCATGATTCATTTTTAAAATATAACATCTCAACAATATTTTAGTGTGTATTCATTATTTTTCAAACCTAATAGCTTATATATCTTTTATTATGTAGAATCAATGGCATTACGTTCAAGTGAAGAAACAATAATAATGAAAAAATTAGATTAATGAACATGACACATTAAAAGTTGAAGAAGGTAAGGTAAGATCATCTAGATTTTTAAAGTTATATATTTTTTATTTATCAAATATTTATAATACTTACAAAATATTTCTTCATATATTTATGTCTCAATTAAAATAGTTCATAACAAAAATCTACAACTTTATGTCTCCAACATAACAGCCCATGACATAGCTTTGTAGATTGTTGCCTCCACAAAAACAATACAAGGTAAAACTCTACAATATGACACATTTTTAAAATAAAAATATAAAATCAATTGAAAATGAGAACTTTTAGTTACTATATTTTATAATACCTTGTACAGAATAAAGAACAAAGGTTCAATGAAAGAGTGCACCTGTACAAACTACAAAAAGGCAAAAAAAATATGGTGAAAACCCCTTTTAATGAATGTGTAATTAAAAAATTTCATATGGGATAATGTATTAATTATCTTTATTTATTTAAACACATTACAATTGAATTTTTCTTTATGGACATGAGATTGTAGAAGACAATAAATTATAAACTTGAATCAACTTGGGATTTAAATTTGTGGGTTAATTTTATTTTTGTGTCAACATGAATGTGGTTGCATCTCCCCATTAAAATGTTCTTTATATGTTGAATTTACCCAATTTAAAGTAACACAATATGTGTTATACTATGTTTTCAATACAATAAATTTTGACGCTGAGTATCCATGATCTTTATCAATATAAAAATGTTTCTTTGAATGGACACAAATATTATGATTGTGAGAAATTTGAAGAAGAATATATTTCATATTAAGAATATTTTAATGAAAAAGGGCATATATATATATATATATATATATATATATATATATATATACATATACATATACATATGCTAGATATAAGAATTATTTGATATAAGAAAATAAATGAATAAATTATATTGTAATAAAAAAATTATATTCTATTTATTTAAATAATTTGTAATTTGATGTGTCTTATTGGAAGTATATGAAGGGGGTTTAACTATAGGTGTATATTCATTTGGAATTAGTAATAGTAAACTTTATCTTAGAATGAGTAAGTCCTATTTTATTTGTTGTGATGGGCCATATAAAAATATAAATATGTATTGGTATGCATAATAACAACTTATACTTTTATTATTGTAAGAATAGAGATGTTGTTTGATCGATTTTAAATTCATATCAATGTTTATGCGAAATGACTTATGGAAAAACTAAATTATTTCAGAATATGATCAAGTTATAGTCAAGTTATAAGGATTCAATATGAACATGTATATGAATATTTATGTTACAAAATTATCAATAGAAATGGTACATCCATGTATAATGAGTATAGTTACATATTACTGAGCATGTATTTATTTTTATATATGTTTATATGAATCTTTATAAGAGTTAAGTAAATGCAAATATCAAATAAAATGCATTATGTTTATATGTTACAATATGAAATGCAAATAAAAATTGCATAAATGATCAATAAAGTAGCTTTTAAAACATTTTATTACAAAATTTTCATGTTATATTTCTTATAATATAATATTTTTAATAAATTATTGCTTTCTTTTTTAACAAATTATAGACATTTCAAAGGAGGAGCTAAAACCAACTTCTAAAAAACAATTAGTTTTGGGGTTGTATGACTTATTATTTGTTGTGCACATAAAAAAGATATGAAAATGAATGATATGGGAAAAAATAAGATTATAAGATAAAAAAATATGTCATAATACATTATATATCATTCTAAATAAATTTTGAAGGTGGCACTGTAGTCTATTACTCATGTTTGCATTTGGTCAATGATAGAGGACAATCATTTGAGGCTACTACTTCAAGCCATTGGTTACACAAGTTCATATTTCATGTTTTTTTGGGGGAAATAATATTATAATCCATTAAATATAAAAATAAAGGAATTGAATGAAGTTATTTTTAAAGGGGATTGTGAAGATGATTTTTAATTGCCAACATGGTGTTCATTAATTTTAATTCTTGAAATTATGTTACAAATAAAAATATTTAAAATGATTTATTTGATGTCAAGTAGATATACTATAAATGGAAGTTCAAAATATGAAAAGGATTGGAGATTAAAAATGATGCCTATCATGACATTATTGGGAGAAAGCAAAAAATCCATGCCAACAGCTATGAACCATTATTTAGAAGGATGTAACTTTGCCATATGATTATTTCAAGTGTATTTATTGATTTTAAAATATAATTATAGTAATAAACATTATCATAAATTTCATACAAATATATTATAAATTATTTCAAATGTATTCCAATTTATTTCAAATTTATTTATTTTAATTTAGTAATGTTTTGATTTTGATAAGTGTAGTTTTATTTATAGTTGGAGATACCTTGAAAGTATTGAAAAAAGTACAAGATTCAAGGCTAATCCCCTTGAATGTGGATACTCCATCAATTTATCTTAAAATTTCATAAGTTTATCCATTAGTATATTCACACTTGCTCATGAAGATCTTCTTAATGAACAATAAAGAATTTTCAAGTCTCTCTCATTAAATTTGTTTGCCAATGCTAAGTCAGTTACCTTAGACTCATGAAAACCTTAAAAACCTAATGAGAATGTAATTTTAATTCCTATGTTGGCTTGGTTCTAAAATTAAATGGTTATCCATCAAACCTCACATATTTTTTATGACCAAGTAACCTTGGGAAATATCAGATGAGATTCTATTAGTAGATGAACTAATTACTTATTATGTTATTATCCATAATTTGTAATTTAGGCCTATTTCTTATTTTGTTTCATTCTACTAATAGGGTTTTGAGATGAAAACCAAGATTTAATAGGAAATCTATTTGTCCTTTATCCATGTATTAAATCATCATAGTTGCTCATAATATTACCCTATCTTTGTCCACATGATTCATGTGAAGGAATTAGCAAGACAAAATTCTATAGTATCAAATTTTACTAGGCCTCAAGGGGAGTTCCATTATGTGTAGCTTAACAATAAAACCAGATTCAATTGATATTGTAAATTTTGTCAAGCTCTTTAAATGGGCTCACTGAATATGCATGAGTGTTATTCCTCATATTTAAATGTACTTACTACCTATTCACAAATGTTATTCCTCATTCTCATGTTATATATACCTTAATAGGCCTTGTGATACCTTAAATGTACCATTTTTATGAGTGTTGATGGATGGGGCTACGTTTAGTGGCCAGGGCTAAAGATGAAAATTGGTTGATTAAATACTTCATGCATTAATCCACTTATTATTATACTTATAGACTTTGAGTCCATGGGAATATCTCATCGAGGCATGGGTGGATGGCCAATAAAAAGGTGCCATGTGTTCTAGTAATGGAAGCTATGTCAAAGGATCAATCAATCTGAAGGCCCAGAAGGGTGATACTTGTTTGAAATAGTCCAATATATTCAAAATGATCTTTGCCTAAATGGTTTGAAATAGTCCAATTTATTTGGAATATAAAAAACATATTTATGGATAAAATAGTCTTCACTCCACTTTAGTGGGTATATGTCCAAATTATTTGAAATAGCCCAATTTAACCAAAATGATCTATGCCCAAATGGTTTGAAATAGTCCAATTTATTTGGAATATAGAATGCTTATTTTTGGATAAAATATTCTCCACTCCACTTTAGTTGGTATAAGTCCAACTTATTCTAAATAACCCAATTTATCCAAAATGATCTATGCCCAAATACTTTGAAATAATAAAATTTATTTTGAATATAAAAAAATTATTTTTGGTGAAAATTCTCTCCACTCCACTTTAGTGGGTGTCCAAATTATTTGAAATAACCCAATTTCTTAAAAATGATCTATCCTAAATGGTTTAAAATAATCCAATTTATTTCTTATTACCTTTGATAAACTTGAAGTGTGGCCTCCATAAACACCTTCAATTTTGACTCTAGATAATTATTTAAGTGGATTTGATGGAGAGTTTTAGCACCACCTAGGCTCCAAACTTTTTTGCCTTAACCACCTTCTTTCTCATTACCTAATTGAAGTGACATAGGTGAACTCCAAAATCACCCTTATCTAAAAAACTGACATTTACGTGGAATAAAAAAGAGATATTGACATTCCTAAAGAAATACAATATCCTTTTCTTTCCTTCATCCATGGGATCCACTATAATTTGTGTCAGGCTCAACCACTCCTCAATTATATCCCTCATGATCCCAGTGTATATTTGGTATAGGATGAGGGTAGAAGTGGGCTTGAACTATACTTCTGAGAACTTGCCCTTGTATACTACAACTATCATATTAATGCACTTTCTCTCTACTACATATATTATTTACAAATAATCATGGGTCTTCTGAATATGCATATTTTTACCTATTAGAGTATCCACTAATTTTCTTAAATCTAAGAAAATTTTCAAGAGGACATCCTTTAATTTTCTAATTATCTCAATAGGGAAGGAGTTATTAACTTATTCTTCCAAAGCTTAGAGATGTTCCTCTATGCCCTTCATCAGTTATATGACATGTTGTGTATGTATAAGAGGACTAAGACTAGGTGTTTGGATACCTTTTCCTTTCCCATGGAATTCCTCACCTTAATTAAGGAGAAATTATCCCATTGGGTCTCCTAGATAATAGGGTTCCACTCCTAGATGAATTTTTAAGTGAGAATCATCCACATGTTTCATGTGGTGTATTCAAAGGCCTAATGCACATGAGGGTCACCTTGAATTATTATATTATATTTTTGTGACACTATATACATTCTTAGGGTGTGAAGAGGTGTTAGTGAAGTGATAGAGATGGTGATGATAGGTAGAGGACAAAGTGAAGGGGTAATGGATGAATCAGAAGTGATGAATGAAAAAACTAGTGGAGGAGGAGGAGGCAAGGGGGAATAAGGATCTAAGATGAATGGGGAGGCCCAAGGGAAAATTTGTGATTGACACTAGCTCTGAGTTAGGTTAACCTATATGGATATGACTCCAAAAAAAGGGACATTCAACTTAAAGGAGGAAATTGGATGGTTAAATTGAAATCCTTAGGAACCTAAGATGATGGAAATGGGGGGCTTGGGAATGATGCTTAAATACAATAGGGATGGTGCAATATGGGTAGTGGGAACCTATGGAGGAAGTTGAGAGGGAGAAAATGGTACATATATAAGGCCGAACATGAGCTACCTTCTACATCTTTCTTGGACTTTTGCTTGGATTAGCTTTAGATGTTATAATTAAGGGAACATGGGTGGTAGAGGCCATAAGGACCAAATGAGGAGTATATTAATCCATGGAGAGTATCACTCAAATGGAATAAGATAACTAATATATGCACACAAGTTCAACTATAACTGAAATTTTATCCACACTTGTTGAGGTTAGGGAAATTATAGGTATCTAGACCTATATAGTGGCAAGTGGGGGCACTATGGAGGTCATTGGTTGTGAAATGGATGATACATATGAGAAAGAAGAGGTGAGGATGTTTTTCATGGTTGAGGCTATAGGTACTTGTGTGAGTTTTGGAGGGGTAGAAATGAGGAATAGGGGAATTACCACTAGGAGGACTACTAAGGAGCTAGGAAAGTAGGTAGTACCCTGATAGGTTGCTAGAGAGTGAAGAGAATAAGGGAAGGGATATATGATAGTGATGGCTATTATTCCTACCTTAGAATTATTTTTAGTTTTCTACTGATGTTGAACCTTGGGGTATATATATCCTATGTTGAGATATTTGGAGTGGATCCATTTGAGGCTAGATCACTTGGCATTAAACTACTTGAGGTTACGCTACTTCAATTATAGGAGGTGGTGGAGGCAAAGGTAATATTCTAGGTGCAAGAGGAAATCTAAGAGGAGAAGTTGTTAAGACTCCCTATATAATTTTTTTACCCAACATCCCCTTTTTAAAAAGGAAATGGGGACCCACCTTTTTGAAATATGATCATAGTGAGGAATCATTTTCATATGTTTTATGTAAAATTTGGAAATGTTTGACATTTACTTTTCTATTGGATGGTATCAACATTATGATTCTTGTGTTTATGAGACTAACTTCAGTATGGAAGATGAATTATTTAGGGTAATTCCTTCATATTTTATACAAAACTATCTTTCAAATGTATTATTTCAAGAATTTTTTTGGTCCTACTTAATTTGAACTTATTATTTTGAAAGCCTCATCTTATCAAAGAGATTGTTGTGGGCTCTTTGTCTAAAATAATTCTTCCAATAGAATTTGGCCTACATACCTTTGACTTACTCAAGGATTTTAGACCGCATACATTTTCCCCAAAACAAATTCTTGATGGTTTATCCGTTTTACCCTCTCTACCTTTTCCTTAAGAACTCTAAGAATGAACCCCAAGCATATAGAAGTACCCTTCAGGGATTTTGAAAATACCATTTGGCCTTTGATGAAGTAAACCCTTCAAGAAAATTATGCCTTGAAGTAGAACCTTTAGCTTTCTTCCACCTACACTTTTTGACCCTTCCAACTTGCCCTTCTGCCTTTTTCAAACTAAACCATTTAGCCATTCTTGACCATTTCTTAAGGGCACATACCCTTTGGTTTTATGTGGCCTACCCTTTGACATTTTATAATTTCCTTTATAGCTTTTATTTCATGCCTTTGCTAATTCCTTATGATATTTTATTTGAAAGGAATCCCCTAATCATATCATTCAAAAACTTTTAAAATTATCCTTTTCCCTAAACCATTCCCTTTAGACTTATTATTTTAGACCTTTTGTTTTGGTACAAAATCTCCAAAACAATTCCTCTAAAGGACACCTAACCTTCAAACTTGGTTAAGCCTAACCTACCAAATATTTGTCCTAAGATGTGTACCCTTTTCCAAGTGGACACATAACCTTTATATATTTTTAAAAGAACCTTTCAGCCTTTATGGAATATCCAATTCTCCTTTCCCATGATTTTCTTTAGACTTTTTATTTTTGGCATTCTATTTGATGTAAAATCCACAAAAAATTCCTTTGAAGGGTACTTGTCTTTTAGATTTCCTAAAATTACCATCCAAGCTAAGGGTAAATACCCTTTGGGTGTTTCCAAACCTACACTTCAGGGCCTTTAAAGTGACCCTTAGATATATGAAATTACCCCTAAGGAATCAAAGGTGCCCTTCATCCCTCCAAACTACTCTTCAAGAATTTTAGAAGTGTCTTTCAGCATTTGTGAAGTAGATCCTTAGGGACTTTTGTTATGGATAAAATGTCATACAAAGTGGACCCTTTAGATTAAACCTACCCTTCAAAAATTGGAAGCACCCTTTAACCTTGAATTATCCCTCTCAAATTATTCCTTCAAAACTTTTACTCAAGTTCCTTTAGAAAAATATCCATGGACATTTTTTCTAAAATAATTTCCTTGAAGGAATTATCCATGAACATTAACCTAAAATCACCTTTTAGATGTTATACTTTTAAAGTTATTTTTTAAGAGGAACATTATTTAAATTAATTTCATACTTAGTAAAGATAAAATATTTCCTATTTAATAAATACTAAGGATCCCTACCAACCCAAACTAACAAATTTGAAAAGCTAACATTGCATATTTAATATCACATAAATTGGTATTCAATGTAGGATCTTATATAAATGATACATAGCCATTAATGTCATCATTTGGATTCAATTTATCTTGTAAACAAAGTATACTCATCTCTAAATAGTGATCGAGAGCCCTAGTTTCTACTTTGAAGATTATACAATGAACAACAATCAAGTTAGAGTTGATTTGATCATATTAATATATAGGTATACATAATGCATAACACATTGAGAAAGATATAGGCACAAACATGAAGCTATGGATTATTCATCAAGGCCATATCGAGGAACTAATCCCCCTTCTACATTCTCAATCAAGGACTCCATAGAGTTTAAAGACACCATCTTTGATGTAGGGGTATTTGAAGATAAGTATCATAATTATTTTCAACTATGGGATGCGATTGATTTAGTTAATATGTTTTCACTAAAAAATGAAATAGTACTATCAAAAAGGTTATTTATCTAAGAATTTTTATCATACAAGTGCTAAATATTACACTTTACCATACAAAATTAGAGCTTATGTGATGTATTGACTTTCTCAAGTATTTATTCTTTGTTGGTAAGATATCATAGGATGTGTACTTATTTCATTTTTTAGGAGATACAATGGTCACGGGCATCTCTAGAAGTAAATTTAAAAGGTATCTCTCTCTCTCTCTCTCTCTCTCTCTCTCTCAACATAGCAGATGTCTACTATGACAAAAAAATTTATTTCAAATTTAAGGCTCAAACCTCAATCACAAAGGTGCTCACTTCATAGTTGCTTCTAGGCCAGTCCATCACCTAGCAAGGAATGAAGCCAAAGGGAGCCATTCCAATAGACAAATTTAGGTTAGGAGTTCAAATAGGTATGGTTTTACTCAATAGGTTATATGGGATGCCCAACATCCATTTAATAAATTTAGATTGGGTGCCTTTACTATATATTATGTTATCACATGATGCTACTTATGCCTTGGGGGAGGTAATCAGCTTCAGATTAAGAGAGAAGATTCTACATGAGGATAAATGCCCCAGTCCCATAGGAAAATTTTGTATAATTTCATATTTAGTTGATGTATTTATGATGACATGTTACAAAGACTTGGGAAACATATGGGCTCTAACTACAAATTGCATAAATAATAGAATATGTGACCATTTTCAATTCATATACATATATGATTATCATAAGCATATGGTTAGAATATGCAAGATGTCTATCCATAGGTGTGCAACCCATCAATAGCTCACCCATACCACATAATGGAGAGAAAATTTTGAATAATTTGAGTGGAAATGGATATTACTTATTATATCTATACTATATAGTCATTATGATCTAGGGTAATAAGGTGAATCCCTTGTGTCTCCCTAGGTATGTACCTGATAAGTTGGTGGAACAAGAGATTGTTTTCTAGCTGTGGAATAACACTAAGGAAAATTTAACTAGTAGAAGAAATCATTCCTTTTTTGGAGCCTTATTACAATAGGCAAAATGACATATTTTATGAGAAAACATCTTGGTGATGTTATGACAAAGTGAAACCAATATGGTTTCCCTACAATGGCATGAAGAGATTAGGACCCCCATGGGCATATTCAACAACATATTCACAAGTTCAACATTTTTTACTACCATCAACCTTTTTTTTATGACTTCTTTTTCTTGAATTCTATGTCAAATGAAGAGTGAGAATTTTTTTTTGGGCTACAGGAAGATCATTTAAGAATGATCCAAATAGATCCTAGTATCTCTACTAGAGAACTAGATAGTTGAAGAGATCTCTTCAAGGGATGGTAGCATTTAGACTTTTAGAGAGGGTAGTTTTGAGAGTAGGAAGCTTCCTCATCTCAAGGACTTCTATTAAAATTAATGTTGAAATCAATCAACAAGAAACCTAGGATTCCTGAGTCAAGTACATAAAGAGGAGGGGAAAGAGGAGATCATAGCAATTTAGACTGTGATCAGGAAGAGATGCCTAATGCTATCACTATTAAAATCCCTATGACTACCTTTAGTGTGTCTATTGTTTAATCTATTGGGGTAGATAATACACCAATAGAAACATCTATCTCTCATGACTCTCCCATTTAGGGAAGGACCCCCTTAATTTACACCAAGAATCTAAGGACTCCTAAAGGCAACCCCATAATGCATACATCTCAAGGCTTGCCTATTCTAACTCCAAGATCACAACAATCAGGAAGAGATGAAGTCATCATTGAAGACTTGATGGATGATTTAGATGAGGAAGCTATATTGGAAGACGCTATGGATATAAGCCTTCATGTGGACCATATTGAAATTTAGATTTAAGGTACTCAAGCCTTCTCCAGTTTTTATGATCTATAAACTCTACATTATTACCATGCACAAAATTTTTGTTTATGGATACTTTTGTCAAACACTCATTTTCCAAAAATAATTTAAGGAATTAAAAAAATGTTTAACATTTTAAAATGTATTAAAGGTTGATCAAATGGATTTGAAAATTGAATGAATTAAATATGTGAGTTCATTCATAACCCATTCAACCAATTCTAAGCCCAAAGTTTATTAAATCTCTATTAATTACCATTATGATCAACTTTGCATTCAAAATGATTAATTATTAAATAAAATGTAGAAAAGAATGCAAAATAAATAACTCAAAACAACAAGGCTGATAATGGAGTTCTTTCACCACTCAGGCTACGTATTTAGGTTTACTTAAAACATGAACCGATCCATTTTCATGAATTTAAAGTACATGGACAACAAATTACAATTGTCTAATGGTTCCTATAAGACTACATAAAACTTAGCAAAAGACTTTTGAAAAGTCCCAAAACTAATGGTCAAACTTTCCACCTTCCTGTTGTGAAAGCAATCTCATGTTCCTAAATTTCTCCACCAAAATTCGCACTTTGACACTTTAAAAAGTGGCTTAAATGAACTCAAATCAAGAAAATAATTATATCACTAGAAGTGTCTCAGAGTCTAGAACATCTCTAGTTTACTCTAAAGTCTGAAAATGCCTCTAGATGCCTCCAAATCAAGGATATATGAAAATTAGTCTATATTTTGGCCACTACATAGTCTGCCAAGGCTTGTGTTTAATACAACATCATTACTTTATATAGTTGTTTGACCCCCAGATGTAGTAGTTAAACACTTATCCCTTTTGAGTAGAGGTCATGGGTTCAAATCCTCAAGAATGTAAATTAGCTAAAAAATCCATCTTTTGATTTGTTTTAATCCCACATTGATAGGGATAACATTGGCATTGGTTTTTAAATAACGTGAACCAATGAACTTTAATCACCTAAAAACATTTTATTAGGCAAAGGTATACACATTGCTTGAGTTCCATATTGGATTTTAATGGGATGATAAGTTGGGATGTGCCAGGTTTTCCACATAGAACATTATCAAGCCTTCATTGGATATCCATGGCCAACTTGGAATTAGAGTGACTTGGATTGTTGATTCGAATCAGACCCAAGCTTGGCACCATGGAACATTCTTGAGCTCGATGAGCTAGCAAACTCAACTTAAATTGGTAACTTAGGTTATGAAAATCAACCACATTTTTTACACCATTAGACTACCACGTGTCACATCCTTATTGGTCCACTTTCTTCCACATCATCACTTTGACCAAGTTTGACCACAAATTTGACTGGGCAATAAATTTTGCATATAGACTCAAATTTGGTCTATTTAAAATGAGTTAGAAAGCTCAAAATGAGCTCTATTCCATGAAACTAGTTTAGAAACATTCCATGATCATCAATTTTTCCATTTTGACTAGTTTTGACCACTTGTTGACCCAAATTTTGACCAACTACATCAGGAGCAAATGAGCTCTATTTTGTAAGTTCTACATACCATCAAAAAGATCTCATCAAGCTCTACACTATGTCAGTGCTTTTAAGAAAATTTGAGATTATTCTAAATGAGCTATAAATCACACCTCCCCATTAAGAAGGATTTTGGTCCACCAAAAGCTAGTACCTGACTTGATCCTCTAAAATACCAATTGGTTCTAAAGATACTTTGATGGGTCTTATTAGTCTACTCAAGTTTTATAACTACACCTACAATGCTTGGAATAGTCGATTGATCACAACTTCCATAATTTATCTATTTTTTCATGACCATCAATAGCCTATACATATAAATATGGTTTAGAATGTGATAACTTCCTCTATTGCATAACTTCACAAGAGCCTTTACACAAATAATACTAGTGATCTATTCTACTACATAGCCTTAATGAGCCTCTACACAAAATTCTAGTGATCTCCTCTAGTGTATAGCTTTAATGAGCCTCTACACAAAACCAAGATTTTGTATATGCATCCACATCCTCCTCTATTGTGTGGCTATCCAAGGGCCTCTACACAAAACTATACATGGACAATAGTACATCCATCAACGTCCTCTTCTACTACATGGATTCAATGAGCCTCTACATAGAACTGCATGTGGACCTAGCACTTTTTGGGTCTACTAAACTATTTATTATAGAATAGCTCTTAACAAAAACAAGAATATAGCATACCCTATACAATCTTCATATACCATTGTTAATGGAAATCATCTACCAATATGTGAGAAGACAACTAGAGTATGATAAACCTATCACTCAATTCTTCTCTACATGTGACTCCACAACGACAAAAATTGAAAATTTTACAATGCATGTATATAAAAATTACAAATAGTGCTTCTTGGGTCCTTTAAACTATGTATGGTGTATGTCACAATACTACCCATATGGGTCTTATTCATACATCCTAACTAGTAAATTATTTTAGCTAGTTCTATGAGCATATACTAATGGATAAACAAACATTCTCAAAACCCTTTAACTATCACCTAAGATTCATTATTAGCCATTAGATATTAGTGTGGGTTTGGCTCCTTTAGTAATCATCGTATGAATCATTATGTGCCTCACCTTTAAGTTCTTGATTGTTACCTAGTACATGTGAGTCTGATGTCTTATTGGAATAATCATGAATAGGTCTAGAGACCTACCCTATCTCAAGCTACATGATCCAAGTGTGAACTAGGCAAAGCTCTATTCTATCACCTATGAAAGATGCTTATTGAGTGAAGAGATAAAAATTTCCTAGACTAATCTCTTTGACCTCCAATGGGATGATATCGAGAGCCACCATGTCTGAGAACTATCTCCCAACTAATAATCACAAGGTGCAATAACATGTTACCATACCTTAGACATTGTTATTTTATGTTCTAACTATTTTAGCATGCGATAGTGGCAACATTGGCAAGACCAATTGATGTACATCAATGATCACATAACCCATTCTAATGTCCCCATTAAACATAATTCTAATGATACATCCCTCTATAATAATTGGAACACTCTACCTAGAGGATCTCATAGATTGTAAGTTAATGTTCGAAGGTCTAGATGGTGTCCTATATTGAGCTAGGGATTCTAAATGCTAGCTAGTACTCAAAATATCAAGTTCCTTTCCTTTGTCTATATTCCTCTATTGGAACCACTATGTTGAATGATTAGGATGTCACAAATAACAATGTTCTACCTCATATCCACATCTCAATAAATGACTATAAATCAGCTTGGCTAGAACACTATGATCATCTTGATGGTGTTTCTTCCATCTTGACTCTTCTACTAACTAAGAAAAAAGAGAATATAATTTTTGTTGGAGTTTGATGATCCATTGGTCCTATCTACATTGATGCACACTTACATTTACCATGATTGTGCTTAATTTAGCTATTCATTATGCATACTCCTAGTGGCATGACATCATCATATGTATTACTATGCCTAGTATTAATAGCCAAATATGCAATTTGATCCACTAATACATATCCATTGCAAAGTTAGTCCCAAAGGCCTGTTCCTGACTCACTCTGATACCAAAATTGATCTATAAAATCTATACTTTTACTATGCACAAAAAAGTTTGTTTATGGATACTTTCATTAAATAAGCATTTTTTCAAAATACTCAAAGGAATTGCAAAAATGTTTAACCTTTAAAAACATGTTCAAGGTTGATCAAATGGATTTGAAAACTAAATGAATTAAAGATATGAGTTCATTCATAACCCATTTAACCAATTCTAAACTTGAAGTTTATTAAATATCTATTAAATGTCATTATGATTAACATTGCATTCAAAATGACTAATTATTAAATAAAATGTAGAAAAGAATGCAAAATAAACAACTCACAACAATAAGATTGGTAACGAAGTTCACTCGCTACTTGGGCTACATCTATAGGTTCACTTAAAATATGAATTGATCCATTTTCATGAATTTCAATTACATGGACAAAAACTTACAATTGTGTAATGGATCCTATAAGGATACATAAAACTCAAAATAGACCTTTGAAAAGTCTCAGTACTCATGGTCAAACTTTCCACCTTCCTATCGTGAATGTAATCTTGTGTTCCTAAAGTTATTCATCAAAAGTCTCACTTTAAGGCTTTAAAAAGTGGATAAAATGAATTCAAATCAAGAAAATAGTTATATCAATATAAGAGTCTTGGTGTCTATAACAACTCTCTAGTTTACTCCAAAGTCTAAAAGTACATCTAGATGCCTCAATATCAAGGATATATAGAAATTGTTCTATATTTTGGCCACTACATAGTTTGCCAAGGCCTGTGTTTAAATATAACATCATGGATTTATATATCTATTCAACCCCTAGGCATAGTGGTTAAATGCTTATCCCTTTTGAGCTGAGTTAAAGGATTTGAAGCCTAAAGAAGGAAAATTGGATAAACAATTCATGTTTTGATTTGTTTTAATCCCACATTGATTAGGATAATATTGGCATTGGTTTTTAAATAACATGAACCAATAAACTTTAATCACCAAACAAACTTTTGTCAAGAAAAGGTATACACATTCCTTGGGCTCCTTTTTTTCTTTAAATTTCATGCTAAGTTAGGATGTGTCATGTTTGGCACATAGAACATTCTTGAGCCTTCATTGGATATCCATGGTCAATTTGGCATTGACATGACTTGGATTGTTGATTCAAACCTGACCTGAGATTGGCATCATAGAACATTCTCAAGCTAAAAAAGTTGGTAGACTCAACTTGAGTTGGTGACTCAAGTTAGAAAAACCAAACCCATTTTTTTTCATTACTATATTGTCATGTATCACATCCTCATTGGTCTACTTTTCTACCATGTCATCACTTTGACCAAGTTTGATCTCAAATTTGACTAGCCATAACTTATGCATATAGACTTGGATTTGGTCTATTCAAAATGCATATAAAATCTTGTGATGATATCTATTCCATGGAACTGGTTCAAAAACATTCCATTATCATAAATGTTTCTAGTTTGACTAGCTTTGACTACTTATTGACCTAAATTTTGACTAGTTACACTAGGACCAAATGAGCTCTATTTCCTAAGTTCTACATACTGTCAAAAATCTCTCATAAATCTCTACACTATGCTGGTGGTTTTAAGACAATTTTACATATTATAAATATGACATCTATATCATTTTCTTTATCTTCACTTTCCATTATTGATTTAACACTTGTCTCTTATATGGAAGTTCCCTCTACCTCATCCACCCCTTCCATTCCCACAACCACCATTGATCCCTCCACCATCACTACCACACCATTTCCCATGACCATTCCCTCTTTTCCTATTGGTATTTCTATTTTCAAACTTAACAAAAAGAATAAGGTAACCAGGATGGTCTACACTACTTTGGCCACTCCCCAACTTCATATCCAATCCACACAACTCTCTTTTCCACTCCCCTGCTTCCACTTCTATAGACGAAACCATGGTGGTGAGCAACACTAAGGGAAGGAATGAAAAACCTCAAATTATTGTAGTTCACTCAATTCCTCAATTTGGAGGAGTAGACTAGTCAAAAATAATATGGCCTTCCTTGCTCGATGTCTTGATCAAGGCAAGTAAGAAATAAAAGAGCGAAGAAGAGGAGACTGAGCAAGAGATTGATGTTGCAATTTTTGAGGCACTCTTAAAAACTCCAAATTGGGCTATATATTTAAGTACACAAATTCCAACTTATAATGTCATTGAGCTCCCATCTATTTCAACTTTGTTTTATCCCTCAATTGGTTCAATCTAGAGAGTTAAGAAGAGAAAATTCAAGGATGACCAAGGAGTGAGTATCATCCTTGAAGAGTAAAGTTGATGTCGTCCCTCACAAAGCGGTATAACAGATAGCTAGGAGAGTATGCATATGAATAAAATATCTCAAACCTAGCTTAAACACACAAGGATGTAGTGGTGTCCATCCATAAAGGTATAGAGTTATCTCAATAAGAAATAGAGGAAAAAGTGCATGAATTATGAGCATACATTGAGAAAATTAAGGAGCAATATAGTATAGTTCACATTCTTATAAGTATCAAAGCAGAGGTAAGGGAGGCCACTTCTAAATTATATAGTTCTATAGAGGACATGGAATTCATGAAGGCTGAGATGGTAACCCATATGAGCCAAGCAAATAAACTCTATGGCACTTTACCTCAAGATAGTACTAGGCTTAAAATGATAGTTGCCTATATAGGCAACTCATTCTACAACCATCTTGATCTAATGACTACATTTGAGGCATTAAATGACCTAAAACTAGTTTTCATTATACATGAGGAGTTTAAGGTGTGGTTAAAGGTAGTTGAAAACTTAATACCAGATTACCAAGCACATGAAACCCAACTCTAAATTTTGAATGAGTTGAAATTATCTAGAGTGAAGAATTCTATAGTTAAATTGATTAGTAGAATCAATTTTGAAAAAAAAATCCAAGAGGCCACTAAGAACTTCAAGCAAAGCATACAAGGCCTAGTAGTGGAAATCATAGAGGAAGAGTTAAGTAAGGTTAGGAGGAAGGTAACTAAAGTGGAGATTTTTAGGGGTAAGTTCTAGATAATGAAGGATAAACATGCCAAACTCCTAAAAAAAACTAAGAGACTCCACCAACCTTCACTACTTAACTTGGACGTAATTTTTCAATAGAATATAATAGTACATAAAGTCTACGAGGATAATGAGAAGAAGAAGAAGCAAGCTTCTAGTAGTAGAGTGACATCTTCAGATTCTACTTTAACTTCAACTCCTACTAAATCCCATGCAACACTCTATACCACATAGCTTTAGACATATTCATATGCTACTCCTGGTGACATGTATATCTAGATTTTTCTTGTAAAGTAGACAAATCGATATAAAATTAATTTTCTTATGCACATGTTATATATTTTTGTAAAGTAAATTGATCTATTTATAGTTTTCTTTTTCTTTTTCTTAAATGATTTTTAGCCATAGTTCAAACTACATGTTCTAACTTCCACATATAACAAACATGCATAGACTTTGAGGATGAGGTGACCCCTCCCCAAGTTATAAAAATACAATTATACCACCTAACTTTATTTTTTTAGGTCAAAATTTTTTGAATACAGAGGAGTCATTTTGGTCATCAAGAAAAGTGTTTAAGTATTTTCTTTCCAATGTTGTGTGTTAGTTATTATTTTCTATTGTTGTTTTCTTCAATAAATATTTAGTGTGCTAATATTACAAATATATTATTGACTACTTTTATTAATGTGCTAATCTTAGATGTGTGATAGCTATTGATATTAGTAAATGAGTTGATTGAAATAGTCAAGTTATATTGAAACATATTTATGGATATGCACTTGTGTTTTCATGGTATAGTTTTCTAAGTGTGTGTTATAGCTACCTTAGATAATTCATTATCCCAAGACATAATCTCCTAATTGAAGGGTGTGCAATAGCTACCCTAATAGGAGAAACCTATATGAGGTTATTAGACTTCCTATATCTATGATTACCTTATAATTCCAAACCATGCTGGCTTGCATGTGTGAAATTACTACTAACAACTCATGTTGGTTTTAAGGAAACATAGGTCTATCCCAAAACCAACCAAGGATGTAATCCCTAAGACCCATGGATATTTATTTTCTACCTTACCTTACCCTCTTTTTTGTGTTTTGTTATTGAGATCTACCCATTATATTAAAAATCCATCCACCCATCCAACTCATGTAGGAATTTACTCTGTTAGGAAACCACACCTCCATCCAAAAAAAATTGTCAACAACTTGCACACTTACCAACTATCCCATCAATAGGTTTTCAAAGATTGCATACTTGTAACTCATGCCCTAGAGTGGATTTTATCTCCATTAATATCTTAAAATGTTAAAGGCTACCTTGTTATGGTTATGGTGTGCATAAAAACTACATCATTAGTTTTATTAGTGATATAAGGAGGGCTTGAGTTTCCTTCCAATAATAGAGGTTAACCCTTGCATACATTTGCACTAGAATCACCCCATAGAGTGACCAAATCTAATTCTTGGGGTAGTTTATTAGTATCACCCTTGGCAAGCCATAGGAGACCTAGAGTTGTGCTAATAGCTCTGATTTAAAACAATCCACCTCCACTAGGGAGCTCTTCACCCATAAGGAACCATTTACTTACTAATCAACCAATGGCTAAATAATAACCTTAGTTAGTTGGATCTGCTATTTCCATCCTATGAGATGTGCATTATTAACCCTAGAACCCTAAAAAATATCTACCGTCTTTTTCTCCTTTAGGGCTAAGGACTATAGAAGAGCACATTAAATCTATTAAAGATAATTTGAGATTAATGAATGTAGTTGATGAAGATGTTTCATGTCGGTTATTTCCTTTTACTTTGATGGATGTTATTTATGATTGGCATTTGAATCTAATAGAAAATGCCATCACCAATTAGGAGGATTGTCAAATGGCTTTTCTTACATAGTTTGGATAGGTCACCAACCCTAGATTGGTATATCAATACTTCACCAGCATGAATAGAGAACATAATGAGCCCATCTATAATTTCAATGCAAGATGGTATAAGATGTACAATTGGTTAACCCTAGGGTACAAACAATAACCTTAGATGGCACTAGAGATAAACAAAATCACCTTAGATCCCAATACCATCATGGTATTTAGAAGAGCACCCATTTCCAATACTTTAGCATTAGAATTCAAATAAGTCATCAACATTGATTGATAGCTCAATCTATGGATGCCAAGAGTACTAAACATCAATAATGGAATCCCAACACCTAATCTGATACCACATGTAAAGTAAAATGTTTTGATATATAATCAAAATTAGTTGTACATGATACCCTCTTTAACATAAACAACACATCCTAATTTTTTCTATATAAATAATCATGTGATAGGGGGTAGTTACCAATTGAACTAGTAAGCAACTACACTTCCTATGTTTTTTCTAAAAGGTGTAGATTTTAAAAAAGTTGAATTGAAAACTATCTAGAAGATGGTTCAGAAATTGAGTAATAATTTTCTAAACATGTAACAAAAATTGGGTAATACCAATACCCATATGAATAAATAAACCACCAAGTTCCAAAAATATAATAGGCAATTTAGTAGGCTTGCAAATAATGTAGATTAATTTGGCAAACTCATAAAAATCAATATAACTAAAATAACTCTCCCTAATTGGTGTAGGGTACATAATGTACCCCAACATGATGAGATTGATTGTGTCAAATTTTGTATGACATTGAAAATATTTCAAAGGAATGTGACTTGGTAGGGTCAGATGAATAATCAACCAGAATCACATCAAGATCTAGGATCTACTAGCATAGCCATGCTATTTAAGACTCATAAATTTCCCTTCCCAAGAGAAGATGAAAATGAACTATAGGATAACACAAAATAAGTTCATGCCTTTCAAAAGTTTCAAATAGGTGTGTATCACTGGAGGAATAATAAGCCTTTGACCACATTGACACCTTTGATGACCACAATGATTCCACCTAGTCTTAGAGTAGACAACAATCTACCCCATTTAAAAGGAAATGATCCAATTCCAAGTAAGGATGAATCAAGAAAATATAGAGGATATAACATCTTGGAAGATATGAATAAAATCAAGACAAATATTACACTTCATGAATTGGTAAAAATCACTAAACAAAAGGAGCTTATATGGAGGTCCATCACTAGAATGGCCCTTATGGAGAAGACTAGGATAGATTTAAATAATAAAAAAGAAATAAAAGTAACTAACACCAATGTCATATATAAGAGTAAGCCCAAGGTACCACCATTCTTGATAACTATTAGAGCATTTGACAAGAATATCCATAACTATTTAGTTTATTCTAGAGAATTTGCAACTATTATACTTACTTCTAAATGCAAAAAGCTTGGTCTTACTCCTAGTCCTTCAAAGGGATCAATATCTGAGTTGGATAAGATGGTAGTGCCAGTAGTGAGAGAACTGAATGATGTGCACATTAAATTAGCATTATAACCAAGAGTCTAGATGACCATCAACATCCTAGTAATAGACATAGTAGAAGGTTATGGATTATTACTAAGCAAAGACTGGTCCAAAATACTTAATGGATATATTTCCATAGATTTCTCACACATCTAGCTACCTTGAAGAGGCATTGCAAATTAGATTAGAATTGATAAAACCTAGGATGAAGTATCCCATTACCGAATACAATGTCAAAAATGAAGAGGTAAAGTTTGATTCTCCCTCATTAGGCATCTATACTTTTACTACTCATAATTCAATGCAAAAATTGGATCCTGAGGGTTCAAATCAGCTATCTATAATGTATTTTGATGGATCCAAGTCGAAACAAGGATCAAGTGTGGGAATTGAGTTAATCTATCCTCAAGGAAAGAAGTTCTTGGTTGTCTATAGATTGTAGTTCCCCTATAAAAACAACATAACTAAGTATGAGGCTTTAATCTTAAGACTGTATTTTGCACTAAAGATCAATGTAAAATAGAAAAAAATGTTCAGGGACTCAGAGCTAATAGTTCACCATATAAAAAATAAATACTAGTGAAAATTGTCTTATTTGAAAAGGTATAAGCAGATAGCATAGGATTTAATTGAGAGCTTTGACGCTTTTGATATAGTTTCACTCTCGAGAGAATAAAATCAAGCCCTTAATTCACTAGCTACCACTATTACCAATTTAGAGCCATTACAGGAATCCAAGGTAAAATGATTTTATATTGAACTAATTCCTTGCCCTTCCATTTTAGATAATGTAGAAAATTTATAGTTTTTTAATGATGACCAGTAGATCATCAATTTCATAACTAATTAAGGGGATTTTAAGTCTCAAATTATTCATGATAAGGATACAAATCACCTTTGTCAAGAGGAAACGAAAAGAGAATGTATTTTCCATCTTAAATAGAGTAAAATAATAGTCAGCTTATTCACCTTGGAAATGCCTTTTAACTTGGATCCTTATGAATAACAACTTAGGGAACTCGAGGTCAATGAATCAGACTTCAAGAAATAAAATCTAGGAGATGAGCATAATCCATGTTATGTCAATATTGGTCTTAACTACACTCCTGATGTAAGGTAATCAATGAGAGATTTAATCTCTTAGTATACAGATGTTATTTCTTGGACATATGAGGATTTAAAAGTGTGTGACCCCTAGATCATCATTCATACCAATGCCCTCAAGTAAGAACATAAGCCATTTAGATAGAGGCAAAAGCCCATGAATCCTATCTTGTATCCTCTTATTTATAAATAAGTGGAGAAGTTATTAAGTGCCAAAATTGTCTTCCTCATATGGCACTCTACATGGGTGTCTAATTTGGTCCTAGTAAGGAATTTGAACAAAGCTTCTAAAAAGGATAATTACCCTCTACCATCATTGGATGAGGTAATACAAATTGTAAGTGGTTCTAAAATGATGTCATTTTTAGATGGACTTTTAGGTTACAATCAAGTACTAGTACAAGATAAAGATCATATGAAGATTTTGTTTGCCATGAAATGGGGAACTTATGCATATAAAGGATGTCATTCAACCTAATCAATGTACGAGCTACCTTTCAATGACCATGGATCATGCCTTCAAGGCATTGACTAGGAAATGTATAATTATTTAAATAGATGATTTCATAGTATTTTCAAAGGATAGAAAGGATTATATAGCTCACCTATAGTCCATATTTGAGCAGTGTAAAAGATTTGGTGTTTTATTAAATCTAAAGAAAAGCATATTTAGAGTCATTAAAGGTAAATTATTGGGGCACATCATCACTAAGAATGGGATCACCATTGATCTTGATAGAATCTAAGTAATTTCAAATATTCAATAACTAAATAGTAAAAAGGAGCTGAAATCATTCTTTGGAAAGATCAACTTTGTAAGGAAGTTCATCTCAAGGTTAGCTAAGATTGTAAAGCTTCTAAATGCCATGCTCAAGTAAGATGCAAAAATAGAGTGGAGAGTTGAAGCCAAGATGTATTTTCAATATATTAATGGTGCAATATCATAAGCTCTCATATTAATTAGTCTAGACTTTACAAAATATTTATATTTATATTCACTTTATTTTGAACACATAATTATTGTTGTGATCACATAGAAGAAGGGTGAAACAGAATATCTAATTGCCTTCATGAGTATAAATTTGAAGGATGATGAGCTCAAATAATCCATAATAAAAAAATAGATCTTTGCCCTTATTAAATTGGTGAAAAAATTTAGACATTACATTTTGAGGAATAAAACCTTTGTTGTTGTCCCAGACCCTACTGTCAAACTCACCCTGTCATAGAACAAGCTAGGGGAATGTCAAGGGAAGTGGATGGCTAAACTCTAGGAGTTCAGCATAGAAATCAAGCCTATAAATATCATTAGAGGACAAGTAATTTTTCATCTTATGACTAATCCTAATCCCTAAATCATTTTTTAAGAGTTATGTGAAGAACAAGTTTCTAAAGATGAATGGTATATAGATATAGTTTAGTACTTACTTATAGGAACTTATCCCCTAAAATATAATAGATAAAATAGGAGATATTTGAGGCTCAGAGATGTTCATTTCAAGATAAAAATGGAATTTTATATAGGAGAAACTATGAAGGTATATATCTTAGATGTCTATCTATAGAGGAGGTCAAGGAGATCTTAGAAAGTTTGCATGAAAAGATAGGCAATAGTCACCCCACTGGTAGTACCATAGCTCATAAAATTCTAAGGTTCATCTACCATTGGCCAACCATTTTCAAGGATGCTCACATGCATGTTGGAAATTACCATGAATGTCAAACACTGGCCAAAAAGGAGGTTCATATTGTCATGCCTCTATAACTAGTTGTTGAGGAAAAATAATTTACACAGTGGGGCTTGGATTTCATTGGTGTAATCAATCTAAATTATTATACTAGAAACAAGTTTGTGATAATAGCTATAGATTATTGTACTAGGTGGATAGAACTAGTTGATATAAATAATAATAGAGCACAAGATATGATTTGATTTTTGGAGGAACACATTAATACTAGATTCAACACACCCATCTCTCTAGTATGTGATAATGGACCAACATTTATATCAAAAAAATTCACTAAGTGGGAACATGACAATTAAATCATAATCAAGTTAGCTTCTAACCACTACCCTCAGGGGAATGGATTACCTGAGTTAACAAATAAAAATTTGACTATGGCAATCAAGAAATCAATAAAATACAAGCCTAGAGACTAGCACAATCTACTAAAGTATGCTTTTTGGGTAGACTGAATGAGATAGAAGCAAGCTTTAATGCTTCACTTTACCTACTGGTATATAGACATAGACTAGCTTTTCTTATCACGTTGAAGTTACCAATTTATTAGTTCATACAAGACTATATGGATCCCAATGACAAAGTAGAATTAAGAGTCCTTGATATAATAGAGATGGAGGATTCAAGAACAAAATATCTATAAACATTCAACAAATATTATGATGTAGTTAAAAGGTGGTTTGATAAAAGAGAAAAACTTAAGCTTTCAAGATTTTAGATCTGGTGTTATTATGGGATAAAGCCCATGAGAAGAAAATACAACATGACAAGTTTACCCCATTATGGATCAGACCATATCATATTTTAGAGATCATGGGAAATAATGTGTTTTGTCTAAAAAACTCTAGGGTAATGAGCTTACATATCTAGTTAATGGATAGCTCTTGAGACATTACTTTAGAGCTACCCCATCTCTAGATATTACTAATTGAGAGGATTTAGATAAGCTAAGACATAGGACTAGAGTAGATTTCATGATTTTTAAAGTAGATTTTGTGCTTTTAGAGTAGATTTCATGATGTTTAGAGTATATTTCATTCTTCTAGAGTAGATTTCTTGCTTTCTATATTATATTTCCATTTTTTTAGATTAAATTTCAAGAGGATTTCTAGATTAATCTTTCCTACTTTTAGTATTTTGCTTTCTAGAATAGTTCCCTACTTTCTAGATTAATTGTTTTTTTAATTTTCTCTGATAACTAGGATTGTGTTTGCTTTAGTTATTACAAAAATTGATTTGAAACAACTGAATGTGGGGATTGTAAAAAAAGGGAAAATTAAAATATTAACACATTTGGGTATTAGTATATGGTTTGGGTATATTTCTATGTTTTGAGTCCATTATAATGAAAGTAGGCAATCAGAGATTATCTTAGATGGTATCACAATCAAATATTTTTGTCAGGCATGTGGAAGCTACTCTCATCATATTCATACAAATTTAAAAAAATTTCTTGTTTCATTGGATCAAATGCACTTATCAAGATAATACTTACTGGAAATGATAATTCTCATTCTATATTTGGCTACCAGGGATGTCCTAGTAATGGTTTGTTTCCTAATTATACCAGCTCACTAGTGTTCTTTCTCTCTCTTTTCCACTAATCTAAACTATTAAAAAAAATAATCAATGATTTTAAAATAGTAAAAGAAGGTCCAAATAAAATTTAAAAAGGCTCACATGATGAAATAAGGTCAATGTACCATGCATCATGGTTAAAATAAAGAAATAGAAGGAGAAGAGCAGGAGCTAAAGGTATATCTAGCGGGGCTATAAATGCTTGGCTAGTAGTAGAGGAATGCTTAAGATCCCTTTGTTTTAGTGATTTTATATATACTATAAAAAAACCTATAGTCTCATCAAAACATCAAAAAACTTATCATAGTAAGGGGAAAATTAATTACACACTCAACACACACCAATCCATAAAAGTTGAATCCAAGTATGTTGTATGGATTAACTTAGGATTCTTTTTCATGTTTCTGATTTAAGTATTTTTTTTTGGTATATTTCATCAATGATTTTAGATTTTAAAACTAAGTTTTGGGTTCTTGAATACCTAGGATT
Organism: Torreya grandis; assembly: GCA_037957365.1. NCBI lineage: Eukaryota > Viridiplantae > Streptophyta > Pinopsida > Cupressales > Taxaceae > Torreya > Torreya grandis. The sequence goes on from JARHVA010005181.1 coordinate 686,342, forward strand.
ATTCCCCTTGTAAGTCACCATTTATTATACCCAACACCCCCTTTTCTTGAATGAAATGGGGACCCAACTTTTTGAAATATGATCCTAGTGAGGAATATTTTTCATATGTTTTATGCAATGTTTGGAAATTTGGGACTTTTACTTTTCTAGCGGATGGTATCAACATTGTGATTATTGTGTTTATGAGACTAACTTATGTATGGTAGATGAATTCTTTAGGCTAATTCCTTTAGATTTTGCATAAAAATATCCTTTGGATGTATTTTTTCAAGAATTTTGTTGGTCCTACTTCCTTCAGTCTTATTATTTCAAAAGCTTCATCTTATTAGATAAATTGTTTTATGCTCCTTGTCTAAAATAATTCTTTCAACATAATTCGGCTTACAAACCTTTGACTTGCTCAAGGATTTTAGATTGCATACATTTTCCTTGAAATAAATTCTTGATGGATTATCCCTTTAACCCTCTCTTTCTTATCCTTCAAAACTATCATAATGACCCTCAATCATATGAAAGTACCCTTTAAAATTTTTGAGAGTGCCCTTTAGCCTTTGATGTAGTTGACCCTTCAAACAAATTATGCCCTAAAGTAGACCCTTTGGCTTCCTTCCACCTAAAATTATGGACCCTTCCAACTAGATCTTTAGCCTTTTTCAAAATAAACCATTTACCCCTTCTTAACGATTTCTTAAGGGCACATACCCTTTAGTTTTGTGCAACCTACCCTTTATCATTTTAGAATTTCCTTCAAAGCTTGTATTCCATACATTTCCCAATTCCTTCAGATATTTTGTCTAAAATAAATACCCTAAGTAAATATTTTAATACCTTTTAAAATGATCCTTTACCCTACACCATTCCCTTTAGACTTATTGTTTTGTACCTTTTATTCTAATGTAAAATCCCTAAAACAATTCTTCTGAAATAGCACCTACCCTTCGGACTTGGTTCAACCTACCTTATTAGATCTTTATCCTAAGCTATATGCCCTTTTCCAAGGGGCCAAATACCCTTTAGATCTTTTGAAAATAAAGTTTAATACTTTATATAATATCCAGCTATCATTTCTTGTCATTTTCTTCAAACCTTTTGTTTTGTGCATTTTATTCGATGCAAAATCCTTGAAAGAATTCTTTCAAAGGGTACTTGTCTTTTATAGTACTTTAACATACCCTCTAAATTAATGTCACATACCCTTTGGGTCTTCCCAAAAATAGCCTTCAATACCTTTGAAGTGACCCTTAATGATATAAAATTACCCTTTTGGAGTTAAAGGTTCCCTTCGTCCCTCTAAACTACCCTTCAAGAATTTTAGAAGTTCCCTTCATCATTTTCAAAGTAGACCCTTTGATACTTTTATCATGGATAAAATGCCCTATGAAGTGGACCCTTCAGACCAAAAATCCCCTTAAAAAAGTTTGGAATTACCTTTTAACTTTGAATCATCCCTCTAAAAGAATTATTTTGAAACTTTTACTCAAGTTCCTTTGGAATAATAGCTGTAGACATTTTATCTAAAATAATTGCCCAAAAAGAATTATGCATGAACATTAACTTGAAATTACCTTTCAGAAGTTATACTTTTAAAGTGATTTGTTATGAGGAAAATTATTGAAATTAATTCCATACTTTTTAAATATAAAATATTTCCTATTTGATAAATACTAAGGATCCCCACCAACCTAAACTAACAAATTGGAAAAGTGAACATTGCATATTAATATCCCACAAACTAATATTCAATACAGGATCTTATATAGATGATACATAGCCATTGAGGTCATAAATTGAATTTGAGTTATCTTTCAAATGAATTATCCTCATCTCTAAATAATTATTAATAAGCCAAGTTTCTACTTTAAATAATATATAAAGAACAATAATCAAGCTAGAGCTAAGCTGATTGCATTAATATATAGGTATATACAACATGAAACATGTTAAGTAAGATATAGGCATGAACAAGTAGTTATGGATTCATCATCAAGTTCATCCTAAGGAAATAATCCCCCTTTTACATTATCAATTAAGGACTCCATAGATTTAAAAGACACCATATTTGATGTAGGGGTTTTTGAAGATAAATATCATAACTATTCACAACTCTAGGATGCAATTGATTCAGTTGATATGTTTTCACTAAATGAAAAAATGGTACTATTAGATAGGCTATTTGTTCAATAATTGTTAGCTTACAAGCACCAAATAATACATTTTACTATAACAAAATTAGAGGTCATGCCATCTATTGAATTACTTAGGGATTTATTGTTTTCTAGTAAGATATCATAGGATGCATACTTACTAAATTTTTTATGAGATACATTGTTCATGTGCATCTATAAAATTGACTTTTAGAGGTATTTATCTCTCAACATACTAGATGTCTACTATGATAAACACACTTGGTTCTAATTCAAGGATGAAACCTCAATCATAAAGGTGATTACTTCATGTTTTTTCCCAAGCTAATCCATCACCTAGCAAGGAATGAAGCTTAAGGGAGCCATTATAATAGAAAAATTCAAGTTGGAAGTTTGAATAGGTATGGATCTACTTAATAGGTTATATGGGATTCCCAACATCCATTTCATAAATTTGGATTGGGTGCCTTTAATGTATATGATGTTATCACATTATGTTGCTTATGCCTTAGGGGAGGTAGTCAACTTGAGATTAAGAGAAAAAATTCTACACAAAGATAAACACCCCACTCCCATGGGAGACTTTTTTATGATGTCATATTTGGTTGATGTAGTTTTGGGGACATGTTATAAAGACTTAGGAGATCTATGGTCTCTGGATACAAATTTCATAAAGAATAGAATCTGTGACCATTTTTAACTCATGCACATATATTCTTATAAGAAGCATATGGTTAGAATATGTGAAGACATCTATCCATAGGTATGGTAAGCCATCCATGGCTCAGTCATGCCTCATATTGGGGAGAATATTTTGAATAATTTGAGTGGAAAGGGAGATTTATTATTAAATCTAGACTTTATAGTTATTATGATCTAGGGGAATAAGGTGGAGACCTTATGTCTCCCTATGTATGTACTTGATAAGCTATTGAAATGGGAGATTACTTTTCGACTATGGAATAACACTAAGGAAGATTTAGCTAGGTAGGAAAAGGCCTTGTTTTTTGGGAGCCTTATTATAAAAATTATAATGACATATTCTATGAGAAAATCCTAGTGATGTTGTGATAAAGTGGAATTGATATGGCACAGAGAGATTTGGACCCCCATGGGCATATCTAACAACATATTTATAGGTTCAACATTCTTTACTACCATTAACCTTATTGTTATGACTACAATTTATTGAATTCTACATCAAATGAAGAAGTTCTAGAGTTAGCATAAATTATTGGGATATAAGAAGATCATTTAAGAATGATCCAAATAGAGCCTATTATCTCTACTAGATAATTGGATAGCTGAAGAGATCTCTTCAAGGGATGGTAGAATTTAGACTTCTAGAGAGGGCAATCTAGAGAGTAGGAAGCTTACTCATTTCGAGGACATACATTAAAATTGATGTTGAAGTAAGTCAAGAAAGAACCTAGGTTTCCTGATTCAAGTACACAAAGAGGATGGGAAAGAGGAGATCCTATCAGTTTGGACTCTGATGAGGAAGAGATGCCTACTGCTATCACCATTCAAGTCCTTATGACTACCCCTAATGTGTCTATTATTTAATCTATTGGGGTAGATACTACAAAAGTAGCATAATTTATCTCTCATGACTCTATTATTTAGGGAATGACCCCCTTGGTTTACACTAGGAAGTTAAGGACTCCTATAGATATCCCCACAATGCATACATCTCAAGGCTTTCCTATTCTACCTATGAGTTCACAACAATCAAGAAGAGATGAAGTCATCATCAAAGAATTGGTGGATGATTCAGATGAGGAGGCTAAATTAGAAGAGGCTAAGGCTCTAATCCTTCAAGGTGACCCCATGAAACTTTAGCTTCAAGGTACTTAGGCCTTATTCACTTTTCTTTTAGCTTCATTTTCCATTATTGATTCAGCACCTACCTCTTCTATGGAGGTTCCCACTACCTCATCCACCCCTCCATTTCTTAAAATACCATTGATCCCTTCACCATCACCACCACACCATTTACCATGACCATCCTTTCTCTACCTATTATTACTTTTACTATGAGACTTCACAAAAAGAATAAGGCAACTAAGAAGGTGTAGACTACACTAGTCACTCCCCAACTTCATGTCCAATCCATACAACTCTCCCTTCCACTCCCCACTTCTACTTATATATAAAAAGAAATGGTGTTGAGCACCAATAAGGGGATGAATAAAAAAACTCACATTGTTGTAGTCTATCCACTTCTTCAAGCTAGAGGAGTGGACTAGTCAAAAATAATATGGCCTTCCTTGTCTAATGTCTTGACCAAGGCCAATAAGAAACAAAATAGGAAAGAAAAATTTAAGAGTTTTCTATTGTAACTACTGAGGTACCCCTCAACATTCCACCTTAGGATATAGATTTAAGGGCATAAATTCAAACTTATAAGGCTATTGAGATCTCATCTCTATTCACTTTATTTGACCCCTCAACTAGTTCAATCTAGAGAGTTAAAAAGAGAAAATTTGAGGATGACTAGGGAGCAAGTATCATCCTTAAAGAGTAACAACCAATGTTATCTCTCATAAAGAGGTAGAATAGGTAGCCCCAAGATTCTGTATATGAATAAAATCTCTTAGACCTAGATCAGACACATAAGGATGTAGTGGTGTTCATCCACAAAAGTACAGAGTTAGCTCCTCAAGAGCTAGAGGAGGAAGTGCAAGAATTATGGGAACAAATTGAGAAACTTAAGGAGAAATATAGTATAGTGCACATTCCTATAAGTATCTAAGTAGATATAAGGGAGGCCACTTCCAAATGCTACAATTATTTATAGGACATAGAATTCATGAAGGCTGAGATGGCACCACACATGAGCCAAGCAAATCAACTCTATGGCTCTTTGGCTTAGGACAATAATAGGAATAAAATGATAGTTGCCTACAAAAGAAACTCATTATATATCCATCTTGATCTAGTGACTACATTTGAGGCATCTAATTCCCTAATTTTTTTTATTAGACATGAAGAGGTCAAGGAGTGGTTAAAGGTAGTTGCAGCCTTAATACTAGATTACCAAGCACATGAGGCCCAACTCCTCCAAATTTTGAATGAGTGGAAATTAAATAGAGAAAGGGATTATATAGGTAAATTTATTAGTAGAATAAATTTTTATAAAATTATCTAGGACACTCATAACTTCAAGTAAAGAATACAAGGCCTAGTGGTGGAAAGCATAGAGGCAGAGAAAAGTAAGGTTTGGAGGAAGATAACTAAAGTGGATATTTTCTAAGGTAAGTTATAGATAATGAAGGATGAACATAAAAGACTCCTCAGGAAAATGAAGAGACTCCACTAACCTTCATTTATTAACATGTACATCATTCATCAATAGCATGTGGTAGAACACAAAGTCTATGAGGAGAACAAGAAGTAAAAGAAGCAAGCTTCTGGCAGTGAAGTGACATCTTTAGCTTCTACTTCTACTTATGCTCCTATTAAATCCCATGTAACACTCCATACCACATAGCCTTAGATGTATGCATGCGCTACTCTTGGTGGAATGTCTATTTAAAATTTCCTTGTAAAATAGATAAATCATTATAGAATTGATTTTCTTGTGCATATATTGCATATTTTTGTTAAGTAAATTTGTCTATTTATTATTTTTTTAAACTTTTTCTTAAATGATTTTTTTACCATAGTTAGAACTACATGTTCTACTTTCCACATGTTACAAACATACATGTATAGACTTGGAGGATGAAGTAACCCCTCCCCAATATCTACAAATACTTGTACCACCCAACTTTATTTTTTTGGGTCAAAATTTTTTATATATAGAGTAGGAGCCATTTTAGTCATTAAGTGAAGTGTTTAACTATTTTATTTCTAATGTTGTGTTGTATGTTATTATTTTTTATGGTTTTTTCTTTAATAAATCATTAGTATTCTAATGATATTAATAGATTCTTGACTTCTTTGATTAATGCTCTAATCTTAGATGTGAGGTAGTTGTTGAAGATTGGTAAATGGGTTGATTGAAATAGTCAAGTTATATTGAAACATATTTTTGGATATTCACTTGTGTTTTCTTGGTGTAGTTTTCTAAGTGTGTCTTATAGCTACCTTAGATAATTCATTGGCTTGATCCATAATCTCCTGATTGAAGGGTGTGCAATAAATTCCCTAATAGGAGTAACCTTCATCTAAGCTATTGCACTTACTACATATTTGATTCCCTTAGACTTCTGAGCCATGCCTTCTTGCATGTGTGAAATTGCTGCTAAAAACTGACATTGGTTTTAAGGAAACATAGGTCTATCTAGAAACCAATTGAGGAAGTAATCCCTAGGACCCATGGAGATTTCTTTTTTGCCCTACCTTACCCTCTTTTTTATGTTTTGTTATTGAGATCTACTGACTCTCGAATAAAATCCAACCACCCATCTAACTCACATAGGAATTTACTCTATTAGGAAGCCACACCTCTATCTAAAAAACCTTGTCAATAACCTACATACCCAAAAAGCTATCCCATTGATAGGTTATCAAAGATTGCATTCCTACAACTCATGCCTTAGAGTAGAGTTTATCTCCATTCAGATCTTAAAATGTTAAAGGCTACCTCGTAATAGGTGTGGTGTGCATAAAAACCACATCAAAATAATTTTCTTCAAAATCTATGTGGATTCACTTAAACATCCTCATTGCACTGGGCCAAAATGGAAGAGGTAAAGTTAGTATAGGCAAAAGGCCCAGTTTGGGCCTACTTTCCTTTCTTATTCTTTTGATCCTCAATTATGGAATTTTTTTTGGGTCATATATTGGGTTTAGGTAGATATCATCATAATCCTTAGGTTGGTGGCCATAATTAAGGTTGATACAAGCCTAATACTTGGCCAAGTGAGCCTATATAATGCCATGTAGGTCCAGTCCTTATGCTCAGCCTAGGCTAAATCAAAGGAGTCTCTTCACATAGACATCTTCTATATAGTGGGTATGGGTCTATAAAAATGGTGTTGGATGATGATTATGAGGGGCAAGTAGGAATTCTATTGGAAATTGATGTAGTTACTAAATTTACCTTCCATAAGATAGTATATGATTACCTAATCTATCAGGTAGTATGGGACCTATTGACCATTTTCCCCATAGGCCAAAAAGGGTCAACCCCCTATAGTCAAAATATTTTATAGGGGAATTTCATAATGTCATAGAGTATGTTACAGCTCAACTGATGCCATTTCCTATGCCATTTTAGTTTATTTATAGTCTAGCTTGGTCTTTGTGTCATTTGGTGTTTAAAGGACCATTTTAGATTCATAAATGCAAGTGGCAGGTCTTCATTATGATCAAAGTAATTAGATCATGGATCAAGTTCCTAATGGATGAGATGATGGATAGGTTGTAGAGACCCTTTAGAATTTCAAGATTTCCTAGAACAAGTGTGAAAATGAAATGGATCCATCTAGTTCTTCATTGTGTTCATCTAGGCATCCTAGATCTAGTGGAAGAATTTATGAGTAGGAACTTTTTTGATGTCACCTTGCCGTGTGTGGACATGTTAGGGAAAATTGGTCATATGGATTTTTTTACATTTGTGTCAAGTTTATATGATCCAAATTTCATGTCCTCTACCAAAGCACATCAAATCTAAAGTTGGCATCTCAACCAAATTCTACTATTTTTCCATACTTAGTTATTTTTGAAAAGGTTCCAATAGATCCAAGTGATCATCTTAATATGGACATATCTTGCACATGTAGTAATTTTAGTGTAAATTTGTCACATAGGTTTGTTTAGTTTGGTTCCTAATTGCTATGTGCCAAGATCTAGGTCCTCTTTAAAGTACAAATGGAGTTATGCATGTGAAAATTTGTCTCCTCAGTCAGATTTCACTAAGTTTCCCATAGTTATCCAAATGAGATCAACCATCTCTAGGGCATCATGCAGGAGAAGATATGGACCATCTAGATTGAGCATTTAATATCTTCACTTAAGAAGCCCCTGGGACAAGTGGATCAAATGGGTTTATTGATTTTAACCTTAATAGCATCTCTTGAAATTTTGGTGCCTCAATGATTCTTGTGATTCAAGATATAAATATACAAATTTGGTAAAAAAATAATATGTTTGCGCTAAATTCAAATTAAATCCACTACACAAATCCATATGAGCATAAATTTGATAGTCTTCAAGACATTAATTATATTATATGGAATGCTAATTGATGGTCAAAAAGATGTCATGTTTTAGATAGAACAAAGCAAATCCTTTTGAGTTTAAATTTGAAGGTCACATGAATTTCAATGGTGATCACATGAACATCATTCTATGGGAGCATGGACAACATTTTTAAGATCGTGAACTAGCCATTAGCTTTCAAATAGTGGGTCTCAGTTGATCTAATGGTCTACAAGGCATCATACATTTAGACCTAATAGTGAGTGGAGGTCAAAGGGTCAACAAATTTTAAGAGTGAATGTGATCATGAAAAGTGTCAATGACACGTTCAACTAGTAGAGATTAATGGTTCTTGGGCATTTATATTGATTGAAATCAATGGATTGAGATGAGTCAATATGTTAACAAGTTGAATCAGATTTGAACAAACAATTAGAGTAAATGTGAACCCAAGATTTTATATGAAGGTTGATAATCCATTGTCAACCAAGGGAAAAAAGGTTTTTTAAGGTCATCCCAACACCATTGCAGCTAGTTCAAATGCCATGGAGTAGTCAAAGTGATGCATTAAATAATAAGGAATATAAAGGACCACCATTGGATCTTAGGGTGGACATCTGGTTTGATATTTTTATGGCTTGTAGGGTCATTTATATAACTATGTTCACCATAATTAGAAAAATCACCTGTGCACAATCTATTTGGACCTAACCAGAAAACCAATAGTCTAAGATTGGTTTTCCATCTATAGTATATCCATGACCATGGAGACCAATTTGAAAATGATCTATTTGGAACAAGAGATGAAATTTTGATGGATGTCAGGAAGGCATACATGTAGGATTTAATGGTTTCGTCTCCAAGGGAAACTACATGAAAGGGACCTCTTCTCTCTATTATACACATAATGAGAAACTAGTTTGTAGTAGTTAACACTAGGACATTTTTATTACACATAAATCTAATTATTCTAACTACATTTATACCAAAACTCATCTCAAAAACACTTGATACCACCATTGTAACCATCAAAGTAATCAATGATGGAATATGTAAATATGCAACCACTCTAGGTGACTTGGATCAATCAAATGGTCTGAATTAGCATACTTTATAGAGGTAGTTGTAATGGTGGTTCAAATGGAGTTGTGCTCATTTGATTCCTTTTCTCAGTGCCAAAATCTCTCTCTTTCTCCCATTTTTTATAAATATAGATCTTGAGATATTGTAAATACATTCCACTCTATGTATAGTGAATCCCTCTTAGAATTATGTCATACTTTGCCTTTCAACGTTAATACAATTCTAATTTTCAGTTCTTGAACGATTGTCTAAGTGTGAAAGTAATGCATGGTGATACTAAGTGATAATTATCTATCCTTTTTTGCCTTATCCTTTCATGTTTTTGCAATATTTATTATTTTAATAGGTCATATGGAGTGTTTTTATGTGTATGAACATGTCTTTTAAGTTTATAATCAGCCTTAATGTTTACAACTATCCTATGGTTCACTTACCTTGGACATACCTCATGCATCTCACCTACATATTAAAATACTCATGTTAGATCCCATAGGAATTAGAAGTTAGTTTGTGTGACTTGTTTATTATTGAAAGAAAGTATGATGGTCATATGGAATACTTGTTAGTGTATCACCCCCTTAGATTAGGTTTATTTCATGCAGCTTCTAAATCTTTTCCACATAAGTAACTAGCTAGTATAGGTGTGAGCATTTCAAGACACATTCAAGGAGATAGCCCTTAAACCTAGAGGTTCACTTCCACCATAGGTATACCCACATAACTATAAGTATTACTATGTTGTCCAAATATGGAAGATACTTGACCACCATCTTCTAGGGTGAAATATTTGGTGGAAATAGTTATACATACATAGTGGGATGAAGTTTTGAGAGACTAGGAAGATTGTTGGTGTGTATTTCCTCTATCAGATTATTAAAGCATGCAACCTAACACTAATGGTGACTTTGAATGATAAATTTTGGTTATAATCAGCCCAAGTATATCTCATTGAATTTTTGATTAGTTTTTATATTTCCTTTGATACATGAGGTTGACATGAACTATGATGAATATGCCTATCATGGACCTCCTTATAAGCCTTGATATGAAAAAAAATGTATTCCCCAAAAGTATTATCATAATGGATATCAGTCCCATGAGCCATGGCAGCCATATAATCCTCTATCTTCTCCCCCATACAAGCACTAGGTTATTAGACAAACCTATGATGAAGGTTGCCAACATACCTATAGATAAATACCTCACTATTAGTCCTAATATGAGCCCTATTAACCATACATTGATTCCTATGAACCTCAAGAGTACTCCTATATGACTTATCATGGGGAACAAGATGTTTCTATGGAATTTATATCAAGGTATTACAAATCAAGATATATATTCCTGTAGGTTAAAGTGAAACAAAATGAAGATGGTCTTGATCCCGATAATTACCCTCCTCCTTCACTCTTTCCATCCTATATCAAGTCCTTGTTGGAATCCATACCATAGTTACTATATATTGAAGATGTAATGAGTACATAGGTTGATGAGTATGATGTGCTCATTGATTTTATCATGGAATGGTTAAAAATTACTACTTAAGATTACATGCAAAAGTTATGGATGTTTGAAGAGCTATAAGGAACTTAATGTGAAATCAAAGAATAAATATACTTGGTAAAGAAGTTCCTTCAATGCTCAATAGATAGGATAAGTATGTGGGAGGATAGAGAGATAAAAAATGAACATGTTATTGTTGGGTAATTTCAAGAAAGCTACTAGAAAGATGTAACTCCTAATTATGTAGATAATTATTATTCTAATCATCTAAAGATGTCACTTCCCTAAAAGATTACTAGTGATTTTATATTCTTAAATCCACTCCCAATCCCTCTCCTACCCCTCACACTCCATCTCCCAATCATCATCCCCCCATCACATGTCATCCTTCCACTACATCTCATATTCCATCTCCTTCACATGAGCCCATCTTAAGAGAAGTAAGTGAAGAGGAGCATATCCAAGCTGAGACTAACCAAGAGGATGTCATGAGTGACTATAAAGAGGAAATCACCATACCAACTCCCCTTCATGACCATAAGTGAATATATATACCTTCTTAGATGAAGAAAATCACATTAAAGACCCTACCATAACTACTAGTGCAAAATTTGATATGGAAGAGGAACATATTGAAGAATTTTTTGTAGATTTCCATGAGGAATGTGGCCAGGACTTGAAAGAGAGGCATTTGAAGAAGACTCCATGTCTAGTCATAAATTCATGGGTGACCATTTAAAGAATGAAGTCGAGTGTCTTATTAAAGATGAAGACCATTTTGTTGATTAATAACCTGCTACCATGAAGTCATTGGTTGATCTTTTTTCCTAAGAAGTTATGAACATAGATGATGAAATCAAGGCAAAGGTTGAAGTTCCTCAAGAATAGTAAGAAACCCAACTAGCATTGATCCATATTCAGAGATATGGGAATAAGAAGATAAAATTGATTATCTTGAACATTAATTATATTATACCAATGATGATTGATAACTACAAATGAGGCTCTTTCAAGAGCTTGAATATATCTGCCAAGTTTAGGTTCATGTACATGAGAAGGTGGAGGAGAAGCTTTCCATAAAAGATAATGAACAATATTGTGTGGAGTATTTAGATCTCCTTGATGAGCTTAAAAATTTTATACCTAAGAAGAAGCCCATTATTATTAATGATACTATGGAAACCAAAGAGGAAGACCTTGTTAAACCACTATTGGATGTCATAGCTGAGGAACCATACAAGAAGGTTGGGGCTATCTAGATGCAAGAAGTGTTCATTTCCATATCTATCTTATTTGGAAATGCTTGGTTCTCATTGAACATAATTCTAATAAAGTTGGGAAACACCATGAATAAGATGGAGGGATCAATGTTAAGTATCAAAAGGCTACATGTCTCATTCAACCCTTCATGCCATAAAGCAAGAGAATTTTCAAGATTCTCATTTAATCCTAGAGCAAGTTTTCATCTCAGGTTAATTAGTGCTTAGGTTAGTTTTTTTAGGTGTGTGTTTCCCTTGTTGTGTTGTGTTCCAATAGGTGATCTTAAGCACATGTGTGTTTTACTTGTTCTCTACTTTTTGTTTTATTCATGTTGTTTTCTATTATTTGGTATGTTGTTCAAGGTAGTTTATATGTCAAAATTACTATTTGTATGACTCCATATCCCAGTGGATAGGATTAGGAAACTAGTCATGCCATAGTAAGCATGCCACCCTTAGGAAATTACTAAGAATGTTGACCATTTTAACCCACAATCTAAAAAGGGTTAAACCCCTATAGTCAAAATCTTGTATAGGTAAATTTTATAATGTCATAGAGTATGTTTTAGCTCAATTGATGACATTTATTATGCCATTATGGTTTAGTTACAATCTATCTTGGTCTTTATGCCATTTTATATCTACGGGACCATTTTAGAGTCATATATGTAAGTTCCAAGTCTTCATGGTGATCAAATTTCTAATGGATGAGTAGATGGACACGTTATAAAGACCCTTAGGAATTTCAAGAATTCTTAGAACAAGTGTGGAAATATGAAGGATCCATCTGGTTCTTCATTATGTTCATCTAGGCATCTTAGGTGTAGTGGCCAAATTTTTGAGTAAGAACTTGTTTATGTCACCATTTCCATGTGTGGGTGAGATAGGTAAAATTGGTGATATGGATTTGTTCACATTTTTTCCATGTTTATATGCACCAAGTTTTAGGTCCTTTGTCAAAGCACATCAAAAGTTATAGAGATCCATAGTTAGACTCTCAGTCAAATTCTATTATTTTTCCATAATCATTTTTGAAAATGTTAAAATATAGCCAAGTGAGCATCTTAACAAGGCCATATATTGCACGTGTGGTATTTCTAGGTGAAAGTGGTCAAATATTTTTGTTTAGTTTGGTCTCTAGTTACTACATGCCAAGTTTTAGGTCCTTCACCAAGGCATAAATGGATTTATTCATGTCTAAAGTTGTCTCAATTATATTTCACTAAGTTTCCCATACTTAGCCAAATGAGATTGACCATTGCTAGGGAATCACGTAGGAGAAAATATGGAATATACAACTTGAGCATTCAATATCTTCACTTGGGAATCTTTAAGGACTAGAAGATCAAATGGGTTTATTCTTTTTGACCTTAAGAGCATCTCCTAAAAGTTTGATGCCTCCATGATTGTTTTTATTCAAGATATAAATATGCAAAGTTGGTAAAAAAGTATAAGATGTTCATGCTAACATCAAATTAAAGCCACTACAAAAATCCAGATGAGTATAAATTTGATAGTATTTTGGAGATAAATTACATTTTATAGAATGCTAAATAATGGTCGATGAGATTTGAAGTTTTAGATAGAGTAAAGAAAATCCTTTTGAGATTAAATTTTATGGTCACATGACCATCAATGATAGTCACATGAAAATAATTTAATAGACGTGAGGACATCAATTTTAAGATCATGAACTAGCCATTAAATTTCAAATAGTGGGTCCTAATTAATATAATAGTCCACATGGAATCATACATTTAGATCTAATGATGAGTGGAGATAAAAGGGTTAGTGAATCCCAAGAGTGAATGTGTGCATGACAAGTGTTAATGACACATTCAACTAGTAAAGTATCAATAGTTCTCAGGCATTCATACCAATTAAAATTGAAGGAGTGAGATGATTCAATGTGTCAATAAGCTTTGTCAGATTTTGACAACCAATTGGAGCAAAGGTGAGACCAAGATTTTTTATGGAGGTTGAGAAGACCTTTTTGACCAAGGGAAATAAGGTTTTTTAGGGTCATCTTGATGACATTGAAGTTATTTCAAATGCCATGGAGAATTCAAAGTGATGCAGTCAAGTATAAGGAATTTAAACGATTACTATTAGAGCTAGTGTGGACCTCTAATTCAATATTTGTATGTATTTTAGGATCATTTTTGTAATTATTTTTTCCATTATTAAAATAATTACCTATGCATAGTATATTTGGACCCAATAGGAAAACCAATAGTCTGAGATTATTTTTTCATCTATAATAGACCCATAAGCATGGAGACTAGTTCAAGCATGATGTATTTAGAACAAGAGATGGAATTTAAATGGATTTCATGGATGTATACATGTAGGCTCTAATGGTTTCATCTCTAAGGATAATTTCATGAAAGGGGCCTCTTCTCTCCACTATACACATCACGATAAACTAGTTTGGAGTAGTTAGCATTAGGATAAGTTTCTAGCAGATGGATTTGATTGTTCTAAATGCATTGAGGCTAAAATTTATCTTTAAACCACTTGATACTACCATTAAAACCATTAGGGGGCATAAATGAGGGAATATGTAACCGTGAAACCATTCTAGGTGACCTAGATCAATCAAATGGTCTAAATGAGCATATTTTGTAGAGGCAATTATAATGGTGGTTCAAATTGAATTGTGCTCATTTAATTACTTTTCTCAATTCTAAAATCCCTCTCTCTTACTCACATTTTATATAAATATAAATCTTGAGATATTTTAAAGTAGTTCCACTCCATGTATGGTGAATCCCTACTAGAATGTTGTCATATTTAGCCTTTGAACATAAATGCAATTCTAATTTTCAGTTCTTAAACAATTTTATAAGTGTGAAAGTGATGTATGGTGATGATAAGTGATAATTATCTATCCTTTCTTCCTTTATCCTTTCATTTTTTTGGAATATTTCTTGTTATTATAGGTCATATGGAGTGTTTTGAAGCATATGATCATGTATTTTAAGTGTACTATAATCCTTAGTGTTTAAAACTATCATATGTTTTACTTACCTTGGATACACCTCATGTATCTCACCTCCATATTGAAATACTCATGTTAGAAACCATAGGACTTGGAAGTTAGTTTGTGTGCCTTGTTTCATAGTTTAGGAAAGCATGATGGTAATTTGGAACACATATTGGTGTATCACCCCCTTAGCTTAGGTTTATTTCATGCAAATTATAACTCTTTTCCCCATAAGTAACTAGTTGGTATAGGTGTGACAATTTCAAGACACATTTAGTGAGATAGGCCTTAAACCCAAAGGTTCACTTCCACCATAAGTACACCCACATACGTGGAAGTTTTCCCATGTTGCCCAAATATGGAAGAGGATCTAACACCCTCTTATAGGGTGAAATATTTGGTGACAATAGGATATGATTCGATATGATGATAGGAATCTTGAGAGTACCTACCTCCTAGATGATTATATCATCCCTATAATTCTAATAGTCCCAAATGGGTGTGATAAATTCATGTATTTCCTTCTAAAGCTAAGACATGTGTGCCTTGTTGATGGACATCTAGACCACTGGGTAGAAGGAATCATTGATTCATCAAATGTGGTTCCAATAATGGTGGCCATATAGTTTATATAAAATGACATGGACTACCATGCCCTTAGAATCCATTATGGAAAAATAGAAGGCTTGAATGTGAACATCCCACAAATCATATTTACTATGTAGCTTATCATGTATAATTCATATCCTCCTCAAAAAACTGACACCACCTTGATCATGTTGAAATTTATTATCCCTCCTAGGTCAAGGACCTAATTAACTTAGAGGATTATGTGGAGAAGGGGAATCCCTAGGTGGTTGATGTGCATATAATCACCCTTTTGAACATTAAGTCAAGTATGATAATTACCATGTGGAATACCTCTTTGAAAGTGTGGAAGATATATGTATTCACATTTATCTTGTTGACTCACCTTGCATCAAGGTTGCTATCTTAGTCCTTTAAGACATTATGAATTTGGTGAGTGATAGTCAAGCTAGTCATAATGGTTGAATCATAGGTAAATATTAAATCTAAGAGTTTATATTAGGATTTGAAGATGAATTTTAAGATGTTTGGTATTAGGAATTCATAGATCAGATCATGTCATGGATACCATCCTACACCCACTTTTTTATGAGTAATAATTTTCCAAGTAAGTTGACATAAGGAAAGACTTAAATCTTAGATACATCTTGGTGAACTATGCACTTATCATATGCCCATAGGCATATTCAAAATTTATCTCATATTCATCATCTATACTAGAGGATTTGTGTACCAGATCAATGGTTTCAAACATTTCATTGTATTTCTTGAAACATGTCAAGTCATCTAGGAATGTCGTGTCTCAATATTCTAGATTAGTTTTGGGGTTTGAGAATGAGGTGGCCATTGCAGTTGGGAAGGATTCTTGTGATAACTAATGTTAAACATAGGGGCAATCAAGGATGGCATTGGTCAAATAATAAATCAAGGAGTAGACTTTAGGAGACTGGGAGTAATAATGACTAATGAGTTATCCTCAAGGCCCTTATAGGGATCCACATACATATACTATATTAATGGTTTTTGGCATCTCACTGAGCATGAATTTAAATAGGAGTTGGTGGTGTAATCTATCTCATTTATTTCATAATATGGATATAAACTCAAAAATCATGATCCCTCACCACCTACTAGACTTAGTGATCATGACATGATGATTTAGAATATCTAGTTAGGGTGTAATTTCCCATGTAATTAACGTCTAGAGTGTGGTAGGCACATGTCCATATCATCCTTAAGGCTTCCCAATTGGTTCTTAATTTGTCTGATGTTTATCCTAATAATTAGTTCCCATTATAATGGTTACCACCTAGGCACGACCTAGTGCCTTAAGTTTATATGTTTGGGAGAAAATGAATACTAGTTGGAGGATGTATGACATATTTTGATTAGAATTATGACTATGAATGTCCCTTGTTATAAAAACATCGAGGGATTTTGGGGTCTTCCTACCAATCTACACAAAAATGTAACATGACATGATGTTGTAATCGATCTCTCCTAGGTTCTGACACCTTTATTACGTCCAAGAGAATGACAAACTTGACAATGTTCCATGTGCTGATTTTTCATTTGGTTAGGCTCTCTTGGGTCTAACATCTATATTAGATATAGAAGACTAACATGTTTGACATTCAGGAAAGCTCATTGGTCACATCTTGATGACTTTGACCATTGAGACATGCAACGTTCTTCCACTAGATTGAGCTCTCATAAGATCTAACAACCTTGATAGATCTAGGATATTGACTAGTCTAGCTTTGATCAACATGGCATTTTCTCATTGGGTTAAACTCTCTTGGGTTCTAATAGTGCTGAGATATTGACCATTATAACTTAGGTACACCCTAATTGGATAGGCTCTAGCAGATTTTGACATTGTTGTTAGCTATCCACAAGGTATTCTTTCAATAAACCATCATCCCTATATAAATCCACCAAAAGAGACTAACTAAAAGGAAAAATGTTAGGAAAATTATTATTTAAATGTTATTATTAAACTACCATATGGTAAATTAGTATCATAATTATATTTTTGGTATTTAATCAAATATAATTTCTTAGAGTTATTTATTTTTGTAAGTTAAAAAATATACATAAATATTTTTAATATTGTTAGGGATACAAGGTGATATGTATGGAGCTATGAGATCCATAAACATATGAATGAATTTCATACATATTTGTAATATCCCAAATGACTTTCATATAATGTGAAATATAATAATATCCTATATGTTTGGCTTCAATAATTTTTTTCATGAGTTAAACCACTACATAATATCCATATATTATTAAAAGTGGTATCAAATTAATATTGGTTTTGTGGCTGAAATGGAGTCTTAAGTATTGGTAGTGGTGGCCATTTAGTCTTGCACCACTATATATGAGAGACTCATTTTTTTTAGAAAGAGTGGATTAACATTGTTAAGGTATAATTAGGGAGTTTGATTAGTCCAATGGTATTCCTGAGCATTGGATTTGTATCATATATCTTGCAGACCTAATATCATCCTTGGATCATTATATGATAGGCCTACATCCATGTTTGATATTTCATGGTTTCATTTAATGCATTTGACATATTTATTATTTCCTATGTAATGAAAACCAATCAATATCTTTGACTCCATGTGTGTAATCAATGCATGCAATCATATTTTTTTTATTCCTCTTTGAGTGTGAATAGATCCATTTATCATATTTAATCAACATTCACATATCTACTCATGTCATCTACTAATAAGATTTATACTTTTATGCTTTATATGTTCATTGTATTCTTTATGAATTCCATTTACCCTAGATTTTGAGAAAATAATAAAGCAACTAGAATAATTTTAGTTCACATAATTATCAACACCAAGATGTATGCATTGCACTATAGACAAAGTCCTCATGTAGCCTATCAATTAGTCATTGGTTACATATTATTTTAGTTATTTCTTATTAAGTATTTTAGTAAGATCTCTGGTCATCTTATGTTTATAATAGTTTAGCTTCAAGTCATCAAAATTATGGTCATTGAGTATTTAGTTTTAGTCTCTCAATGTTAAATTATTTTGTAATGTTTAAATCCTTTAGTCTAGGTTTTATAAACATATGATTTTTTTAAGTCAAAGGTTTATTTTTATATATGTACAAAAATTCAAAAGTGTCATTTCGTTTGTAAAAAATAATATTTAATTGGATTTTAATTATTATTCATTTGGTCATCAAAATAATAATAAGTCATTATCAAAATGTGTCATTATATGTCAATATCATCTTGTCAAAATCAATAATGTCATCAATGTCAAATTTATTCATTGTAATGGATACATTTTTGGTGGAAACCAACATCCATGTTATTTCACATTGTGGGAGGGAAACTATACCAACAAACCCAGTGTAGAAACATTTAAATTTCAAAGAAAACTTTTTTGACTAAGTAGAAGACCTGAAGTGGGTTAGAGGAAATAGAGGAAGGAGGATTTATATTCCTCTCATTAGCCACTAATTATTGGGACACTTCTACTTTAGTGGCATTTTGTTTCATTTGTGTGGTGTGGTAGATGTATTTTTTTCAGTGCATTTTCTAATAAGAATAGAGGTTAGTTTTTGTTTACTTGTATATGTGACTATTCCTAAGCATTCACCTAATGTAAAAATATAGTGGAAAAATGAAAACACAAAAGAAAAGTAGCATCATGATACTTGTAGAAGTTGAACAGTAAAATATGTTACTATTCATACCTAAGTTTGTATTAAACCATTGTAAAAACATTTAAAGCTATGTAGATAGTTCTTACTTGAGTTTCCACCCCGAGTAAGTCAGACACATTACCTATAGTGAATGGTTGAAAAGTATATGGCTCATGTAGGTGTTCCCACACTAGTTCAGTCATATGTGTTCTCAATAATGCATGTTTGATAAGAATTTGATGTGTTCTTTCTTCTACCTTCAGTTTGAGTTGTGTACCAAGATCATGATCTAGTAGAGGTAAACAATCTATATAATAAGTGTAAAGTTTTTCTATACCATTTAAACATTAGGGAGGGACATTATTAAAATTAGTCTTCACATGTTATTGGTGAATTATTGTATGGTAAATTAGTATTACAGCTATATTGTTATTTGGGTAGTTAGTCGAATACAATTGTTTAGAGTTATATATTATTTTAAGTAATAAAAATATATCATATATAGATTTAATATTGTTAGTGAATATTGTTAGGGATATGAGAAGATATATATATGGAGATATGAGCTTGATAAATATATGAATGCCTTTCCTATATTTTTTTAATATCCTAGATGATTTTCATATAGTGTGAAATATAATAATATCCTATGTTCGGATTCAAGAATTTTTTGCATGAGTTAAGACACTACATCATCTCCTTATATTATTAAAAAAAGGAAGCATAATGAATTAGATTGTCACCTGATCATTAACTAGATTACACAAGGTGCCATTTAGGACTCTGGGATCCTAATTCTCTAGGAGACTTTACAATGAAAATAAACCCACAAAAAAAGTTAGCACATTAAATATTCTAAGTATGAAAGTGTCTAGTTTATTTTGGGATGCCACTAGGACTCAAATGTGTTAACTTCAGAGGTCATGATGGTTCTCAACACAGATCAATCATCCCTTACAAATAAGACACATTCAAGGAAATTAGGATAGAATGTGAATTTGAGGATTATATCCTAATGAATTTGGTTGGAGTGGGATAAAATGTCCAAGAACTATGAGTTATATCTTTTTAAAGAGGAGTCCCCCATTTCTACAAAAAGGGGGTATTTAGCCATAACATGTTCCTTAAATCAATAATATAGGTTTATCTCTATCATACCCTACTACTCATTTATTTAAATTATGTTGTAATACTTATATTTCAAATTATAATTACTTTTCACTCTCATAAACAAATAACTAATCAATTAGTACATCTTGTATCATGGACATTTCTTCCTTTAAGTACTCCTTGAGTTTGCTCCATTATTTATTTAGCTGCATGGACTAATTTTTCTCTCTTTAATGATCTTATTATTCATTTATTTAATCTTTTAGATCTCCATTAAGTACATTAAAATACTTATCTTCTTGACATATGATCTTTATTTATTAGTTGGACATTATGGATTGTATCATGTCCTACTCTTAGAGTTTATCTTCATCATGTACTAAATTAGAAACTTCTTCTTGTTCTATATTAGCTTTAAAAAGAATTCCCTTAGGTTATTCATATTTTATTTAAATGAGCCTATTAAATGGAACCAATGCTTCATTATTAAAATAACTTTCTAATGCATTCATTTCATTAACTTGTATACATGCACACACACAATCAAAAGCAACATCAGAAATAAAAAATTAAGGCCACATAGCCCCTTAGTTTGTTTCTTTCTCCAACACCACCTTTTCTTATTCAAGATAATAACTAATTATTTTTATCTTATCTTTCTCAAGGTGTTGATCACCTTATTCTTTCTTAATAATCTACATATTCATCTTAAGCTGTTCACACTTGAAATTCTCTACCTCTTTTTTGATTTATTGCATTGTAACTTCTCTCTCTTTATCTTGTCTCTCATGAAAATCCTTATTCTCTTTTCCATAAGTAACATTATAGGCCACTTTAATCTCTTTCTTTTCTCTATGCCAAGTTTTTATTATTATTTTCTTATATGCTCTCCATTATAAACTTCACCATTTCCATCCTCTCTTTAAACTTATTTGTTTATTTTTGAATGTCCATCTTACTCATCACTATGTTTTTTTTCTTCTTGTGGAACATTTTTTCAATATAAATTTTCATCTTTCTATCTTCTCAATATCCCCCCCCCTTTTTTGAAGAGTTAATATACTTCTCACTTTATCAACCTCTTATATCTTTTCTTTAGGACCTTTCTTACCTATCTCAGGCCTAATGTATCATATAAAGTATTTTCACCTTATATATACCTCACCCAAGGTTTTACCAAGTCTTTTTTCACATATTAACTCTTCTTTAAGCCTCACCCAATTATTTTACACCTTAGAATATTGTCTCTACATCTAAGTCTGTCTCACCTTGGAAATCCTTAATCTTTAGTGATCTCTTTCTTATCCTTTCTCTTTACTATTGGGGGATATCTATGACACAATTTTTTTTCATTTTTTTAAATTTTTCCCAAGGATATTTTGTGCTCTAATACCATTTGATGTAAGTATACCTCTATTATGTCTCTTAAACTAGGTATTCTAGATCTCCTAAAGGTTTTATAAACAAACCTAAAAATTAATTGAATTTCTACAATAAGACTTATCACAATGATATCAAGGATACTCAAGGTAATATATTCTTTCTAATGAAAATTTACCTCTAGAGGTTTCCTTAGTCTTTTCTTGATGACACTACACTCTTAACATAATAGTACATCCATTTCTCATGTTTTCAACTTCATCTACATAGTAAACAAACTTCATGCAAGGTCTTATTGATATGGAATATACTCCTTACTAATAATAACATGGGTTTACTATGAATTTTATGGAAACATAGGGTTTTTTCATGACTAATAAAATTTAATACAACTCATTACAAAAACTTACCCTTCCTTGATGACTCTTAACAAGATATTACCTAAAAAAGATACAAGAGCTACAACAAGGATTTAAGACTCTTTAATGTTATTTAGGTTTATATAATCAACTATGATACTTATATCACTCCTTTATATTGTAATAAATATGAAACAATTCTTCATGAGGTTATAAATTCTTTCTAGGGCCCAAACTTTACTTTAACCCTTAACAAACTACTAGGCCTAATTAGGCCTAATTGACCTACTTGACAAGAAACTTACTAAAATATAATTATTTCAAGTATTTTGGGTTATTTAATCTTTATTCATGTATTCACACACATTTTTAATAGATCTGAACCTTCTTTTGGACTTTAAACTCACTCATGTCAACTTCCAAGGTTTTAGGCCTTATTCCTCCTTTGAAATAGGATTGTATAGTTATTATAAATTTTCATACATGGATACAAATTAATTAAAACCATTTAAATTTTTAAAAACAACCTCAGGGAAATTATCTCTAATATATGGCATTTTCCCATGTTTTGTTCTTAAGATATTTAGGATTTTGTGCAAGACAGGGATTTTAGGCCTAATTTCCCTATTCTACATAGGTTAAGTTTTGATTGTAACTTCTTAAATACTCAAAAAAATTATTTTAAACAACATTAATTTATTTATTAACATATAAAAACACATTTTCATAATTTTTGGGATCTTTAGATGGTTTGTTTTAAAGAAAATGGATTTTTCCTCTTTTATTCCCTAGTTTGGACCATTTAAGGCTGAGAGCTAAAAACTTTAGTTTTTAATATTTTAAAAAATATTTAAAATCAAAATAATTATTGTTTAAAGTTTTACCCAATATTATGCACCTTCATAAATCTTCATATCTTCTCATGTAGTGTAAAAAAACTTGTAATCCAAGATTGTCTTCACTTACCAATTTTAAGTACCTTGTAATCCAGGCCTACAACTTGAGTTTAAACATAAAAAAACATATAATGGATGTTTATACATATTTTAATGGATATAATAAGTTTAAAACATCTTATAAAACTCTCTCCAAACATATTTACCCTTGATTAACCTTTAAAATTCTAAAATCACACTTTTTAACTATGTAAAACCCTAGATTCTCACAATTAGGCTTGCATGCTATCTAAAAACAAACACAAAGAATTCATAAATATTAAAAAATATATAAAATAATTAGATTAAATAATTATTAATATTAAAAAATTATCCATTCCTTGAAGGGATTATATTTTCATTATTTTCTTCTCAATGCATACACAATCCTTCTACAATCCCTTTTGCAATTCTTTCCTACAAAGGATTTTTAACCTTGTTGTCACTCTCTTATATTCATGGTTATAATTATATCACTTGAAAAAATATTCTAAACTTATTTTTCTTAGATACATGTAACAAATATCTCTTACTTGATCTTATCCTTCTTCTCAATAACCATAATGCTAGTTTGGACTTAACCCTACTTAAGTTTAACAAACTTGTCATGATTTAAGCATAAGACAAACCTAAAAACATGTCCTTCAAATCTAAGGGACTCTTAAATGTAGTATCATCCCATTATATTTCCTTGAATATGTACAATAATTTTTCAAAAGACTTACAATTTCAAAATTTTAAATATCTTATTTTGGTGAGAAAACTCCTTATAGCTCCAAAACACTATATTATAACAATTCTAAGGAATTTGAAACATCTTAAGTGACCTTATAATAAAATCCACGCTTACATATAGTCAAATAAATAAAAAATTACATTGATTTTATAATTTTCCTACATCAAGATGCTATTGTATGAAGTTTGTGTATCCAAGAGCATCATAACTATCACAACCATGATTTTATATATAAGCCAAAATAATAATTTTAGAACAAATTTTTAACCATAATTTATCATATAAACATGTAATGAGATCCATAACTATGTTATTTTTAGGATTACCCTTTATTTAGTATAATTTATTTTATCTTAAGTTCCCTTTTTGTGTGTGGGGAATTTTTATTAATGTGAATCATTAATATGTATATAAATTAGGATTTCAAGAGGTATCACTCACCTCTTTGTGCTCCTTTAGGATTTGGTACTTAATTTTATGAGTAACTCTTTACCCCATATGGTACACACCTCCCTTCACTTTCTAAGGGACTAGAACAAAAGTGGCACACACATAGGAGGATTGTAAGGTAATAATGGGATTCCTTGTAACTCCCATTCTCATCCTCTGGCTATATAAAATATTCCTTCCTCTCCTCATTTACTTACTATAATAACATAACTATGTCTCTTCTTCTCTTGTATTATTGATTCAATCTTATACTTGTGGTATTTTGGTTGTAATCCTTCCAACAAGATCACGCAGGTTTTTCTATGATACATTCAGTTTTACACTTTAAAATTCTTCTCTTATTTATGGTTTGCACCTTGAAAGGTAACTTGTGTTGTGATTTATTTATTTATTCACTTTCATAATATGTCATTGATGATTATTTTTGGGATAAATCCTTCATGTAATTAGATCTAATTTCATATTGTTGAATTTTTTTGGATGTGTGCAGAATTTTTGTAAGATTTTATAGATTTTTTTACAAGGGATACACCTTTGATCTTCATTTAAATCTATTTTCCTCAATTTTAAATTTTTATAATCAAACCATATCATAATCAAACTATATCATAATCAAAATCATATCACCATAAATTAAAAAAAAATAAAGAAATAAATGATTTTAAATTTTTATGTAAGGTTCATAAGACCAGAGAGAGAGAGAGAGAGAGAGAGAGAGAGAGAGAGAGAGAGAGAGAGAGAGAGAGAGAGAGAGAGAGAGAGAGAGAGAGAGAGAGTAATATTTATTATTATGCATGACCTTTTATCAATTCAAGATCTACAAAAAATAAAATTACATTTGATATGTTAAGATAACTTTAATAGACATACTATAAATATAAATCCTTTCAATTCATGTATTTAATTCATCATTATTTACCATAATCTCATAATAAGTAAAAAATACAACTATGATCCTTTTTATCAAACACATCATATCACAAATACATAATATTTATAATCACAAGAATATCCATAAATATCCATTAAAAATATTTTATTATTGATATGGTTACAATATCTTATTATGCAGGATCATCCAAGGGTTTGTACAGTCTTGCATCAATAAAAAATAGAGTGGTGTGTGTTCATGTAGTCTTATTTGTGTGTTTGTTATTTTTGGCATGGTGAAGATGATCCAAGGGAAAATAGTCAATAGTAAAATTAAATGGCATATAACCTAATAAATTTTAGATAGCTAAATGGTTCCAAGTAAGTTGGTTATGCCTCTCAACCATCAGTATAATCTAGGATGTCATTATGTGCATTGAAGGGTTAAAATAGATAGGTTGTGGGTAAAAGGAAAAAATGGAATAAATAAATTACATAAACATAAAAATGGTTACATATTTTTATTCCCTTGAAAACATTATGTATTTTTTTTCAAATTACATTCTGAGACTGTATGCAAAAATTTATGACCTCCAAAAGTTGGAAGTTTTCATAGTGATGAAATCACTGATTTGTATATAGTAATGGTTTGGCAAGAATGAATGGTAGTTTTGAAAATTATTAGCTGTTTAAAAACTTAGTGTAAATTTATTCCTATATATGGTGGTGGTTTCTCCATGAATGGATTTAAAGAAAATATAATGACCCATAATAAAAAAAAACTTGAATCCCGAGCATTTCTAAGGCATCAAGGAAGGTGAAGAGACATTGTAGAAGGTATAGGAATGTCAAGATAGATCCAAATTTAATAGAAGGGTAAGTTAAATCACTCAAAATAGTTCCAATTTAAAATTTAAGTGAACTCTAAGAGGAGAGAATGATGAGTGTGAGAGTAACCAATCCATGAGAGATTATGTATGCATGTTCTTATTAAGGTTTATGTTTGAATAAGCTTATATAATCAAGTGAGAGAGAGAGAGTGTGTGTGCATTAAATTATATATTTTTAAAGATAAATTCAAGGAATATTATGTATTTACATGTGTTAAATCTAAGCGTGTGCTCAAGTGTGTTCATGGGTGAGTGTTTTATCTAAGAAACACAGAGATAAAGACATTACTTAAGTGGATTCCCTCTCTTGTGCTTTCACCATATCATAATCAAACTATGAATCTCATATTATTCTATATCAATCACACAATTACAAATTATTTGTAATATAATATAATATGTGTTACTAAAAACTTGGGTTTATAAAAATTAATAGGTTACTAAAAATAAAAGTTTTCTAAATTAGTTGGTTTCTAATAATATAAAGTTATTAAAAATATTAAGTTTTTAAAACTAATAAAAATATAATTTTTTTATTACTTATAAAAATATAAATTTTAGTTAAATCTAGGATTATCTTTATTTTATTAGGAGCTATAAAAACAAGCTTATTTAACAATAGGATTAAATTTTATTTTAATAGTGTTTTAGTTGTCCATGAAAAATCTATATATGAGTTGTGCATTATTAAAATAATCTATGAAATGTTTGATAAGAATAATGAGGAATGAAAAATTAAGAATTGAGATTTAATTTTTTCTACTTAAGAATTGTTTGTGTAATGTTGTGTCTTTTAGAATTTATTGTGATTTTTGGATTTATCATCAAACATCATATCAGTTTCATATTTGGAAGAAATAATTGAAAGCATATTTCTGTATGAATTTTAACTATGTTTAAAATTTCATTATAGAGAAATTATATTTTCAAAAACATAGTTTTTTAAGAAAGAATATGGCAAAAATATGAGGTTATACTCAGAGATCATGGATCTAAAAAATTTTTAGAGGTGAGTGGAAGAGCTTATGGGAATTGTGGAGCACTAGAGAATAATAATAAAGAAAATATTATGGATATTAAAAAATATTTCAGGGATATTATTGTGAAAATATAATTTTTTCAATAGAAAAATAATACAAAGATGGAATGATTACACCATGTGTTTTTTGAATAAGGATCAATTTTTTATTGGATAAATAAGACCTTAATAATTATGAGATTCTATCATGGAATGATTGTTTTTTTTTTAAATTAAAAATACATTACGAATAATCTCATTTATAATGGATTTCATGCATGTAAATGGAGTAGCTGAAGATGTTTGATATATTTTATAAATTAATATTATGGAGCATAAAGATGAAATTGAAGGTGAGAATTAAGAAGGTAAAAATAAAAAGAATAAATTAGAAAGGGTTGAAAGAATAATCCATTGAATATTGATGATAAATTGGAATATATTCGTGTAAATGGATATATACATGAAGAGAATTTTAATTTTCAAGTGTTTTAAAAAAAAATCCTTTTAAGCATCAAAATATTAAAATATTGGAATTGAAAGAGCATAACATTTATTTCATCCTTTATGATTTAGTTGAGTAGAATGGAGATGCAATTAAGATATAAATCTTCTTTTTTATTATACATGATCTTGTACATGAATATGCATGGTCTAATAGATGTAATAAAAATAGGAAGGTATGTAATGCAAGATCTAAACCAAGGAGTTAAAAAAACCATATGAAAATGATGTAGTAAAAATAAATTTTACTATAAAAATGAGTTACTAAAAATAATAGGTTACTAAAAATATTGGTATACTAAAAATAGGTTACTTAAAATAAAAATTTATTAAAAATAGTAGGTTGTTAAATATAGAAAGTTACTAAAAATAGTATGTTTCAAAACTCCTCCATATTATATTTTAAAACTTTATAATTCTTGATATTCTTCATGGTATTTTTATAAGACAATGTTAGGTGACTCATAACACTAACCTATTTTGATTTAGGAAAAATAATGTCCTATACATAATACTCAATAGATTCAATATTTTCCTTACTCTTCACAATGTATGGATTTTAAATAGTAATTTTTTTTAATTAAATCATCATTCTTAAATAAATTATTACCTTGGCACTTTCAATATTCTTCATCTTCATGTATCTAGAAACTTCATCATAAATTGGTAAAATAACTTCCCCAACACACATTTCATACTTCTATTTATAATTTACTTAGCCCAAGTAGACCTTATATTTACTGTTGAGTTGTAAATAAGGGTATTTTTATTTCTTTCTCCCAATATTTATGTAATCAAAAGATTAAAAAAAAACATATTGTGACCACTTGGAAAGTTGACATTTTGAATAAGATAATTATTTCTATGAGAGATAAAGGGATAAATAGTATGGATCAACATTTGTAATTTATAATGATAATTTTCAGAGACTTCATTATTTAGAGGGGGTGTAAATTGAAAAATATTTATATGATAACTACTAATTTTATCATTTTCAATAAAAAAATTATGTACCAAAATCATTTAAGAAATTATATGTAATAGAATTACTATATTATTAAATTAGAATCACACCAATATATAAGAATATGATTGAAAAAAGAGAATGTTAATGAAGTATATGGTTTATCCATTTTGATAAGGAAGCCTCTAGAACCTTAAAAAAATAACAAAATATATACTATGATGATTGAATGCTAATCATTACCTCTTATATAACATACTTAGGCTAGGACGCTCTATAATCTAGTACTTCTACCAATATGAATACATATATATGATCATATAACTAAGTAAAGGTTATGATATCCATAATTTTTCCACACATATACCAATACATACCATATTTATATTGTATCATGTTCCCTCCTTGAAATAAGTATTTTCCTAAATGATAACCATATGTGGATCCTATTGTATTAAATATTCATCTTACCATGTCACATCCTCATTTGGTATCTTATTCAAATTGATAATATATTCAAATATAACCCTTATCTACAGCCCCTTTAATTGAATATGTATAATCTCATTTATCTCAAAAATGATTCTTCCTTCTTCATTAAGCTTAGTTAACTTTGTTTGGGTGGAAATGTTTTGGTCAAAAAAGGAAATGAAATATTGGGTGTACTTTTATTACAAGGGTAACTCATGTTGGTGATGATTTTGATCATAAAATGATATAACATGTGGTTATACCTTAAAATATGTGGTGATGGATGGTGGATATTATCCATAAAATTCCCTACGTGGAGACTTTTTGGGAAAAAATATTTATTTTAGGATGTAACTTTTTCAACATATCCTCAAAAATTATTAAATAGTTTTCCACAATTACTATTAGGTTTTGATGAAAGAAATTAGTTCTATCCATGGATTGATATTGAAATTGAAATATATACTAGGACTCATTTTTCCTAAATATCAACCTTAATAGTTTGGAATACTGGTGCCTGGTATATGGGGTTGTTGAGTTGGTTGCTATACTAACATATTTTTAACAATATCCATGAGATAATCTAATTGTGTATTGATGCTAGTTATATCATTTTTCATTTCATAATTTTTGTTAGACATATTCTCCATATCTCCTTTAATTTTAAAATATATAATACACATACTCTCATATATATGGCACACATTTTAATCATATGAAGAAAAGACTATATCAAAAGTCCTACCTAGTCCAAGTTTTGACTTTGCCTCCTCTTTATTAGAATGTTTACCTGGAGCATAAAAAATCTTACCCAAACCTCTAATTTGTGGCCATGCCATGTTAGGCTTGACAACATAAAATTTTATTTTCACCTTTGATTAAAATTTGATTTGTTGATTTCATATTTATGTTGACATCAAATCCAAAAATTCAAAGAATAGACCCCAAATCAATTTTTACAAAGTTTCTTAAAGTCTAATTAAATAAATATAATCCTAAAAGTGAAACTTATAGAGAGAATTTATGTAAAAACATAAAATAATAATAAATCACTAAAAACGATTAAAAAAATAGATAATTATTAGGTTTTAGCTTTCTTTAATAACTTTCTAACTTTGATAAACAAAGGCAGAAAAAAATCTTAATGGTTTGAGATATAAATGATTCTTCAAAACTAGGGTTTTGACCATATCTTTATCCAAATTAAAACTTTGATACCACTTGTAATAAAATTAATATACCAATAAATTATAATCACTATATTATATAATAATATGGCTCAAATAATAAAATAATAATGAAGTATGTGACTAAGCCACTTTAAGGGAAAAACCTCCACAACCTTATAATAAGAGGAAAAATCATAATATGATGATCTAATACTAACCATTACCTCTTATATATACCTTGTTTAGGCTATGGATACTCTATAGGATAATGTTAATATTGATTAAGGTAGGTAACTTTGTAGAAAAAATTTAATACACATGCAGCCAAAATATTATCAAGATACCCCCTTATTTCAAGAATTTACCACCACATCCTCTTATTCTTGAGACCCCATTTTACACTACCATCCCTATTTTTACCAATATACTAGTGAAAATATTATAAATAAAATTACCCTTGTATGATTCCATATATTTTATACCACTTACTTAGGTGACGCCCTCATGTTATTAACATGAATATATAGAAATGATAAAATGATTAAGTTAGAGGTTATGATAGCAAAAGTAGGCCACACATGTCTTAATACATGCTTTAAGTTAAAAATATAACATTTTACATATCAAAAGGACCTAAATATAGAGGAGGGTTGTCATTTCTTATTTCTTACCTTTTAATAGCTTCTAATGAAATCATTTTAATCCTTTTATGTGAGTCATTACTTCATTGGAAACAAATTTATTTCCTCTTTTTTTTACATCACCATCATCACTCCCTGGTCCATTAAGAGTACTATAATGAAAAATATTATGCTAATAATATTTTATTTGAAAAAATTTTATTGGTTATTTTTATTTTATAATAAGTATAGATTATATGTCTTAAATACCTAGAAGACATATTCTCATGCTTTATTATTCAATGACTTATAAATGCTCTTCAAAACAAGTCTAGAATTTTTTCAAATAAATTGACACTTTTCCTATAATAATCCTCATGTAAAAGAATTTAAATTAAGAAATTCCTATAGAAAAATGTATTTTATACAAAAAAATTTCTCATCATCAACTAAATTATTTTAAACTTCAAAAATATCATATATATACATTTGACTCATATCTATTTTTTTGACCACCACCATGCCTTCACAATTCTCCCAATAATTCACTAGATAGGGGACATGTGCATAGGGACTTCCAAGAATAGTCTCTATATTAACTTACCCATCAAAAGAAGAATGTGATTCATGTAGTTTAAAATTTTTAATGGTAACATTTATAGAGATAGATCTTGAACAAAAAAAGTCTTTTGCAAGAATAAAAATCAATTCTAATAAGGAAATGAACTGACTCCTTGTGTTTTCAAAGTGAATGGTGAAATCTAAAAAAAATGTATAATATACATAGTGTGGACTAAAAAAATCATTGATATATTTGGGCATCATTCAAGTATAAACTTTGAATCGACATATATGAATGCATATGAAATTTGGAATTTATATTAAACTATTTATTCCATTATTAAATAAACTATTTTTTTACATGATAAAGTGAACAATATAGCATATTTAATCTCATGAATTAATCTAAACTCAAATGCATCATTAAATATCAAGTTCTATGCATTGAGGTCTCAAAGGAACATATTGGGTAGGTTACAGGTATGCCATGTAATGGAACTAAAGAATTTAAATAAAGTATCAAGAAGTTAGAACTCATGCAAAAGTTTTTCAAGACAGATGAAAATCAATAAAAAAGGCTTCCCTAAACTCAACCTCCCAAAATGTTGGTCAGATATATACTTATAGGTGATGAAATATCTCACCTTAGAAGCTAAGTTCATAGTCATATTATCACACCACTTCTTTATGCTCAATCATTTTAAAGGACACAAAATTAATCTAACTTTTTACCTATTAAAATATTTGTAGAGTAATTTACTCATGTACCATGGTAGAAATAAGAATGAAATCATACCCCATGGTTTTATTTTTTTATTAATTCAGAAAGGAGAACCTATTTTGAGAAAACCCCTTCCCTCTGCTAAACACCCCCCCCATGGAAGATCTCCTAGATGATGTCCCTGAGCCTTTGAAAAAAGTGGAACCTTCACACATCCTAGGTTCTTTTACCCCCTCTACTAGCCTTTTCCATACTCCCCTCAATCATCTAGTCTCCCCCTCCCCAAGCTTGGAAAAAAAAAGTAAGTTCATCTCCACCCCAACTAATGAAACACCCACCCCTAATGTCACTCTTACAATATCCCCAGATGACTCCTTGAAGTAGTGGAGTAGAGAATTGTGGGTCTTTTTAGATAAGCTAAAAGAGGTTGGTATGGACATGTTTGACCTCATTAAATACTATAAAAGACTACAATTAGCTATGGTAAAGATCAAAAATGACTTGGATGTTGTTGTAAAGATGAAATATACTCTACCTAGGAATAAAATGGGTTTAGTGTAAATTTTGTAAGAATCCCCTATGTAGGATAATACTAATCTGACCTCGAATGAAGGTCCATCAAGGAAGATAATGGGTAGAATTATAAAGACTTTACTGAAATAATCTACCCTAGTGATTGAGGAATAGTAGGAGACCAGTCAAGAGAGTTCAAGATCTAAAGAGATTTCTAGGTCTAGTAATAATTAGTCTATGGTCTATTGTATTTAGTTGCTTAGTTTTGTTGGTCATTTTTTGCTTTTTGTTTATCACTAAATTTTACTAGGTTGAAGAACATCTATCTTCAACTACTATCATTCTTTGGTTATTTTTTACTTATACTCTTTCCTTTATACTAGCAATTGTAAGAACCATTTAAAAACTTCTTATTCACCTTATCTAATAAAAAACATAATTGAATCTCTTGAAATTAGTATTCAAATATTTATCTTATATTTTTTTTAAAATTATGCAACTAATTTCTAAGTAAAAATATTATTGATTAAAATATAATTAATTCATATATAATTTCTTATTCTATCTCACATTAAACATGTTTTAATGAAATAATTCACTAATAACTCTTCCTCATTATATTGTTTGAATTATAAAAATGGCAATATATATAGTTTAATATTCAATGGTGAAATGTTATTTACAATTAGAACCCCTAAAATTCTTTTCAATAAGGTAATCACATCTCAAACAACCTCAAAACTATGACCTAACTAACCATTTATAAAGTATTTTATTATTTTTCATCAAGCCTATTAACTAATGTGAGTTAAAAATGTCAGCCTAACATTTGGGTTTTCATGCCATTAACTCTTTACATATTGAATAGGAAATTACAAAAACTAATAAATTAGAGGCACCTTCAACCATAGTCCAAGTAAATTAGGGTCCAAATCAACAAATAATTTTTTAATATTAGAAGTGAATTTCCCTCTTTATGTTTTAATAACCAACTAAATCAAGAACAATTTCAAGGTTTGGAAATTCAATTACTTCAATCAATGTAGGGTACTTTAGATAGGAATAAGAGTCAATTTATTATAATTACTATATTATTCTTCATAGTTATTTAAGGTGGTAAATTTTCCCTAATATCACATCTGATATTTCATTAGTATATGATTTTATTGACCTCTTATTCTCTAAATCTTAATATCTATATTTCATTAATTTTATGAAAACACTTAGTTTCTTATAAGCACATGCGTTTGACATGAGGACAATAATGGTGGTGTTCAATTGTGAGAAAATGAGAAAGTTCACAATTTGGTGAGGAAAAATCTATAAAAATAAAGTGATGACATGATGTTTTTAAATAGTTAAAATTATAAGGCATGAATGATTTTTTAAATCCACTCAGAGAAAATAACTAACATTAATTTAGGTGGTGGAGTAATGAGTAAAATGTAAAAAAAAATGTTCTCAAATATATGACTTAGAGAATTGGGTGTGGAAAGATATTATGTATTCTAATTTTAAAAATGCATAATGAGTTCAGTACAAGTTCCTAACTTGGCCATATTTTATTAATTAAAATTAGGGAATAAAAAATGTAATTAATAAGTGAAGAAACTCATGGAACTTAATAACTTGACAAGATCCCCATTAAAGGGTCAATTATAGATAAGAAGGATAAGAGAAATAGAAATGAAGCAATTTGGTCTCCTCCACAACTAGGGTGGTTTAAGTTCAAATTTGATGGAGCTTGTAGAGGAAATATAGGATCCTCTAGCATTGGCTTTTTTATTAAGGACTATAGTGGTTCACTCATAAGATCAATGTATTTAAATCTTCTTGATGGAATGAATAATGAGGTAGAGGCTCATGCACTAGCTATAGGTATTTAATTATCTTTGGAATGCAAGATTTGTTTTCTAGAAATTGAAGGGGATTCATAAGTAGTCATTCAATATTTGAGAATTTAGAAGGCTAAATCATGGAAATTAGAGAATATCTTAGCAATAATCTATCCTAAATTAGATAATTTTGAGGAATGGAAATGTTTGCATTACTTTCATGAAAAAAATTGAGTGGCCAATTTTTTGACTAATATAGGTATTGGTCAACCCATGTTTACATGAGTTGATAATGTTAGAGAAGATTGGGGATATTGCATTGGGATGGATCAAATTGAAATTTAATATTTAAAATTAAAAGAAAAATAAAAGGTTTTAAAATTTAAACAATTTAATTGAAAGGTTATGAATATTTCCTTTTGATTAAATCATGATCTAAAGTGTCAGGGGTTTCTTTTTTTGGTGGATGAGTTAGAAGTAGGGTATTGATTATATTATTAATGATCTTATTAAAGGAAATCATGCAAGTTAATCAGTATCATGATGTAATTTTCATGTGTATTATGATGAAGTCTTGATTTCTTTGAAATGGTGTCGAAGGAGGATTTTGGACTTGGGTTTATGGTTAGATTGTGTTGTTAAACATGAAGCCAAACTACATAAAATCAGTAGGCTAGCCATTGATTTTTGGTGGAGTGAAATCTCATGAAATGGGTTTCTCAGGTAGTATCTCTAAAAAACTACTATTCAATGTCTTTTGGATACTTGTTGTGGAAGTGGAAGAGGATATTAAGAAACTTGGGTGGAAATGTTAGCAGTCAATAGGCATGTGCATGTAAACACATAGTTGGTTTCATTATTTTCTAGTAATATTTGCATGGTAATGATGGAAAAAGATCATATATAAATATTGGTAGACTTCTTTATCTGGCTAGAGCATAGAGTGGGTATCATGTTTGAAATTGACTCTCTTCCTTTGGGTCCTTTCCCAACTATATTTTTTTAGGTAGAGATAATTTGGGTTTCATTCCATTGTCCTTTTGTTGGCTATTAAAATCTATATTTTTGGCTCTGATTAATTTTGCATAGGAAGTAGAAAAAGTTTGCTCTGGGAAGAAGAAGAAAGGAGGGGTGAAAGGAATTATAATGACTTTTATTTATGATCTCTTGCTTCCTATACCATAAATGGAAGAATGGCATGCTCAGAGATGAATTCTAGAGTGAGTGAAGGATATAAAATGGTTGTCAAAAGGAGTTGTGAGGGATCTATTCAAGGAACCACCTTGGTATAAGGGTAAAGGTAAATTAATGTTGGAATATGGGATCAGTAAGAAGAGGTTAAATTTTTTGAAGTTTAAGGATGTTGTGAGCTCTCAAATAGGTTAGGAGATGGTTTTGGTTGGTCTAGTCTCAGGTGTTAAAGTCTAGGAGGTGCTTGTTTTCATTTCAAAGAAGAAATCCAAGCTATCAGCTTCTAAAGAGATGATGATTAGAGATGGTAAGGTTGTAGAAGTAATCATTCTAGATTAATTTATAGATTTTTTATTTTTAAGTAATAGATAGGTAGGAAGGTGACCAAAGTAAACATTTACTAGTTTTTTGTTAATAGTTCTAAATACTAGTTGTAGTTATTTTCAAAAAACTTCTGGTATTTTGTTTGTTTTGGAAGCTTAAATTCTTTAACAATGTTTATTATTAAGCCATACCAATTGGGTTTTTTTGATATATATGTTTTGGGATAGGGACACTTCAACCCTGATATCAAGCTTAAAAAAATAACCTAACAATGCCAAAAATACTTTAAGAATTAGTGAGTTTTAGGACATGAAATCAAATAATTCATGAAATGAAAGATCATATGGGCATGCAAGAGGGATACACAGGTCTGATGAGCCCAAAAACAAATTTAATTTTTTTCTCTTTTTCAACATAAAAGTATTTTGATTGAGGGTTTATAAAAGTGTAAAGACACAAGGTACACAAAAGTTTGGAAGTTATGATGAAAACATTTTTTCATCATTTTCATTCCTTTTTATTAGGTTGAGGTACTCAAGGAATATGAAGTGCCAATTAGTTGAAAACTTATAATTTATTGACTTAATTGGTTAAGAGCATAAAAAAGTGGTGGATAATTTTGAGGCACACATGGTACACAAAACTTTACTTTTACTAGCCAAAAAACAATTTAAAAAAGGTTTACATGTTAAATTATACAATGGAAAATTAGGAATGATTGGCCAAATTTAAGTAAAAAAAATCCAAAAATGTCTAACAAATTTAATTATACATATTTGTAGATAAAAATAAATAATTTTTTTATTAAAAAATTTATATGATTTCAAATTCAAAGAAATCACTTGGATATGGACCTACCATATCAAAAAATTACTAAAACCATCTAAATTCAATTAAAATATTCATATGATCTATCAAAAAAATGATAAAAAAATGAAGCAACATCATAACCAAAACATTTATAGTGTTATGAGTAAAATGAGTTTAATTTTTTGTAGAAAGACAAAGTTTCATGGTTATTGTAAGGCCCATGCACAATAATTCAGTTCATTATATTAAAAATTTATATTTTGAATTTGAATTTTTTGTCATAATAACTAAATAGAAAATATTTAAGACTAGAGATTAAATTCATTTAAAATCTTCAAAATGGATGTGAATCTAGATGTTGTACTCAAAAGTATGGATTAATACATGAAAATCAAAAAAAAAAGTTTGGCATATGCTTCATTGAATGTTGATAGGAATAACATAACCACACCGATTTCCCATTAATATTTAGATACATATCATTGGTTTCTTTACACCCATAAATAATGTATAATGATATTTTAAATATCTAGGGATATCACATATCCTCTTTCCATCGATTGTATAAGTATGTAATGCAACCACATAGAATATTTTTTTAGCATTTTAAATCCAAAAATTATGATTGTAAAAACATTAGTACATTAAAATATTGAAAATATGGTATTATGTGTAACATGTGTATGATATAAACCTAGAATTAACCAAAATTAATGATGAAATAAATAAATTTTCAAATTAAAAATACATCTTCATAGAAAAACTAGAAACCAAAATAATAACATAGAGGATGGAATATCATAGAATAATAGGTTATAAAAAACATAACTGAATATTAATTGGGAGTCATGTTTTGTATATTATTAGGTTTCTAGAAAACAAAATTAAAAAAAACAATCTTTATTGTGGATAACAAATGATAAGAGAAAATGACATGAAATTTGAAAATGGTGATTACATCATAAATTTATTAACCCAATATCACCTATGAAACCAATTAAAATTATGTTATTGTCTACATTTTTATTATACTATAACAACAAAAATAAGGCTTTCCACCATTAATAATTTTAGATGATCTATGCATAAGAAAGGTGTGGGATAAAAATATTAAAATGTCAAGATGAAGAAGAAACTAATTGCATAAGTTATTTATATCTTTTATAAATGAAATATAATTATCATTATACATTTGAATGAGTTAAAATATAGACATAAGTATATGGAAAAATAATAAATATACTATAAAAATAAAGATTTGTCCAAGCATTGAGTAATTTACTAGCATTGATGAATTTGATATGAAATGGATACATCATAAAAATTAACTCTAACTTGCTACACCCTTTGGTAAAAAGTGTTGAAAATTGGAAAAATACCATTAGAACCCTAATATGGTGTGTTAAGGTGAGGAAGTTTTTAGAGGTAGATGCTAAAATGGATTAATTTTCAATAGCTATGAAAATTTTATTGTCTTATTTTGATTTAAAATAAAAATGAAAAAGATTGCATAATCTACATGGGAATATATTTGAAATTTTTCTCAAGTATATTCTAGTCAAATTGAGCCTACTTGATGATAGGCAATTAGAACCTTTGGAGGGTACGAAAATCCAGGTTAAGGACTTGGTATTATGAAGTGACTTTGAAATGCTTAAGATGAATACTTAATAAAATAGTTAATTAATTCTCATAGGAAATAAATGTTAATGTGATGGCCATATGTATTTAATTATAATAGAGAAATAATTGGAATTTCATTACCCAAATTTAATAGCCATAATTCTTATGAGAAAACTGTAAATACATTTTTATTTGATGCCAAAAGAGCCTACCTCTCCTTATGGAGGAACTAGATAATATTTATATAATTTTGAAGCCATTTCAAATGATATAAATTAAGAGGATGTTATAGACATAATTCAAATTTTTGTCAATATATTAACATGTTACTAATAACTCAAATGAGATATATAGAACACTTGTAAAGAGCCACAATAACTCATAATATAGAAATTAAGACATATATAAGTATCTATTAATGAATTCACCCACTGAGTATAACATTTAAATAATATATAAATTGATAGGAATAATGGAATAAGTTATATTGATCCAATGATATATGGAATAATTTCATGGGGTATTGTGTCTTAAGACAATTTATATTTAGTTATAAACTTGGTAAATTGGTCACAAGTGTACTATAATAAAAGGATATAGTGAATAGTTTTCATGCATAGTTGTGGTTTACTTGAATATGTTTTGGATGGTTCCTAATGCTGCATCGACACTCCCTTTATCACCCAATGACATTTAAAATGGTTTAACCCTTGTAAATGCATTTATTCCTAGTGGTGATGGTCTCACTGATATGCTAAATATTCCTGGTGGCATCACTTGCTTAGATACACTAAAGTTATTGTCATCTCCAACCACTTACCATAAACACATGTTTCATTGGTCTTAGATGATCACTTGGAAGAATAAAAGTAATATAGATGAGTCTCCCTTTAGCTGCATCTAACCTAGGATCTATACTCCTATCTCTAAGGGATGGGATGTCATGCTAATGGAGGTAGAGGTTAGGTTGGATGATAGATGGAAGCCTAAATCTTTTATTGATGCTATATCTTGAAATCCATATTCTAGAGTGGACCCTAAACCCCTCATCCCTATTTTTCCTGACCTTGTGGTGATTTTTGATGAGGAAGAGTCTAGTCTAGTACTTAAATTAGAAGAATATTTTTAAACTAAGAGTGTTATTTGTATATTATTGGATTAGTGTCCAAAACTTCAAGAACTAGATACATTTATCTTCAAGCATTAGTAACCCCTCCTCTCAAGTAATGTGATATTTACCCTTACACAAAAAATTTCTTTATTATAATTTTTTGTAATACTTAAGATAAGGAAATGATTCAGAACAAATTATGGAGCTTGAATCACCACCCATTAGTCTTGAAACAATGGTCCCTTATATTCAATTCCCTAACTAAAATTATACATGTGAAATCCATTTGGGTTCACCTACCTAATATCCCTTTGCAATTTTGGACTGAATTTAGTCTAAAGGCTATTAGTAGATCTCTGGGTGAGTTTTAGAAAATGCATGTAGATATCGATAGCTTCTCCCAAACTACATTTTCTAGGATTTTTTTGACTATTTATACCTCCAAAAACCTTCCTAAAAAAACCACCATGCAAGTTAGAGACCGCACTTGCTCTGAAGACATTGACTATGAAGGTTTATTGTTTCACTATTGTAATTGCTTTGGAACTAGGAATTTGAACAAAAAATATAGTCTCCTTAGAAAAAGAACAATTTGTCTTGGTGGAAATATCTCATTCCCAAAAAAATTATAGTGTTGGTTATAGATGAAGAGTGGGTTACTAACAGAGAGGATTATGCCTCTTATTCTAAAGTCCCTACTTCCCCTATTTCAAATAACGACACTAAAAGTCCTTCTCACTCTGAAGATGAACTTTTGGTTGATTTAATCTCTCCAAGGAAGGTTATGTCCATAACATCCTCTTCCTTGGAGGAGAACCCCAATCTGGAATTTCTTAGGGAAGAAAATTATATTATTACAATAGAAAAAGATAAATCCCAGCCCTCTATTCCATTTGTAAACTCCTCTCTAACCCATCTAGCCAAAAATAAGGATGTATGGTCTATGGTTCAAAAGATGAAAAAGGTAGAAAAGAAATGGCTCAGTCCTCTTGTATATCCCTCTGATCAGGGGGACCTCATCCAAATATTTATAGGACAAGAAAAAAAGGGCTCAAATCCCCCATATAAGTTTGGTGGAAACTTTGTGGAATTTTCTAGGGTAAGTTAGTTGGGTTATGATATTTATTTGATGGTAATTCTTGGTGTGTTTCTTTTTGTCATCTCTTTTATTACTATCGGTAGAGGAATCTCATAAGAGAATTTTTTTCACCTTTATCTCCATTTTAAGAGGATTTGGGGCCTTTCAAAACCCATATTTAACTTGATATAATTAAAAAAATCAAGATATAAATGTATTTAAATATTTTAGAAATAAAAAATTATAATAATTCTTCAAAAAATTAAAAGAACACATCATATATTTGATAATGTGGTTTTATTTCTTGTATTTCACTTGGAAAGGAATTGTTTCAATTTGATAGGTTATGTCTAAAATGAGAAAAATTTGATTTGGAACATTACCAAGAATTGTTATGAGTTAGATTCAAAAAATGTTGGTTTAAAGATAATTATTCCTTTTTCCAACCTATAAAATGTCTTAGATAATGTCCACCTTTTTATGTGCATGTTTTCATGGATATATGGATAAAGTAGGATTCCATAATATTATGTCCACATGTTCCCAACTACCCTGAAACTATTACCAAAGGCATGGTATAAATAAAAATTAAGAGATACATTTTCTTTGGCACAAATCCAACATTATTTCATGTAGACATTTATGTTTAAATATAATAACTTTTAAGCCTTGTCAAAACTTCTTTATATATATATATATATATATATATATATATATATATATATATAAAATTGGTTGGAGTAAAATAAAAAAACTAAAAAAATAAATAGAAGGTATATATTAGTAATGAAGAGATATTTAAGGATGCAAACCAATATGGTTTTAAAATAGATTTAGTTTAAATT
This sequence comes from Torreya grandis, assembly GCA_037957365.1. Taxonomy (NCBI): domain Eukaryota; kingdom Viridiplantae; phylum Streptophyta; class Pinopsida; order Cupressales; family Taxaceae; genus Torreya; species Torreya grandis. The sequence continues at coordinate 727,827 of JARHVA010005181.1, forward strand.
TATATAATCATAATGATACAAAATTAAAATACTCTAGTTCCACTAATAGATAGGAATATATATAGTTATAAGAAAAATTTCAAATCAATTTTATTATCAAGTTATGATTAAAAAAAATAAGGATATGTTAAAACTAAGGTAGAATTATTGTTTAACATCTAGGTTAGGTCTAGCACAGTGACTGGGATTTAAAGGATAAAATGTAAGATGGGAAGATAATAAATCTAGACCAAGAGCCTCTATGGACTAAAAAGGTAAGCAATGGTATTAAGGAAATACTAAAGATAATAACTTTTGGTGACTATTAGACATGTAAATAATGTTTATAGATAATCTAATTATTTTAGGATTATATAGACATATTATTGACAAAATATAGTAAAATAAAAATATTTGGTCCTTCTTTAGGTAAGATTTAAACATAATTAAAATAAGGGGAAATCCTATAAATGAAAGGTCTTATCTATTGGAACCAAACATGAAATTAAAATTTAAAAGTAAATTAATATAATGGTGGATTTGGGATTGATTCATGGGTAACAATGCAATGGTTTTCTACCCCAAGAAAATGGGAGAAAATAAAATTTATAGAGATTATAGAGTATTGAAATATGAATGTGTAAATTTCATGTTTTATACACTACTCACATATGAGATACTAAAATAAATAATCAGGAACAAACTCTATTTATTAATGTATGAATTTATTTGATATCATTAAATCGAAATTTCATCGAAGGTCATTCAAAAATAAAATTTGTAATAGAAAGGTGTCTCTTTTTCATATTAATTATTTACATTTTATCTGAAGAATTATTGGTCATTTTTTAAAATTATTTTGGTCACAAATATTAAAAAAAATGTATGACATCCTTGAAGTCTACTTGGATAATTAGGTAGTCTTCTCTTTATCAAAGGAACATTTCCCAAAGTTATGTTTGACTTTTTGAATGTTGTTGAGCATTCTAAATAGCCTTAAACCTAAAAAAGTATTTTTTTCATATCACTTGAATTTTATTTGGACCATGTATTTTAAGTGAAATATTTAAGGTGCATAAAAAAAACATGATAGTAAATCTCATGCCACCAAAAAATCCATCATATGCAAGGTCCTTTGGGGCACAAGGGAGATTACAATAATTTCATATGGGGATATGTCAATATTTCAATTATAATGGATAATATATTATAAAATTAACATAAAGTTACGTGGATGGAGGAATGTCAAGAAGCCTATGAAAAACTAGAATATATACTTATTAAAACTTATATCTTGGTTTGATTTTAGATTATAACAAAATATTTCATATGCATGTGGAAGTTTCAAAAATAACCATAGGTTTAGTATTGGCACAAACACAAGTATACAAATATATAGAACTTTGAAGGACTAAAAATAACAAAGAGAAATTCTGGTAATGGCATTTTCTCTATAATTTTTTTGACATTGGCTACTAAAAAAAACATTTGAATTATACACCAATGATAAATATATAGAATGGTGATAAAAATCATGAAAATATAATAGATCATGATGTTTGATGTTATTATATGATCAAAAATTCAAAATCATAATTAAGCATGAAAAAAAGAATGTTTTTATTGATCATTTGATTTGGGTATATAATGGTGAATAAGATTTAAGAGAAATACAAGAAGATGCACTCGATGCACATAGAGTCAAATTTATTTTAATTATAGAGAAATTAGAAGAAATCACATCATTTTTAAATATTTATTAAATTTACTTAATCATTATACATATCAAAAAATAATTAGTTGGTATCTCATACTCTATTGTTTACAATCAGAAATCACTTTTCATATAAGTTAAGAAAGGATTATTTATTGTGAAGAGTCTTATTGAGGCATGAAAGAGTTGTAATTTTTATATAATCATATGAAAAAGTCATCAAAGGCCATTTATGGGATATTTTATTCCAAATAAAACCTTTTAAAGATAAATATAAACAACATGTTTATACATCGAGTTTCCAATATTTTTATATTTTACAAAGAGTGGGATGATTTATAAAAAGATGAAATACCATTGAATCCAAATATCATTTTTAAGTCATTTGAGAGATGTTAAATGTATTTTTTTATCTAATCTATCCTCCATAAAAAATATCAAATGCCTAATATATAATCGCAACCACATATTATTTCATAAAGTGCATAAAAGAAAGTTAATATATCAAAATATCATCTCCTAATTTTAATGCTCAAAGGTGTTATTCAAAAATAGTGGTATAAATTTTATAAATAATATTTTAATTAATGTTTTATAAAATAAATTTATTGTCTCCAACTAAATAACTATGATATATCATTCTTAGGTGAATTACTACGTGAATGAATTTAACAATATTTTGTAACTCATATTGACAAATTTATTAAATATAGAAATAAATGACTGGGACGAGTTTAATCAAGTATTACTTTTGGGTTACATGAAAAAATATAATAAAAAATGCATACCCATTTGTAGTCATTATATGACATGAAATTTTTGATGCCAATGGAATACTTCATCTATAGCTTAAGAATTCTTATTTCAACTTGTATAGGAGATGAGAAACTACTCACAAAAAGGTTAAAATTATTTGACTCAAAAAATAATTTTATTTTAATTAGAATTAATATGTTAAAAAATATATATAAAAATCATGGCATGACATAAAATTATTCACAAAGGAGTTCCATGAACGACAAGTAGTGCTTTTATAAAAAGGTGTTTTTGAGTACATTTAAGAAAGTTGTGTATAAATTGACAAGGTATATACATAGAACATCAAATTAAAAATAATGGATATATATATTTAAGGTAATGTTAGGGAAACATCTTGGAAGTAAAGGTAAATGGACATCTTGAGCACCCATAGCTTAGAAGGAGGTAGTTAATATTTCAAATTATAAGTTATCCTGAGCTTCCATGAGCTATCCATGTGTTGATATAATGAGAGATATAAGTAAAACAAAAGTATATATTCATCTTAAGGTCTGAATATTTGAGATCATGCCATGTGGCATGATATCAAAGACAAAGATTATATAAGGATGATAATATATAATCCTCAAGGATTGAAAGGCCCATGATGATGTTGTAAAAACATAACATTTTTAAAAAATTTATCAATTAATGATGTTTTATCTCTTGTGAGAACCCATCGAGTCTCAATCTCTCTTAGTGCATGCATTAAAGGGTGCATGGGAAAGGGGTGGGCAAACCATTTATTCTTCACAAGATTATTTTAACCTATACCAGCAGATAAAATTTAAAAAAAAAACATCTCTTATTCACTTACCTAAGATTTGACACCCCTCTTACACACTCATCTAAGTACTTCACCACCTCAAATATCCCCTACCTAAGCCAAAACCTATTTTTGACTTTTATCAAACAAATTTGGCCTCGACCAACCTTGTACTTAAAATATATAAGCACATTACAAGATTAGGTCAGCCTCAACCAACCCATTTTGGGACCTAATTGCTTTATCAATTAAAGATATAGGGTTGATTGGGTTGACTCTATCATGTGAAACTTCAAAAGAGTTTAGGGTTAGAATGTATATATAAACACATCATTTTTTCCATTTTTGAGAGATATATAGAGATAATCATTTATTTACATTTTGCTTATATACCATTTTATTTAAGAAACTATTTCTTCAGGTTTCATACTTCTCTTGGAGAGTTATATTTTCTTGTAGAAAAAGTCTTTTGGATGCATAACAGAAGTTGTGTAGCCTAGATCGAACCTATCTTTATTATCCTTACAAACCATAATAACCTCTTGTGAAAAACCTTGGCCAAGAGAGTGATTGAGGCTTAATGGGTTCATTTTGAAGGTAAGTATTTCTAACTCTTTCTCTTCTTTATTTAATTAGATAAATTTGTATTTGTTAACTTATGAATATGTTTCTCTCTCCATGTATTAGGATTACCTATACATTGACTTAAGTAGACTTATTTAAGTTGCATGTTTATTTTTTATGTTTATTACCCATTTTTTCCACAATATTTATTGAGCACTATATTAGTTTTTACTTTACTTTTTCATTAACTTTCATAATAATACATATGACCTAGTTAGGGCTATTTCATGGTATTGTTTGACGAAAAGCTGTAAAACCCTATCCAGTGATATTATGTGGTAAGAGGTACCTTGGTTTGGTCTATTAGATACATATTGGTCATGATCCCAATTGTCTAAATGTACCAACAAGTAGAAGGGATAGTGTGATGTATCTTCTCTAAGCTAGGATTAATTTGTAGATCAATTTCACTTTCCCTTGTATACAAATGCCACATGTATTTATTAAATGAAATATGGATTGACATTTTTAATTTAAATAAAATAGGAATCCTATGGAAGATTCAATGCAAAGGCACCACATTATAATATCAACAGTTTAGAGCTCACTGAAAAACACAAAGAAGTAAAATTATAAAATTGACTAAGTGTTAAAGGCATAGGAACCCTAAGATTATGCCACATGGCATGATCTAGTTTAATAATATAAGATAAATTATTATAAAAATTTATCAATATCATTACAAGTCTCATGGAATAATTACAAGTCTCAAGATCATTCCATGTGGCATGATCTCAAAGATTCTAAGATTAGGGAAGGTGATGCATAGTGAAAAAGTTTCCAAATATAGTCTACACCCAAATTTTTGAGATTTAAACATGTGGTTACATCTTAAGTATTCAGTGATCATAGAGTAAATTTCACATATTAAATTTTTTCCAAATCCTAACTCTAGATATTGTGACATGTGGTCACATATTGAGTATTCATAGTTTATAAGGGTGAGTACATATTCAAAAGTTGAGAGATCCTTGAAATTAAAAGATCATGCCATGTGGTGTGATCTCAGGTACTTAATACATAGAATATATTAAATATAGATTATTCAAGCAGTGATCTTTTAAGGTCTTAATATCATACCGCATGATAGGATCACATGGAATTATCTTATAGAAGATATATAAATATAATTATGAAGCCTAAAAGACCTCTCTAAAAACTATTTTTATACAAGTTCCAAAATCATGTGTATCCATAGTTAGAGAGTCAAATTAGAAAAAATATGACTTTTGTCATCACCCTATAGAAATACATGGCATCGTTAGATAATGAAACTAAATTTGATGTCCAAGAAATGAAGATAAATGATAAGTAATAACAGTTTGACTATATTCCTTATTACAATTAACTACGTAGAATTAAATGTAAAGATGAATGGATATTACAACTACATAACCTAAAATAGGTTGAGTGTAAAAATACATACATATGGGAAATAATCAAAGCATAACTCATCAATATCTTGTATTAAAATATCAAGGACTAAGAATACAAGGAAATCAAGAATAATTAAATCGTCTAAAAGAGACTAAAGAAGTAGCATAGTATGTAGAGAGACCTGGGTATATTTTAGTATATGTCATAGTAGAATAAAACTTCTAAAAGGGATTGTAATGAAATAATATGGATGTCATGGACCAAAATCAAGAAAGGAAAGTGAACATGAAAGTAAAAATAATTACAATGATAGTCAAAATTGGATGGAGGGAGAGAAATTAGATTGAGGAGAGTGTGAACAACATAAGTTTACTTCACTATTTAGAGAAATTGATAAATTCATCAAAAGGAGGAGATGTACCTATTTATAGATTGGAATAACCCATTACCAATATTGAACTATCCAGTTATCAACATTTGATAAAGAGGGATACATTTAAAAGAACCTTTATTGTCATGAAGATAAGACAATAAAATTTGAAATAAACAAATTAGATCATGGAGTGGTTGATTCATCATTGGATATTTTTAAAATGAGGTGGATTTTTTTTTAGGTCACTTATTTTCTTGTGAAAAGAATTAAAATTTATTAAATGTTGGATCATTGGAGCTTGAAATGCATTGGAGATTGTATCCCCTTTCATCTTGAATTTTTTTTTATAATTTAGGAATTGTGTCATGACTAGATCATTATCCTTTATTTTGTTGGTGTGTTATCTTTATAAATTGATTTGTAATTAGCTGACACATTTAATTCTAGGTATTAGTCCATTACATTTTGGTCTAACACCAAGGTAATGGATCAGATTTACATGTATATATAAGTAGCAGTGATTTTTATTATAATGGTAGACTATTTTTTACTAACACTTTGTCAAGATTGTGATCAGATTGTACCTACCATTCTCCTTGTTTTGTCATGATTTTATGATAAAATATATTTACTTGAGAGAATTATTATATGTGAAGAAGTTGTTTGAATACTAGTTTAGAAATTTAATATACAGTTAGATTGTGTAACATTTAGTTTGATTGATTCTAAATTCTCATTATATTTATTTTGAAGATTTCATCAAGTTATTGTGTGAAATATCTAAAGGATTTTGTATTTTATTTCTTTCAAAGAGATTATGAATTATATGTTCACATTTTCCTTTGAGTCTTGCTCATCGATTTATTTAAGTTGTGTAATAGCTAAAAGTGATGCCTAGTGGTATAATTATAGCCAACCATGATCTTAATTCTTAGCATTATCATATCTAATCTCAGTCAAAGAATCATCCCTTTCCTAACTTACTTTTTCCCTCTATTTTATATTTTTATGATAAGATGTCATATTCAGTAGATTATAATTCCCATATATTATGAAATCATATAGTAAATGTATGGTTTCAACTCACCCATAAAATTAGACATATTTAATTCAAATGAAATGATCATTTGAACATCTGGTCATAAAAATTGATACTCACCTAGCTAAACATTATGGAAATTTCTCATCCCTTGGATCCCCAATATAATCTTAAAAATAAGGGGGCATTTGTCCCATGTGTTTTATACTCTTTTTGTCCCCTTAGATCAAATAATTTAATATTTTCATTCTAAGTGGGTCACACATTGAGCATAACACTTATTTTTTTAGTTTTTTGGTAATGGATGAAATGGATAAGTATTTTCATAACTTCACAAAGGTAAGAGAGAATATTATTTTGATATATTTTTATGTTAATGTGTTTTTAGCATAAAGGCTAATTTTTTAATAGGTTATAGTATAACGGTCCCTTACCTAAGGTTTATAAAAAGTTGAAAAGACTAAGAACTAAGGGTATACCAATTGGGGATCCAAATCAAGTATATGAAAAAAACATGCACACACACCTAGGAAACATAGATAATAGAGATAAAAATCCCAAAAAATAGAATACGTTATCATAAATTAGAATTGATTTTTGAATTTGGATTTTTTGTAGGATGATCTTGCATTATCATTAGTTGCCTTTGAGAGAAAAGCCCCACTAAAATTACAAGATGCAAAATATGATTGCATACAATGTTGTATGGTTATAGTTACATCCCATAAAGGGATTTTTCCAATTTCACCAAATAAAACATTATGATCTTCCTCCATCTCAACCATCTCTCCTAACCTAGAACAAAAATAGACAAGTAAAGTCACCGCCTCCACCATTCTATCCAAATTGAACTAAACCATCAAGATATTTAAGGAAGGGATGGGGGAAATACAAGTGTATAGATAAAAATCAAGAGGTAATACCCAATATTGATGAAATTTATGCATACAAAGAGTCTCCAACAATAGAATAAAACACTCCTCAAGATCATGAAAGACACGAGTAGAATTAATTCTAGATAATGCTTACTAGAGAAAGGCAAAGGATAACCTAAAGCTGCTGATAAGTTATCCAACCAACTAGAAATACATCGAATAAGACCTAACCAAACTAAAATTAACTCCACCTTTGAGACTAAATTAGGGTCCTCAATTACATGTAAAAGGTTTCTCATGAAGATAAAGACCACTTATACATTCATTTTGAGATGCCCAAAGGAATGAAGGAAAATATCCCTAATTAAACATGGATTTATTTGAATATTATCGTATAAATAAGCTATAAAATTTGGTTCATATGGGAATTTGAAATAGTATTAAAAAAATCCATCTCTCATTTATTGGTAGATATAAAAAAGATAGGTAAGAGAAGATTTCCACTGGAGATAGAGAAATCCATTAGAGAGAGAGAAAAAAGTAGAGGAAGGTAGAAAACAATGTAGAGGAAGGCAAATAATATACTCTATTGACATAGGATATAAATATATATGATATTTATTACTTGAAGTCAATATAAAGCCCACTTTATGCAAAATCTAGCATTAAAAAACCCATGAAAAATCATAATTATGGTTTAATCTTTGAAACATGTGAGAATTGGAATCTATAATTTCAATAGTTGATGAGATCAAAGACTTCCAATCCTAAAAAGATCATTTTTACATTATTTATTATCTCCTCCACCACTTGGTCTAACCCCCAGCTGGCTAATAAATTTTCTTATTTATTTGCCTATCTAAAATAATGTTAGGTTATTCAAGATTATAACTCATCTAAGAGAGGCCATGAAGAACATAAATTTTTTTTGATGCACCAAAAATTTTCATGTTTGGAATTGATGGTGTCAATGATCATTTTGGAGTCTCCTTTAATTACAATTATCTCAATACCACAAAACTATGTAAGTCAAAGTCTCATTACTACAACATGTGCCTCTACTTCATTATTTGTGTCATATTTTAAATGCATGGACATTATTAAAATAAATGAACTATAATAAATCCTAATAGAACACCTATCACCTAAACCCCTTGGGTTTCCACATGTAGCTCTATCAGAATTCAATTTGAAAATTTTTGCTACAGGGGGTATCTAGACAACCCCTAAGCATTTCAAATATTTATATGTCATTGCACTCACTCCGTTAAAAATAAACACAAAGGATAATTTATAGGAAGACACATTTGTGATAAAATATGAAAATCCCTATGAAATGTTCAATATTGAGAGTGGTTTAAGCTAAAATATTACATATGAATCATAAATCAAGGCATGAGAAGGTTAAGTACTAGTATAAATAAAATTTGTTGTAAGGTTAGTTTTAAGTGGTCACATTAAAATTAAATTTGAAAAAAAGGTATATGGAATCAACTTACCAATTATAATGAAAAATAAAAGTGATATGTGTGAAAAGTATCATTCAAAGGATAAAATTCAATGATGTTATAAGTAAATATTGTTCCATAATTAAGAAGTTTGTGATAGAATTTGAATTAAATTTTATTCATGGAAAAACATATATATCAAATAATGCATGTAAATTGAAATCACATTTATTTAATGGGATAAATTTTAGATATACATTGTCAAAAATCAAACACATTTAAAATGTATCCATAATGGAGGTGGATAATAATATAAATAAGGGAACTTATAGATTAAGTTATAATATTATATTGATATTATGAGCTTAAGGACCCAATAGCAATATAATTAATGGTAGACTACTAAGATCCTCATAAATTGCCTCAAACCTTGAAACTCATGGATGATGGTGATATAACCTTTTTTGGATTGTAGAAGATTTAAAAAAATAATAATCCTCTATAATCATGTTAGTACTAATGTTATGGTTCAATTTAAACCTTATTAATCTCAAGGAGAAAAAATATATGTATTTTAATACTAATTCCAAAAGTTAAGCATACAATCGTAGATATACTATTTTTATCATTTCTATTTGGTAATAATCTTGAATTGATGAAAATCATTATAACTCAATATTGTGAGTAGAAGATTCAACTTTCACCATTAATATTAGTGAATATAAACGTTGTATGGAGTGATTATGACATGATAATTTAAAATTTGGACAATAATTGATGCCATATAAAACATGTTTTCCCCATAATAGCTAATGCATAAAAAATACACAAGCTCTAAAGGATGTTAAGAGGGATTTCATTGGAAAACATATCTAATGAGGTATTTAAAATTTCTATAAAAATGATCATGGATTTATTTTTTTAATCAAAAAAATATGGTTATGATGTCCCTCACTCAATTAATTAATAAAATGAAATAGAAAATACATTAAAGTTCTTACACCAACCAAAAGGCTAAAAAAGAATAAAGTAGTTTAAAGATGAAACTGAGCATCTTAGTAGAGATTTCCAAAAGACAAAAATAGCCCAACTATCCATCCATCCAATTTTTTATAATAAAATAAAAAATCAATGAGATAATTTCTTCCATATCCAAGGAAATGAACATTTGTGTAGTTTATCCGTACACACAAAACATTTCATCTAAAATAAAAGTTCATGAAGAAGCTATGGTTGAGCATGAATACAAGAATATGATAACTTCTACACACAAACCTTTCTAATATCACATGATGAAATTTGAAAATTATTTCTATCCTTATCCACATTATTCCATTTTATATTTTCATCCTCATCCATCAAATGATATAACACACTCAAATAAGCAACCAAACCCAAATGGAGAAATCAAGAAAAAGTCTTTGAAGTAGGAACCCAAATCATTGAAAAGATAATAAAATCATGAAAAGAAAGGATATATATGGAATTAAAATGCATACAATAAAAAATACTCTAGACCCAAAATAAATAATCTACAAAAGGCTACCAAGGTTGCTGTAGAACCTACTATTGAATATGGTACAAAAGTAGTGAAGGTCAAAAGTCCCAACCATAAAATAGATATTACATCTAAAAAATAATATTTAAATCAAGATAAAAAAAATCTAATACAAAACCTTACAATGCTAAAAATTATCTAATGCCTAAAATCTAGTAAAAAGCTTAAAAATACTTTAATTAAGAAAAAAACCAAACTTTATGTCTCCTAAAACCATAGATACCATATCTTCTCAAAAGGTAAAAACATGTTCCACCACCAAATTAAAAAAATAAACCTATGAATATAATTAATATAAAGTAACATATTATATTTGGACCATATTCCATTCCAATAAAAAAACTATCAATAAAACACCTTACCCATTTTTTAAAATTGGGAATATTCTTTCACCATTTCTAGGAAAAGGTCAAAAGTATGGCTTCAAAATCTTATGAAATTAATTATGCATCCAAAATATTAAATAAATCATATGAATTTAGGATATAAAAATCATAAAATAAAAACTAGGAGGAAATATAGAATATTCCCCACTTGGAACTTCATAATTCATACCCATAACTAATCAACCAACACAAAAACAAACTGCCTTATCCTAAGGACAATAATTCTCCACCCCCTTCCTTTTATGTTAAAAAACATGATATTAGTGAAGGGAGATCTTCCACTCCACAATTATAACCATTTAAATATGTTCATGTGGATACCTAATAATTTTCAATCTTAGACAACCTAAAAACTCTTCCATAGTAGCAAACCTCAAAGCCAAAAGCATAAAACCAGTCCCCCAAGCTTTGAAATAATTCAAAAATTAAAAAAATAAAAGTATAAAAAATACCTAAATTGATCAATCTTAGTCACATATTTTCTCTTATCATGGCCAACATCATTAATATTGTTATCCTCCTTCACAATGGTTGTCCCATCCAACACTTGAAATAAATTCAAACCACCTGAAACCTCATAAGTCAATATTTTTAATAAATTTTCATCTCCTTTCCAAACTATTTAATTTATTTATTAATTTTTACAAATACCTTAATAAATTTTTTAAAATATTATATATTAAACTTTACTTATCCTCTATCTTATATTGAAATTACAATTTATCTATCTACATTACCACTTTCTATACTTGTAGATGTGATAATAGTCATGATTTTGTATGTGTCAATAGTAGAAGAATTTATATGTTTTTGATATTTTGATAATAGATTATGCATGGAATTTAATGTTGACTATAGATTACTTTTCTAATTATCCACTATTTTTCCATCCTCAAAATCCTCAAGAATGCTACAAAAGATTGAAAACAAAAACAATGATATAAATTAAAATTATATTATTCAAAATTTAAAAATCATCAAGAAAACATGGTACTCATGAGGTATAAAATCATCTATAGATTGAACTACACCACCATACTCTAGTTATTTAGGTGATCAAACTAATTCAAGATTTTAATGTAAAAACTCCCTAGCATTAAACCCCTGCCATTCATTTCATCCATTTCAACAAATTTAATTTAATTGATAATTAATTTTACTAATAATAATAAATATAGTTTAAAAATATGTATTCCAAACCATTAACTATTATGAATAATAACATCCTTTGGATACGAGGAATATTCAACATAAGCATTTATATCCTTAAACTCAATGTAATAGGCTAGTAAGTAATATTCATAATGAAAAATAATAATCAAATTCATGCTTATCCAAATCAAAGATTAAAGTAGAATCACATTCTAAAGGAAAAACCTCATTCAAAGTTTCCTTATTTATTGGTTTATGTAAAGAAATATAGATTTCTTTAGAAGATGTAATCATTTCCACATACTTAAAGTGAAACTTAGTGATAACACATACCTTTTATTCAACAAATTTAAAATCCATATAAGACCTATAATGAGCAATGGAAATAATATGAAATATGATCATAGTCAAGGGAAATTAGGATAAGAATTGGTATCAAATATCCTTAAAAGCAAACCAATTTGGGTTTCAGAAGTGAAAAATCCCTATATCTCTTAAAATTCCTCAAAAATCCAACCCAAGTGAATAATGTATTTATCTATATAGTCTAAATCCTCCTCCACAAAATCTAGCTTGTCTTCTTATTTAAGATCTAGATTTTATACATATCCCTTCTTGACCATTGTATTGGTTATTCACTCCATTTCTACATTTTGGGATGAAAAATATAATTGAGATCTCATTTTATGAATCATCAAAGCCATATGTCACTCCTAAAATTATGGGACTAAGTTAGAGGAGCATGAACCACTAAAGCTTATGTGTCTTCCATCTTATATTTCTCCTTGAAATCCTTCCATACATACCCATACAGATTTGTAATCTCCTACATCTATTTATTATAAATATATCTTAGGAGAGCCATATCCACTTTCAACCTAATGATATTTCATACACCTCACAAATAAAATCCAAATCAATTATATTACCTCAATATCCACTTTGAATAGTATATCCTAAGTGTTGGCCATTTATGGCATTCACCTTTCCATTTTTATCCATAACCCTAGGTAGCACCTTCATATTTGATACTAAGCCTAAACTATCAAAGAACTCCTTCCCTCACACTACTCTCTTCTTAAAATCAATCATCCATTTTATACTAAAATTATTTACTTACTCCGAAGTTGCTAGCTAAAACTATCTAGATTATTACATACAATACAAGGTCATAAAAAATATCCTTTGGTATTTTAGACATTGCGCACCACATGGTGCACCATGATCCAAATTTTAACTAACCATAGTGTCTAGAAAATTTAATTCAATGATATCAAAATGAAGATATTCATAGGTATGGAAAGTAATTTCCAATATCAAATTTTTATCATATTATTTTTTATTAGGTAATGGAAGACACCCAATGGGATGGAAGTTTTTGCTCCTATATATTGGCCATGTATCACAATATGTAATTTGATATATAATAATGGGAAAGTAAAGTAGACCAATATTTTAAATTACACCATGAGTTTAAGTTAGGATGTTTTCTCATGGATATGTAAAACATAATTTTTTAGGCCCAAATTTTAATTCTTCTTTCTATATTCATAGTTTTCATGTTTTATATAATATATATTTTGTTAATTCTATTGACCCATGGTGCCTAGACACATATTATTTGTATTTATTTCATTATGGTAATGAATTAGTATCAATTAATTTATTATGATACACATTTAACCATGTTTTGATTAATCTCATTATTGATCATGTACATTCTTTGATTATGATTTTTGGGTTACTTCTATATGTACCTTGTGATCAAGTATCCCTATGATAGTATGGATTATAGATGTAAATCATGGATATATATATATATATACATATATATATATGTATATACATATATTTATATATATGTATATACATATATTTATATATATATGTATATATATATGTATATATACATGTATATATATATATGTATATATATGTATATATATATGTATATATATGTATATATATATGTATATATGTATATATATATGTATATATATATATACATGTATGTATATATATATATACATGTATATATACATATACATGTATATATATACATATATATGTATATATATATATATATACATATATATGTATATATATACACACACACACACACACATATATATATATATAGATATACATATATATGTATATGTGTGTGTGTGTGTGTGTGTGTATATATAATAGGTAACATAAATCTAGTTTTGCAAGGATTTAACAACTAATAGTTTATACAAAATAAGACACAAACTCATAAGACTAAGCCCCTCAAGATATCAAGTGGAAGACCATCAGTAAAAAATTTCAACAACCAAAAATAAAAGTATACAAGATACAACAACAAATATTAATTACCCAAAAAAATCTTTAAATCTCCTCTGAGATGGATTTATCCCTTGACATGGCTTGTTTGGTATCCTTGTTGTTCTCCAATAAAAGACCTTGGTTGGTTCTTCCCTAGGTACATTTATAAAGTCCTTATATAATGGATTATCTTGCCTTTGGTTAAGGGATACTAAATCTTCTTTTTACCTTCAAGGAAGGCTGCGTGTCTTTGGTGAGATCCTTCCCTGCTCCACTATTCCCATATTTTTTGGACTAGATGACTTTCTTGTATTTATCCCTATCCAAATATTGTTTGATATTGTCATTTTTTTCATTAAATTCATTCCAATATTCTATGAGGGTAGAGATAGCCATCCCAATGTCTTCCAATTTCTCCAAGAAAATACCTAGTTTCATTCTCTTATCAATATTATTGGCTACCAATCTTCCTAGATCCATTTAGACACCAATATTACATCACACACATGCATAAATCCATGTGTCAAAACCCCCTTGAGCCCCTTTTCAATAATAATAATAATTAGCCTTCATAACCCATGCTTTTACCCTTCACACATTTAATTAATTTAAAATATTTAATTAAGTAATTAAAAAACCACTTATGCCACCTTACCTAGCCACCTCATCCTAACACTAATTATTACCCTCTGAGTCACCTTAAGACTTAGTCCTAATATCCTAACTACCCATGACTTATTCTTACCCCAAAAATAAATACCTAACCAACTATGTCCTTAAACCTCCCATTTCTATCATTTCCTAATAGATACCACACTTAGCATGAGAAAGAATAGAAAACAAGCTATAAATAGAAATTTTACCTATTCTCATGCCATTGATGTTAGTCAACTCATAGCTGACAATGGTGGGATCACCAACATTAGTTACTTAAGACAAACTCTAAACTAATGTTTAGGTCAACATAAATCAAGAAAACTCATTTTATTTGCATATAGACTTTTGGGCATCTAACTTTCCACATATTGGCTTACTATTACTTTGCAGAAGTCAATCCATATTAGGAACCATGATCTTAAGAACTAGTAGCACACACTTTTTTTTTCTATTTAAGTCATTGGTTTGGCAAACCTTATAGGAGCCATCCATTGAACATTTATCATTCAATCACCTCTTTAACTAAGTACATCACTTATTCTATAAGTCTTTAAGTAGTTAGTTTATAATCACTTTATATCTACTATTTATTATTTTATGCATTCCTAAACAAACCCCCATGAAGGATTTATAAATCTTCCCCACTTATTTACCTTTATTCTAACATACCAAACCTCTGACCAGACCCATCCAAATAATACTGTCTCTCTCTCTCTCACAACTCTCCCCAACCTTCTAAACCTAACCAAAACCATTTCCTAAACCAAGAAAATCCTTCTACAAGCTCCTAGGAAATTATTGCCCCTATCAACACTAGTTTCCTGATTGATATTGGGCACACTTTGTCATTGACCTCAATAACCTAACTAACATCAGCAACTGTGGATTTTTAGTAACCTTTCTAAAACCTATTTAGACAACTTTCAAAATACAAACTCAATATACCACATGCATTATATTACTCTCTGTTTCACTTAGGTTGTGAATAATGGTAACATATCTCTCTTTTAATTTCTCTTTTCCTTCTTTGTTATTTATTATTCTTTTGTTTCTCAAAAGTGGACTATCATCCCTAAGGAAGTTTGACACTTCTTGAGACAAGTAGGTAGATTGGCAGCCAGCTCATATATCTACTAAAATATATTTTTGTGGTAGTGATTTATTACCTGTAGGTAGTCCTCCCCAGCTAAAAGGGAGTGATCACAACATCTGGATACAACACAAAAACCAATTTGAGTTAATTTTAATCACTTATCCCTATCCTTCTCTATTTTTCTTTAAACTTGAAATAGACACAGTTTTAGCAAAATATTTTTGGCATGCCTAGTGGGACCTTGGATTTTTCCTTAGGTTCATTGCTTTTTTTAAGAATTCATATAGGTGAATTATAGTGAAAATTTTATTTCTTGCACTTTCTCCTTTTCTCCCACAAAGCAAAAAATTCAACATTTTATTTTCTATTTAAGGGCAATAAACTGAAATTTCTTCTTCCTTGCCACTCTTCTTTTCTCTTTGCCTCTAAAAGAAATATATCATTTTTATTACAAGTTAAAAGAATATATTATTTATTTATTTCTTGAATGCACATTAGGATAGTGAATTTCATTCTCTACTCCTATTTCATCATTGTTTACATTTGAATCTAAACATTTTAGATTTGGGTTTAAAATTTAATACACTTCATTATTTGTTTGTTGCATATTAGCTTACCTAGTTAATTATAAGCATTATGAATGAATTGCAGTGCACCTATGTTACATAACTAGATCACAATCATAAAAACAAACATCTAAACTCACTTGAGATAAGGCCCATCAAGATTTCATCACCTAGTGGATCACGTTACCCTACCTAGCTATCTTACCTGGATTTCACCACCAAAGGGAGAACCCACTCCATTCTCTGGTAGAGTATAAACTCTAGGCATAAGGTATATTTTGGCTAAGTGGCCTAGTTTCGCTTTAGGTCCATGAATTTCAAGGAGCAATCTCCTATAAAAAAACCATGTACCTTGTCTAACACAAATTTCATCCTGAGCATTAAAACTAACCTAAAACTAGCTCTAGACTGATTTCTATTACCTTTGTTAACCAAATTCTCTTCTCACTATATGATTAAGGCATAATCCAACATGAGACTAAAATTAATCTCTAGGAGTTAATAATTAGTGGTTATATGTTCTTTTTCTGCTTTTCTATTTCCTTATATATTTTGGAGCTAGTAAGGTCATTTTTCCATTGATTCACAAAATCAACACTATTTGTAATACTTAAGTTATATAACCTATTATATTAGGTTTTTAAAGTGTTCTTTCTTCTTACACAAACCTATTGTATCCTCTATTTTACCTAGATTATACTTTTAGGTTTCTAAAACATTGGATTTTCCATCTCTTAGGATCTCACAGTGATTGACATCAGTTAATTCCATCGACATCGGCAAACTTTAGCCTATTGACATCATTTAATTCTACTGTCATTGATATAATTTTACTACTGATATTGGTCAAGTGACTGACATTGGTGACTATGTAATTTTAGTTTACTCAAAATAACAAGCTAAAATAACCAACTTACCTACACCCAGACCTAGTTTTTCCTTATTTTATCACTAATACAAAGTATTAAGACTATTTATACTTCTTCTTGCATGGTATTGATGTGATCCCAAGCAAAAATTCTTGATGATTACACAAGTCAGCAATTAATTCCTCCTTCCCCTCTTGTTATTGATTCTATCATGGAGCATACTTTAGATATAGAGCATACTCCCATCACCAACCAAATTCCCATTGTGCTTGAAGGAGATCAAGAGTTTGCTAAATTTATTGATCATAATTTGGTAGCCCTTTAGCATTACCTTGCCATGAGTCAAACCCATAATTCTTCAGGTGACCCACTATATGGTATGACAACCTCTCTAATGGAGATAACTTTAATTGTAAATATTTTCATTATTTTCCCCATGTTACTCAAACCACTATGTTGACAAGTAACCCAACCATAAATAATGTCCAAAGTTTAGCATCGCCAACTACCCAATCCCACCTAAAACCTTGTGTGACTTCCCTACTTTCACAACCACAAGTAGTCCAGTCAAGTCTCACCCCATTTCAAAATTTGGTGGTACCTATTCCATCTACTCTCACACCTATACTTACTTGAGTTATGACTCACCCTTCAGCTAATATAACCATGCCAATAACCTAACCTATAATAAAATACAATTAAAGCATAGTTTCTAACCCAATGGGGAAAGCCCCTTTTCTTTCTACCCCTAGCCTATGACTCATTATCCTTATGTTGTGCCAACACAACATCAAAAAGCTATGTCATACACTCCCTATGCTTCATATCAGGTTCCCTATAGCTTATGAGGTATCGCCCAAACCAATCCCTCTCTAAACCTCATTAAGATGTTGATGGATACGATGTCTAATCTAGAGACATTTATTTTGGGTTCAAAGAATGTGTTATCTTATGATCAGATATGTAATGAACCCATCCATCCTTCTATACCTATTCACCCTTATCCAAGATAATGGGAACTCCCCAAATTTACTCATTTCTATAGTAAAGGTGACCTATAACAACATTTGTGAGCATTTAGACATGCTTGTTATTTAATAGGTCATGATGATGTGTTATTACTTCACACTTTTCCTATGTCTCTTTTGGGTGTTACCTTAGATTAGTATATCTCTATAAATCAACACTCTCTTTTCTCATTTATCCAACTCACACTAATATTCCTAGACCATTTCTCTATTAAGATTTATAAAAAGGTTTTTATTACAAACCTTTATTATATTAGATAATTTGATGATGAGTCTATCACAAATTTTGTCACTTACTAGAGAGGCTTGATCAATCAACTCTCCTTATCCTTACCCCAACTTAAGCTTATTGAGATCTTCTCAAGGGACTATGCTAAGAACATTTAATCCACAGTTTGAGTATAAACTTTTTGCACATTTGATGAGGCCTTTACGATGGTACAAAAACTTGAGATTTGAGCTATAGACAAATGTAGAGTCAAGTTGCATAGTAAGAATTCCAATTCCAAATCGAATGACTCCTCTTCTTCTAAAACTTCTCCTTCTAACCAAAAATATAAAGGCCTTGCCAACATAATGGTCATTAAATCAGCTTCTTCCACAACCACAAAGCAACCTAATTCCTTGACTTTCAAAAACTTGACCAAGTAATTCTGACAACGATATGAACAAAGATAATACACTCCCATTGGGGAGTCATAAACTTCCATTTTGGAAAAGTTATTGCAACAAGGTGTCATAAACCTTCCTCAAATCAAACCTCCTATACATTTTGACTCCTTCCATCCTATTACAACTTGATACAAGGAAGATGAGTTTTGTGGCTACCATTGAGTTAAAAGCCACAACTATAATAACTATAAAACATTTAAGAACATTGTTCAAGACATGCTTGATAGGGGAGATCTCATCTGGGATAATCCTAATGCACCTGCTAATCAAAATATGGATGTGTTTACACATCATTTTCCTAACCATTAACCCAATCAAAATATTGTCTAAACCATGACTAACTCATGTGATCATAATATCCATATAGTTAATATGGTCTTTCCTTTACCTCTAGTTCAACCTCTCCCACAACAAGAAGCACCCATTTTATTGACTCTTCCCCCATAGTTAGTGCCATTTATTTTTTCCATTCTTCCTCCTCATGTAGAATATACTATTTCACTCATTCAACTCCCATGTAAGGAAGAGCCTCCTTTACCACTCCTTTTTCTATCATAGGAGCTTGTATTGCTAGTTACTTTTACACCAATGTTACCTATCCTCTTACCATTTAAAGACCACACCTTACATATTATATAACCACATGTTGAGGGGAACATCATTCCTATGTTATACACTCTTAAGGAACCCTCTTAGCTTGCCTCTCCTACACCGACAAAGAGTAATACCCCATCCACTCCACCTTTACACCTAAAAGAGCTAGTGTTATCTACTCCTACATTAGATGAGAGACCTATTGTGCCTACTCTAATTATACACCTTTTACCACTTATTTTATCTATGGAGGATCATACTTTACATGTTCCTTGCCCACATTTTAAGGTAGTAATTATACCTATGCTCTACCCCCTCAAGAAACCCTCTTTGCCTACCTCTCCTCTACCCATGGAAGATCATGCCTCTTCTCTTGTCTCTATCAAAGAAGACCTTGTCATAACTCATTCTCATCTTTGGCTTGAGGTAGTAGATACTAACAATTTCCCTCTTTCTCAATCACCTTATCCTTATAAAGAAGAAACTATAAGGCCTACATCAACTTTATCTAAACCCTTCTTATGTTTGGTGAAAAGTCTAGAATTTCTTGACTCCATGAAGCTAGATCACATGGTATTTTTGGACCAACTTAAAAATCCCTATGCTACACAATTAGTGCTGATATTTACCACCTACCCTCTCACTACCCTTTACCCTAAGGTCTTTGGAAAAGCTAGAGATTCTTCACCAAAATTATCAGAAGATCATCCATCTATGTCAGAATCCTCACCTTCATAGGCATCTACCATAGTAAATCAAATTAGGTCTTTATGCATACATCCCATCTCTAATATAATTCATCCATAGGTGAAATTAGATCTAACTCTCTATCCATAACTTGGAGTTTCATAGCCTAAACTATAGAAAAATGTTAACCTTCCTAGATCTCACTGATCCTTCCCTCTTCAACCCTCAACTTTACCATCAATTTTGGGACCGAACACTTGTATTTTATTTGGATTATCATCAATATAAGTGAAAAAAGGCTAAGTTACCTCCACTACTACCTCTATCACCTAGTCAACCTTTCACATATGATACCATGATACCTAACACAAATAAAATTTTAACAAAACATATAAATCCATCACCATCAAATAAGACACCATGCAAAATCACCCTTGTAACTCCTAAACAAAATAAGGTTCCCACTCCTATTGCCATAACAAGTGCTAGCCTACTCATAGGCTCTAAGAGCTTTTCCTATGTCAATTGTTGCAATCTCCCATAATAATTCTTCCTCATATTAAGCCTTGTGTCCCTATTACACTAAAGCCATCATGGTTTAATGATACACAAGTGTGTCTATATCATCATTCACCTAGACATGATATTGAGAGTTATAAAGCTCTCATAGTAGTCATTTAACAACACTTTGATGTCAACGCTTTCTTTGTTGATACTCCCATTAACCTTATTGTTATTCACCTTTAGAATCCATAATGCCTCATACTATTCCACCTAAATTCAAATGCAAAGATGTTGTTGTACCCCCTTTGTCACCTCCTTCACCTATGTTTCAGATCAACATAGTTAATGTGGCCATGCGGTCATAAAACCAAAAGGATAAAGGTAAGTAAAAAGTTGTTGCTCCTTGGTCTTATCCCTTTTCCAAAGACACTCTTTTGAATCCCAATATTTCCATCTTAGGGGTCTTTAAACCAAAATCTTTAGACATTATTCAAAGCTTGATGGTGAAACAACTTCACCAAAATCCTAGAAAATGTCCTTGTATGAGTTAATCCAAAACTCACCCCAACACCATCAAGCTTTGATTAGTGCCTTTAAATTGGTTGAGGTACAACCTAATGATCATGAACCTATTACAACTTTGGTCACCTCTCTTAATTCCATTTCCTTGATTTCTTTTAGTAATTTTGAAATTCTACCTCAACACCCTGAAGATCAGGGTTTTTCCCTTTTTATTACCACATATATTGATCAAACTCATGTCAAAAGATTCATGATATATGGGGGAGATAGTATTAATATTAATTTTACCCATGCCTACAAATAACTAGTTCTTTCTAATAATTACATGTCTCAAACTGATGTAGTGCTCCATTCCTTTAATGATACCATAGCTACTACAGTGGGCATTATTTTCTTACATATCTATGTAGGTCCCCAAATAATTCCTAATATATTATATGTTGTAGAAGGAGATTTACAATATAATATACTACTTGGATGACCTAGGATACTTGCTATGGCATGTGTACCCTCAACTTTGCAATGTTATGTCAAGTTTGAGCACAATGGGCAAGTGCATGTTATACCCACCGACCCACCTCTATTTAAAACATGCAACATGACTTATAGTCCCAATAATGTTTTCATTCCATTAAAGACATGACACTTCTAAAGTTTTCACAAGCTCCACTACCCTAGTTACATAGATACTAACAACACAAATTATTGACAAATATCCCATGGAGGAAAGTTTTAAACATTTTTCACTCAAAGAATATCATTTGTTGATGATTGACATGTTTCATACTCCACAAGAGTATGGAAAAATTCATATGAAACCAAATTAAGATCCTTGTATTGGGATGGTCATCCCTTATGGACCCCCTAACCTTCAAACTAATTTCACATATGGGGGAATTTATTAGGCTCCCACTATTGGCAATCCATCCTCATCACCACAACCATTTATCTATGACTTATCTTTCTTGAGCAAGCCTAGTTTCTATCACACCTTTATTTATAGCTGTGCCTAGAAAGCATTTGGATTGGATCATTAAGATTAGGGTGTTCATACACCAATTAAATATTCCACTATCAAAACCATTGAAAATGCTAATAAGAGGCATGGAGTGGGTTATGACAAACCAAATAAATTCACCAAAACTTCATATTAACACATTGGATTGCACCTGGGGTAGGACACCTAGCTCCTACCCTTCCACATGCAACAATGGAAATTGCCCTCTCACTTGTGGGACCAGCGAAGCTAGAGGGGAGAGTCTCTAGATAAGGGCTAGATCCCTCTAATGTATCTTTTAGGCCCTGGTTTCTCCTACTACTAAAAAACAAATGTAAAAAAGGGTAGTGAAAAGGGAGAGAGAGATGCTGAAAATAGAACCTAAGCCTAAAAATGAAAAGGTGATACACTAGAAAAGTTGACCCACCCAGCTCGAACATACACTTTTCACTAGGAAGAAACACCAATACACTTCATATAACATGGGAAACTCTTCTATTTTAGTGAGTCAGGGGTCCGTAGAGATATAGGGAGAAAGGAACTAGAAAAGGTGTTCTGAGACAAATCTTGATAGCCTATTCACATGTGCCTATATTCTTGTTGTAGACACTTCTGGCAGACCTGCAGAAAAGAGACTTCACAATGCACTGGACATGTTGTAATCGATTTATGAAAAGCATGAAAGACAATGAACTAACACAAAATAAGAACACATACATATACTTTAAAGTGCAAGTCTAGATAGAGGTAAAAATGCTAAGTCCTGATTCAAGGTTAAATCTAGCAGAGCTCTGCCTTACAAGCCTCGAGAGATTTTTGGGCAATGTTTTGCCTTCAGGCTGAGAGAATGGATCTTTTCTCAAATGAAAATCTTTATAATATATATAGAGAGGAAGAGAACTTGGTGATTTTTGGGAAAGACTTTGTCACTCTTTTTGCAAGCTGGCCCATGTGCACTCTAAGCCTTGGGAAGAGGGAGCCATTTGATTATCATTTCCTACTTTGACATAGGCATTCCACATTAATGTGAAAAATATGGCCGTGCCTCTTTTCTACAAATAGACTATGGTTTATCCCCTCATAAATGCCAAATGGAGAAAGTAGGCCGCGCTGCTCACTATTTATGTCATTTGATGACCATCTAGTAAAAACTCACCTCTCCTCACCACTTGGACTACTTTGTCTTTTCCTACACTTCATCCTCCTCCTTACCTTGTCTCTTCCTAGCTCCTTCAGCCCTCAGGGGCTATCTTCTGGCAGGTCACTACATTCATTGGGGTCTCACTACTTGCCTTGGCCATTTTTTGCTGATTCTAGTGAGTGACACATGGCACATTCTATTGTAAAATGGGTAAGACATGTGGTAGCATCCACTTGACTCATGGAAGCTTTAGGCACCCTTTGAAGGACTTATAGAAGAGGACATGTTCTAGCTTCCACTTTCTTTAGCAATTCATCAAGGTCCCACCACAGTTCTCATGGGATAAAAGAGAGAGATTGTAGAGGCTGACACTTGTTAGCTTCCATCAAGCCTTGCAGGGGACACATGGCACATTCCACTACTCCAAAAAAATCATGTCAAAGCCTTTTATAGTTTCCACTTGGTGCCTTCTATGCTCTGGCTTTCCTGGTGTAAAATTGATGTTTGCAGGCCTGTCATAGTTTGAAAACCAATGGCTAGTCTATCTTTTTAAATTTGACAGCTTCTGGGACATCACCATCCTTGGCTAATTCCTTCGGGCCTTTTTCTTTAGATTTTTGCTTTAGCCTTTTCCCCGCGGGCTTTTTTTGTGGGATTTTTTCCTACAAGATTTCTTGCTTTGAAGTTTTTCTCATGGATAAAAAGTCCACAACAATTACCTTATGACTTTGCCTTCAGAAATTTCCTCTCAGGCTTTTTACTCATGGTTTCTCCAAATTCCTTTGGCTACCTTCGAAGTGTTCCCTGCCCTCTACATGGGATTTTAAACCTAGAACTTCCCTCTACAAGGGCACTCATCCTCTAGCTTTAGGATTATCCCTTAAACCAAGCCGTTGAACCAACTGATTGAACCAAAAATAGTTCAATGGTTCAATAGTTTAACACTATGCGCCACTCATTCATTGAACTGAGCCTTCAAACCTATCTCTTGAACCAAATGCTTGAACCTAAAAAGGTTCAACAGTTCAATGCTTCAATGCTTCACACCATTTTTTGAACTTTGCTAATTAAAACCAAGCCCCTTTAAACCTTCTGTGATGAACCAAGGCATTGAACCAAGTGATTGAACCAAGTGATGAACTGAGGCATTGAACTAAAACTATTAAACTTAACTATTGAAGCAAAGTGATGAACCAAGTAATGAACCAAGGATAATGAACTTGAGCTTTGAACCAAAGCATTGAACTTTTCCATTGAACCAAAGTGTTGAAATTTGCATTGAACTTGAGCGATGAACTTGCCGATTAAACCAAGGTATTAAAGTGAAGTGTTGAACCAAGGCATTGAACTAGTCCAATGGTTCAATGGTTCAAAGGTGCTAAATATTTTGAAATATCATGTCATTAAACCATTTTAAGCTCACTTTCCTTATGAATTTCTTCAGACAAGAGTCTGAAGAAGCTTTATAAAACCTTGCACTCCTTGACTGGTTCTTCATCTACCAAAAGACTACACCTGCAGAGTCCATAGAAATTTTGTAGAGTTCACAGAAATTGTAAGACTCATGCAAAATCAAAAGTACTAGCTAAAAATAGCATAAATAATTTTTAGCTTGTTGGGCAAAAAATGGTTAACAAATTGGTGACTCCCAGGGGAAGCATGCCTGCTATTCTTAGAGACTAGTTTCCTTGTAGTCCATTGGGCACGGAGTCAAAATGTAGCTTTTGAATAAAGGTTAGCAACATCCCTAAAGATCCAAGAATAAAACATGAATCTTTTCACCCCAGACATAATGGAAATCACACACAAGACTAAAAACACTAATTGTGCAAACTACACTTAGGGAAAGTAGGAAAGACAACTAAAATCAAACTACTATGTATAACTAACCAGGTGTATTTACTTCCCTCTTGGATCAAAGGGAAAACTTCTTGAGTCCCCTTCCTAGCAAGGAAACTTATGGTGCCAGACAAGTGGCTAAATGAAAAAGAGATTTGGTGACTTGCTCCTCTTGCCTATCACCTGGATTGGATTGTATCCGAGTGGATTAGATTCAAACATGCTTCCAACATACATGTATTCCTTTTGTTCCTAGAATCTTGTTGAATGTTGGTCCTTCATGCTTGTGCATTTCACCAAGAAATTTATGGCTGTTGGCTCATCACCATAAGACCTTTGTTGTGCATGATCCCTCTATAATGCATCATGGTTTGGCTCATCTCCTTTTGCTTCACTGAAGACCATGTAAAACTCATCCTCTACTTCCTCTTAGCTTTCTTGAAGAAGGGTGACTATGGTGATGTTTGAAATGGAAACACAAATTGATT
The DNA here is from genome assembly GCA_037957365.1 of Torreya grandis. NCBI lineage: Eukaryota > Viridiplantae > Streptophyta > Pinopsida > Cupressales > Taxaceae > Torreya > Torreya grandis. The sequence continues at coordinate 753,883 of JARHVA010005181.1, forward strand.
GTTCATCCCACAGAACATCACCTCTTTATTTAAAGCTTTCTTCTTCAAGGCTTTCCTCAAGGAAGATAGACCTCTCATTTTTCTCCTCAAAGTTCAGGATCTCTAGATGTTCAAAGATACTCCCCTGATACTCCTTAACATAGTAGTCCTCCTCATTGAAACAATAAGGAAGTTCATCAAACAAAGGGGGAGAGAGCTCACCATGTTTATGTTCCTCCTTGTATTGCTAGAACATCTACATGTATGCATGCCTATGTCTTCTCTATTGCTGATGAGGTCTTCAAAAGGAGCATCGATTATGATTTCTTCATTGTCACTCATGATATCCTTTAGGAAACTAAAGATTATATCTTTTTCTCCTCACTATCCTCCTGTAGAATATGTTCCTCCTCGATAAGGGGTAAAGTGAAAAAACCATGTGGAAGAGGAGGTAGTCCTTGAGCTAGAATCAAATGATTCTCCTCTTTACACTTGGCTAACACTTCATCTACATCAGGTGTGGCCTGATATCTCTCTTATAGATGTGTAGGTGGGGTGTGTTCATACATGGAATGTGTCATTGGGTCTAAATTGTCCATCACACATTGGCTGAGGAATCTCTCTCTAGATTCCAACTCTGTAATTCTTTTAGCTATATCTTCATGGAAGAGCCTTTCTAGGAGATCATAAGAATCATCATGGGCAGGAGCAGCTTTATCTTCTTCAAGGTCTTGAGCAAGAACTTGCTTCTCCTCTTTCCTGCCCCATGATTCCATTATTTCCTCTAAGGTCAGGAGGTTGCCATTAGGATCAGTGACCTGAGCGAGTTGAGGAAGACTAGGAAAGCTACTTGAGGGGATTGCATGAAAAACCTGATCTTAATTAAAACCATATGAAGGAACACAAGGCCCATGATTCTGTGCAAAGGAATTATACATACAAAAATGATATTTTTGATGGCACCAGGTTGCTTAACTAGCTGATTCAACTTAGAGTCACCATTGGTGTTGATAAAAAATCCTCCAAAGGCTGGTTGGTTGAAGAACACACCAAAAATTCTTAAACTCTTTAGACACAACTTGTCCTAGTTTGTCCCACCAAGCATGCCAAAAACTATTAATGCAGTGGATTGCACCCGGGGCAGGATGCCTAGCTCCCACCCTTCCACACGCAACAATGGAAACTCCCCTCTCACCTATGGGACTGGCGAAGCTGGAGGGGAGAGTCTCTCGATAAGGGCTAGCTCCCTCTAATGTATCTTTTAGGCCCTAATTTTCCTACTACTAATAAACAAATGTAAAAAAGGGGGGTGAAAAGGGAGAGAGAGATGCTGAAAATAGAACCTAAGCCTAACAATGAAAAGGTGATACACCAAAAAAGTTGACCCTTTCACCAAGAAGAAACACCCATACACTTCATCTAACATGGGAAACTCTTCTATTTTAATGAATCAGGGGTCTGTAAAGATATAGGGAGGAAGGAACTAGCAAAGGTGTTTTGAGACACACTTTGACAACCTATTCACATGCGCCTATATTCTTGCTGTAGACACTTTTGGTAGACCTGCAAAAAAGAGACTTCACAATGCACTGGACATGCTATAATTGATCTATGAAAAGCTTGAAAGACAATGACTTAACACAAAAGAAGAACATAGACATATACTTTAAAGTGCAATTCTAGATAGAGGTAAAAATGCTAAGTCCTGATTCAAGGTAAAATCTAGCAGAGCTCTGCCTTACAAGCCCTGAGAGATTTTTGGGTAGAGTTTTGCCTAAAGGCTAAGAGAATGGATATTTTCTCCAATGAGAAGCTTTAAAATATATAGAGAGAGGAAGATAACTTGGTTATTTTTGGGAAAGACTTTGGCACTCTTTTTGTAAGCTAGCCCATGTGCACTCTAAGCCTTGGGCAGAGGGAGCCATTTGATTATCGATTCCTACTTTGACTTAGGCATTCCACATTAATGTGAAAAACATGGTTGTGCCTCTTTTCTACAAATAGACTACTCTCTTCCTACAAATAGACTATAGTTTATCCCCTCGTAAATGGTAAATGGAGAAAGTAGGCTATGATGCTCACTATTTGCACCATTTGATGACCATCTATAAATAACTCACCTCTCCTCACCACTTGCACTACTTTGTCTTTTCCTGCACTTCATCTTCTTCCTTGCATTATCTCTTCCTAGCTTCTTCAGCCCTCAAGGGCTATCTTCTGGTGGGTCACTACATTCCTTGGGCTCTCACTGCTTGCCTTGGCCATTTTCTATCGATTCTAGTGAGTGACATATGGCACATTCCACTGTAAAATGGGTAGGACACGTGGTAACATCTACTTGACTCATGGAAGCTTTAATCACCCTTTAAAGGTCCTATGATAGAGTACATGTGTCAGCTTCTACTTTCTTTAACAATTCATCTGGGGCCCACCACCATTCTCACGGGACAAAAGAGAGAGGTTGCGGAGGCTGACACTTGTCAGCTTCCACCAAGCCTTGTAGGGGACACATGGCACATTATGCTACTATTAAAAAAGCATGTCAAAGCCTTCTATGGTTACCACTTGGCACCTTCCATGCTCTAGCTTTCCTGGTGTAAAATTGACATTCGTGGGCCATTCATAGTTTGAAAACCAATGGCTATTCTATCTTCTTAAAGTTGATAGCTTTTGAGACATCACCATCCTTGGCAAATTCCTTCAGGCCTTTTCCTTCGGCTTTCTACTTTAGCCTTTTCCACTCAAGCTTTTTCTATGGGATTTTTTCTCACAAGCTTTCTTGCTTTGGTCTTTTTCCCATGGATAAAAGGTCTGCAAGAATTGCCTTGTGACTTTGCCTTCAAAAATTTCCTCTCAGGTTTTTTTCTCACAGTTTCCCCAAACTTCATTGGCTACCTTTGAAGTTCTCCCTACCCTCCATAAGGTCTTTTAAACCTAGAACTACCCTCTATAAGGGCACTCATCTTCTGGCTTTAGGATGCTCCCTTGAACGAAGCCATTGAATCGATCGATCGAACCAAAAATGGTTTAATGGTTCAACGATTCAATAGTTCAACATTGCACGCCACTCATTCATGAAATCAAGCCTTCAAACCTACCACTTAAACCAAATGTTTGAACCTAGAAAGGTTTAATGGTTCAATGGTTCAGTGCTTCACGCCATTTGTTAAACTTTGCTAATTAAAACCAAGCCCCTTTGAACCTTTTGTGATGAACCAAGGCATTGAACTAAGTGATTAAACCGAGTGATGAATTGAGGTGTTGACCTAAAATTTTTGAACTCATCTATTGAACCAAAGTGATGAACAAAGGCTGATGAACTTGAGCTTTGAGCCAAAGCATTGAACTTTGCCATTGAATAAAAGCATTGAACTTTGCATTGAACTTGAGTGATGAACTTGCTGATTGAACCAAGGCATTGAACTAAAGCATTGAATCAAGGTGTTAAACCAAGGCATTGAACTAGTTCAATGGTTCAATGGTTCAAAGGTGCTAACTCTTTTGAAATATCATTTCATTGAACCAATTTAAGCTCACTTTCCTTATGAATTTCTTCAGACAAGAGTTCAAAGAAGCTTTGTAAAACCTTGCACTCTTTGACTGGTTCTTCATCTACTGAAAGACTACACTTGTAGAGTCCGTAAAAATTTTATAGAGTCTATAAAAATTGTAAGACTCATGCAAAATCAAAAGTACTAGCTCATAATAGCATAAAAAAGAAGGGAGACTAATTTTTTGGCCTGTTGGGCAAAAAATGGTCAACACTTCCCATGTACCAATTATTGAAGAGACAGTCTCTCCTTCTTCACCTTCTTCTCCACCATCACCTACCAAATTGAAGGTATATATACCTCCTAATTTTTTTTCAATAAATTCCATCTATTTAGGGCCTCTCACCTATTATTAGGGTAAGGAAATAAGGTCCCTTGCTCTCGTTCATCTTGAAATGATTGATGAATACTCTCCCACTATTAACATTATCTAATGTCAAGATGATGATGATATTCTCACATACATGGGTGCAGATGATTCCTATATCTAAAAATCACTCCCATCTAAAACACAAGCTATGTTAAATGAATCAACCATTGACATCAATTTTCCCTCTCATGATGACTCTTATCTCTTCAATATTGGCCAATCTTTGGATTCCTCTAAGCAAGATAATTATGCCACATTTCTTAATAACCATAGTAAATCCTTCACTTGGTCTTATAATGACATGTTTGGATTGATCCCTCTATCATCACCCATAACATTGTCATCAATCGAGATGCTAAACTTATTAAGTAGAAGCTTTATAAAATGCATCCTCATATTGTTCTCCTTGTTAAAGAAGAGCTCTAACACCTCCTTTTTGTTAACTTTAACCAACCCATTGACTACCCATAATGGGTTTCCAATATTGTTCCTATCACAAAAGCAATTGGAGTAATCTACATTTTCATCAACTACCATGACCTAAACCTCACTTGTCCAAAATATGACTTCCCATTTCCAAGTATCAAATAACTTGTTGATCTAATAGCTAGCCATGATATGTTATCACTTATATATGGGTTCTCATGATATAATAAAATCCTAGTTGCTCTTGAGGATCAACATAAGACAAATTTCATTACCCCATGGGTGTCTTTCTATTATCAAGTCATGCCTTCTAGTATGAAAAACATTGGTGCCACCTACCAATGCACTATGACTTACATCTTCCATGATATTATACACAAAATTATGGAAGACTACATGGATGACTTACTCAAAAAGTCTAAACTTCACCAAGATCACTTGGCAATTCTCAAAATCATATTTACTTATCTCCTCCAATATAATGCTTGACTAAACCCAAAGAAATGTGTCTTTGGTGTCCTTTTCAATAATATCATAGGCTTTATTGTTTCTCTCCATGATATTTAAGTCAAACCTACTAAGGTTTAAGAAATACTAGAGATGCCTCCACCTACTAATATCAAAAGAATCCGTAGCCTGCAAGGCAAACTTTAGTCAAACTATCACTTTATCTCCCAATTTTTAAATCATGGCCAACCTTTCACCATCTCCTCAAAAAATATGTCTCTTTCCATTGGAATATATATTACTAAGAAGCTTTTGGCACACTCAAATAGTATCTCCTTTCCCCACTAATTCTTATTCCACCTAAGGAAAATTAGCCTTTCTACCTTTACATCTCTTCAATAGACCATTCTCCAGGTACTATGATTGCATATTGAGATGAACACCAACAATAATAGGTGGTCTACTACATAATCCACACACATATTGATTATGAGACTCAATATATCCATATAAAAATGCTTTACCTCATGTAGGTCTTTTCAACCTCCAAGGTCCACCATTACCTCTTAAATCATAAAACCTATGTGGTCACCCATACTGATCCCCTCAAATACATGCATTCCAAGCCATATCACAACAAATGTGTAGCTCAGTGGATCATGATCCTTGCTAAATTTGACATAGATTTTATTCAAGAAAAGTCTATTAAGGGGCAAATGATCACTAACTAGTTAGCTGCCACCCCTTTACTTGAAAACCAACCTTCAAACCTCAAATTCCCCAATGAATCCATCACAATGCTCTCCACCAATGATGTCTCCTATAAAATTATGATGTTCCTTGATGGGTCTAAATTTCAATATAGTGGGGGTGTGGGGGTCATTCTTATTCCTCTAGATGGTGACCCTATGCCTTTTTCATTTAAACTAGATTTTGAATGTACTAACAATATAGTCAAATATTAGGCTTTAATATTATGGCTTCAAATAATCTTCTTGGGTATCAAATCAATAACCATTTTTGGTGATTCTCATCTAGTGGTTAATAAGTTTAATGGCTCCTACCTATGTAAAAATGAAATTTTTTAGTGGTATAAACATCATGTAGATACAATATTAGGATTATTTGACTCCTATCTCTTACAAATGTTCCTTGATCTACAAACAAATTTGCTGACACAATGGCTTCACTTGCTTCACACATACCCTCTTCATCCTCTTCCTTGAAAATATTTGTCACCATGCCTCACTTAAGAATACCCTCCTGTGTATCAAATAACATCCTTTTTATCATAAATGTAACATACAACCCACAACATCCTTTCTGTGTCCTCCATGGATTTCACCCTAGTGGGCAAATTTTTAGGAGCAAGACCAGATCTAGAATCTCTTAGAAAAATGGTTAAAAGGCAATGGGTTGTTCAAGGAGAGGTAGATATTGCACCAATGTTGAATGGTTTCTTCTTGTTTATCTTGAACTGTAAGGAAGACATGAATATGTTTCTTTATGGAGGACCATGGTCTTTTGGTAAATGCTCTCTCACTATTAAAAAATGGGAGCCTAACATGGATCTCTCAGATTATTTTTTCTTAACCACTCCCATTTGGGCTAGACTTCCTAGTCTCCCTTTATAATTTTGGCATGAGGACATTTTTAAAGGTATTGCCAGTTCTTTTGGTGAACTTGTGGCATTGGATAATGCTACGGCTTCTAGAACCAAACATCAAAGTGCTAGACTTTATGTTAAAATGGCAGACCTAAATCATCTCCCAAAAAAGGTGGAACTAATATCCAAGCTTGGTAAAAAATCTCAAGATTTTTTTTTTGAAGATTTGCCCAACTCTTGCTATGCTTGTAAGAAATAGGGGCATTTAGTTAAAAACTGTCCCTCCAAAATTAAAAATCATCCTAGTAGTGTTTCAGATGGGAAAAAGACCAAGGTCCAGCAAAAGAAAGTATGGAAACCCAAAGAAGATCATTTCCAGGAACAAAAGAATAATGAAGATTCTAAATCTCCACATATTAAGGCAGATAAAGATCCTTCTTTTGAAGATTCTAATGCTCCACATGCTGAGGCGGATAAAGAGCCTTCTTTTGAGAAAGTAAACTCTGAGAAAGAAGGACATGGTTTGCAATTAGATACCATAATACCTAAACAAAGAATAGATGATCTGACAAATCTATCAAAACAAATCATTTTCTATCAAAGGATAGAAGATCGATGGAGAGATGTAGACAACAAAATTGTGCTAGAGGAAGGTGAATTCTTGGCTGAAGCCAAAAATAAATTAGAGGAGGGAAATCTTCTTTTTTCTTAGTCTAAGGAGATCCAGGTGTTATCTCAGGGTGATAATGAATTTCCTTTGGATGAGCCTCCTCCCCTAGAAGTTGTGAAAGATAATGGAGAAAACTCAAAGCATAAACTAAACCAAAGAAAAAGGGCTGAAAAAAAGATCAATACTAAGTGGGTAGAAACTAGAAGCAGCAAAATAGATCAACAAACTAAGGTGAAACCTCTTGTTTCTACTCTGAATAAATCTAGAAAGGAGCTAAATAGCAATCTAAGGTGAAACCGGATGTTGGTTCCTTAGACAAACTTGGAAGAAGATCCACTAAGAAAACCAGAGAGTTAGAAAGTATGCAAAATATTACTGATGGTAGACAGGCAACTATTCTAGATTTTACCCCTAAAAAATAGATATGAAAATCATTACTTGGAATATTATGGCGCTGAATAGTATTCATAAACTAGATATTGATGATGTCCCTGTAAAACCTGATTTTGATGCTGCTCTTCAGTAGGTTTCAGGACTACTTTTCTTGGTGGTTGTTAATGCTTTATCTTTTTTGATTCTATTAAAGGGTTTTGGGGTCCCTTCAAAACCTGATTTTATCGTAATATAAAAACATACAACCCACACAACTTATGGTACAAGAAACTCATGGATTATCTTTCCTTTTCTATTACCCCTTCTGATCTCTCCAATAATGAGAGATGTGCCTTCATAAAATGTACCACTCATTACACTATGCTAGGGGAACTTCTCTACAAGTGAGTCTTTGATGGTCTCCTCCTTAGATGCCTCAATATTATTGAGACTACATTCGATATTAAAGAAGTCTATGATGTGATTTGTGGTGGACATTTTAATGGTCATGTAGTTGCCAAGTATATCCTTTGACTTGGCTATTATTTTCTAACACTCCATCAAGATTGTGGTGATTATGTTCAGTGTTACATCAAATGTCAACAACACTCTAACATCCTTCACATTCTAAGTCATGAATTACATGTTGAAAAAGACTTTTGGCCCTTCTCCAAATGGGGCTTGGAGCTAATTGATGAGATTAACGTTGAATCATCCCTCCATCACCATTTTATCATTACTGCTATTAAATAATTCACCAAGTGGGTCAAGGCCATTCTTATCATCTCTAGTAAGGCTGACAAAATTATTAACTTTATCAACCATCACATTATCTATCATTTTGGTGTCCCATATAAAATTATAATAGATAACAACAAATCTTTCAAAAACAAGACTGTCTGAAGTCTTTATGATACCTTTGGAATCAAATTAAGCTTCTCATTATTATACTATCCACAAGTAAATGGACAAGCAAAATATTCTAACAAAACCTTGGCCAAAAATATCATGAAGGTAGTCAATGATATGGGCAAGGATTGGTACACACGTTCATTTTGCTTTATGGGATTACCACACTAGCATTCAAACCCCTATAGATGATACACCCTTTTCCTTGGTATATGGGATGGAGGGTATTTTGACTCTTGAGGTTCAAATTCCTTCTCTTTGAATTTTTCTAATATACATACTTACTAATGATGAATTTTACCAAGAAAATTTAGCTCAACTTGAGTTTCTTGATGAGCGCCATCTCATAGCCCTCAATCACCTCCAAATCTATCAAGAGTGTATCAAACGTAATTTAAAAAAATCTCAAAGAGTGAGATTTCAATATTAGAGATCTCATATTAAAGAAAGATCAACATGTAATGAACATGGAGAAAAACAAATGGGGCAAGTTTGTTCCTAATTGGCTTGGACCCTACATCATAACTCACAAGTATGGCTCATAAATTTATCACTTGTCTTCTCTCAAAGGAAAGGTAGAACATGAGCCTATAAATTCCTGACACCTATGACCATTATTTTGTTAATCAATTGATGCTTTAACTCATATTTAACTTGATCTCATCCCGTGATCACCACTATTACATTTATATCCCTTTCTCTTCACCCTTACTCCTACACACTTAGTTAACCTATGAAGTGCTATAGTTTTTCCCTCAAAGTGGAAAACCCCTAAGCCTCTATAGTCTTGTCCATGAATAAAAAATAAAAATAAATAAATAAATATTTGGGATGTGTAGAAACATTTTAATCTATCAGGTCATGATTCTCAACGTAGACTGCTCTCTTGAAGGATAGTTACATACCTTCTCTTTGATACTATCAATAGATTGATCCCTTGAAGGACACCTATTTAAAATAAAAAATAAACACTTAGACCACTCCATTAAAGGATGGATATGCCAATATTTGTTATGGAGGGAAATACAAATAATAATAAAAAATAAAACAAAATGCTTCTCGTATTGATCAGCTTCATATGGCCTCAACACAAACAAAATCCCATTGTAGGCTTCCTGTGTGGATCAGCTTACACAAAAAAATTCTTTAAGTCATGGAATTGCCTATAGTATCTCTTGATTCACCCATAGTAGGGACATATCATCCCCACTGCAAAGGTTATGCTACCCAATCACTTTCACTCATTTTACCCTTTTCCCCTCATACTCTTTCAAGTGACTTTGAACTCACTTAACAAGAGGTGAAAATGATGTTTCTCTAGAAAATAAAATGGTCAAATGATGCAAAGCATGAAAGAGGATCATATTATTGAGCCTATTTATCTTATGATTATTGTATTTACCAGTACATGAGAATTTACCTCTTTATTTCCCATCCCAATCACATGTCGATCTCTCTGCTAAGATGAAAACTTTATACAAACAATAGCATAAACAACCTACTCCATTTATTTTAAGCATACACCATCACAAATATAGAAAAAATCTGAAATAAAATAACATACCCAACCTATTCATTTTAAGCATACACCATCACAAATATGGAAAAATGCTAAGATGAAGCTAACGAATCAACTATGCATATACCATCACACATATGGGAAAAGCTAGTCTGACTCAACCAACATGCTCAAAATTAACATAACATTGACACAACATAAACATCCAAATAATTATAATAAGATCAATATAATCACCATCAAAATAATTCATCTCAAAATAGCACATCCAATATATATATGCACTGAATATGACTGCACATCAATAGATCATAATAATATCATCTCCTCCTCAAAATATACATCTCTCATCTTCATCTCATAGGCTAGTGTGTATAAAAAATATATAACAATAACAAAATTGGGTGCTTAGAATCCTTGAGGCTATATGCATGGTCATGAAGAAGAAGTGCCATTACCACTCTCTACCTATCTACATCTATGTGAGCTAGAAGTTATGGCACATGCCACTAATCTCTCCTACTCTCTAAACTTAGAATACCTCTAAATCTATGGGAACTACCTAATGGCCCTCTCATAATAAGTAATCTCATCAAGGGTAGTGTTGTACCTCACTAGAGATATAGTATGTGGTGGTCCAATCGTACCTACTGAAGGCCCAACCTATACTAGTCCCTATGGTGGAGGAGGAGGAGTAGCCTGACCTATTGTTCTCAAACTATCCCACTCTACTATTAGTATAGTAACCTAACCCTATAATATCTTTACTTGGCCCTATAATTCCCTAACCTAGCTCTACGATGTCACCACCTATCCCTGTAAAACCACTACCTATGCTTGAGCTGTAATCAAGCCTACATTGTCACATCTCAGGCCTATACTACTACATCTTGTGCCTGTATCATTGCATATCAAGATTGCATGGCTACATCTCTCTCTCATCACTCCTTATAAATTTGGTGGTGGCCTCCTAACCTAAATCATAGGATGTAAACTTGTCCACCACACAAGATACACCACTATGCATCTAGGATCTACTACACCTAGCCCTATTGGGAGTTCCTTAAAATTCAACCCATCTATCTCCTAGGGAAAGGGTAGGGGTACCTCTATATAATATCTCTTATATCAAGGGAAGGTAGCAGGTACATCTTATAATAATCTAAACTATCTCTTGAACTATGCCATAGGTATCATTTGTAGCTCACTGACTCATCTCCCTTTGACCCATAATGTGCTATGTAAACCAACAAACTGATCTACCTATCCTCTAAATGAAGGGTATGTCAATTAGGTTCTCCATGCTATATTTTTAGGGATCATTCCCTCTGTCATGCAGCTATAATGATCAATATCTTGCACTATGACATCTACTTAGGTTTGGGCCATACCATCTCTCCACTATCTAAAACCAACCTTCAAACTTGCTACAATTGTGGTAGGTAACCCCAATAGTTCTATCAGCATGATATGCTCATATTCGCAATAATGGAGTAAATTCATGACATACAAACTATATCATCCTCATAGTTTCAACCCCCATATCTCTTTGTATAACTATGATAGAAAAGTTGTTCCCCATGAGGATATGGTTTGCTACTCAACCATCTTTGCCAAAACACCTATCAATCCAATAGGAGATATCCCACCATCTACATATAATAGTGCATAGACTATAATCCCTATTATCATTAGGATGCTCAATTGATGCTGCTCTTCATCAATAATGTATAGTGGTTCATAAGCAAACCTCATTCAATGATAGGTCACCTCATTAACATGCTCTCCAACTAATGTTACCATGTGAATATCATTCTTCTCTCTTAAACATGAGAAGATCTCCTCACCCTAGAGTGGCCACCATTAAATATTATACACATCCTCCTATGTCACTGTCAACTCTCTGATCAACAAATGGAAGGTGTTGGTGGTGTGATACCACCTCTTAATCAACACTATCAACAAAATCACATCTCATGTAACTCTACAATATCATCTCACTCCCCTTAAACCTATGGCTACCATGTGCTTCCACTCATCTAGGGTGACATCCCTCCTCATCTATGTTAGTAGTGTAGGTAGGTGATCCCATATCATTAACTCCTACCTAGCATGCATCCATACACACACATCTCAAGTCACATACTTTATAATATAACCTACCACCACTTTTTTCCCTTTTCTCTAGGAGAACTACATTAGCTTGAGTCCCTCAATTAGGCTATATAGGTAGCACTCAATTGACATGGGGTATTCTAAGGTTAGCTCAGCCATATACCCACCTAACTATCTAACCTACTCTCCCATAGCCACCTTAGGTCTCACTGCCTCTCTTTCCACCCTAGGCCCAATTTCCTATCACAACTCTAGGCCTCATGGCTTATATCCCTAACCTTCAACCTTTTGACCTATCTTTTAACCCTTAGGTCCCTTGACCTATTTTAACCTATCCTTTCTTAACCATTTCCCCTAACACATTTTTAACCATACCTTGTATTTTTTTCCCTAGGCACTTGGAGAACTACTTTGGCCTGAGGCCCTCCACTGATCTATGTAGATAACACTTATTTGACATAAGGTCTTCTGAGGCTAGCTCAGCCATCAGGTTCATTGACTATTTCAATTAGGGGTCCCAAATTTAACTTTTCTCTTATTTTATGTTTTTTTAATGTCATCGATGTTAGTTTTGTATGTCAACATTAACACTTTGTGTTAGTTGATGTTAGCATATTCCGCTAACATCAACACTATGTATACTAACATCCATGGACCCCACTAAAATTAGTGACTGGTTCATCCCTAGGGCTAAATAACTCATTTCCCAACTTTAAATTTTAAACTAAAAACTACCCCCAAACCCCTCACAAATTCATCTAAACCTACTCTCACCTCATTTCCTACCCTTATAATAGCATTCTCCCCCCCCAAACATCAAATTTAACCTAAAATATAAAATTAACAAACTTAAAATCAAAATCAACTCGATGGGAATCTTACCTCATCTTTTCATCTCCTCTAGGCTAGAATAGCTGGCACTTGTGGTGGCACACCTCCAGCTGGGCCCCTCCTAGCTCTACAATCTCACCAACACTTAGATCTCTTGTTCTCTCTAATCAAATGTTATAAATGAGTTTTGGTGGGCCATCAAACCCCTTTTTATTAGGTTTGGTGGCCTACCAACATCGACATCCTTGACCTAAGCCACTGATGTTGGCCCTATTTCCTATCGACGTCAATGACATAATCAACATCAACACCCTTGAATTAGAGTTTCCACCAACAACCACATCCCTTTAGACTCTACCTCTAATCTAGGGTAACTTGAAGATCATGAATATCTCCCTGACTATAGAAACTAACATAGAGATTACATATATCTCCCTGATCATGACAACTACCCTTAGAGATCACTTAAATCTCCATCCATTATGACTTTGACTGAAGATCATAAATATATCCTTGATTATTAACCTTTTTAAACCAACCTTGGATTATTTGTCTTAACTACTTATGCTATCTTTCTATAGTTGGCTATTGTACATATGCATGTATATTAAGTGTTTTGGATGGCATCCAAGCTATTCCTATCACCTATAACCTTTTTTGTTTCCCAAAGGCACTTCCTACCTCATATACCTAGCACACATGGACCATTATAGCTATAACTTTAATTGTTTTGACTTTATTAGCTATCACTTATAAGCTATGATTTGGTTATTTCTATCTGAGTCCTCCTCCACCTTACCTAGTCTTGATTTTGTCAACTATAGATCATAATAGTATAAACGTAAGTAGATATACCATATTTTCATCCACTGACCCAATTCACTTCTTATCAAATTGGTACCCAATTCTAGTTTTTCCTCCATTAGTTCCCATTTTGAGGGGGGATACCTCATTTAATACCTAGAGCATCTAACTCCTATTTCTATCTTGCAACTTGTTAGTGCAAATCACAAAATAAAAAGGGGAAAATTTAGACACTAAAATAATGTCACACACATGTGTAACTCCCTATGTTGAAACCCCCCTTGAGCCCCTTTATAATAATAATAATAATTAGCCTTTTTAACCTATGCTTTTACCCATCACACATTTAATTAATTTAAAATATTTAATTAAATTAATTAAAAACCACTTATGCTACCTTACCTAACCATCTTATCCTAAGACTAATTCTTACCCTCTGAGTCACCTTAATACTTAGTCCCCTTATCCAAACTACCCATGACTTGTTCTTACCACAAAAAGAAATACCTAACCAACTATGTCCTTATTAAACCTCCCATTTATACTATTTCCTAATGGATACCACACTTGGCATGAGAAAGAATATAAAATAGGTTAAAAATAGATCTTTTATATATTCTCATGCCACAAACATCAGTCAACCCATAGCTAACTCAGTGGGATCATTGACGTTGATTACTTAAGCCAAGATCCAAAATAATGTTCAAGTCAACAAAAATCAAGAAAACTCATTTTAATCACATAAAAAATTTTGGGAATCTAAATTTCCACATTTTGGGTTACTGTTACCTTGTAAAATTCAATCTAGATCAGGAACCAAGCTCTTGAGAACTAGTAGCGCATGCTTGTTTTCTCTAGTCAAGGTATTGGTTTGATAAGCCTTATAAGATCCATCCGTTCAACACTTATCATTCAATCACCTCTTCAACTAAGTACATTGGTTATTATGTAAGTATTTAAGAATTTAATTTATAATAAATTTATATCTACTATTTATTATTTTATGCATTCTTGACTAGACCCCCACGAAGGAGTTATAAAGCTTCCCTACTTATTTACCCTTATTCTAACACACCAAACCTCTATCCAAACCTATCAAAATAATAATCTCTCTCTCTCTAAAAACTCTCCCCAACCTTCTAGACCTAACCAAAACCATTTCCTCGACCAAAAAAATCCTTCTGCAAGATCATAGGAAATTAGTGCCCCTACCGATATTGGTCACACTGTCTCATCAACCTCAGCAGCCTAATTGACATCAGCAACTATGTATTTTCAATAACCTTTGTAAAAACTACTTATATAACTTTCAAAATAAAAATTTAATATACCACCTACAATATTTTACTTTCTACTACACTTAGGTTTCAAACAATGGTAACATATCTCTCTTTTACGCTCTCTTTTCCTCTCTATTTACTATTTATTACTCTTTTGTTTCTCAAAAGTGGACTATCATCCCTAAGGAAGTTTGAAAATTCATAGGACAAGCATGTATCTTGGTAGCCCACTCATATATATACTAATAGATATGTTTGTGGTAGTGCTTTCTTACCTATAGGTAGTCCTCCCCAACTAAAGAGAAGTGTTCACAACATCTAGATACGGTTCACAAACTAATCAGGCTTCATTATAATCACTTATCCCTATCCTTCTCTATTTTTCTTTAGACTTGAAATAGACACAATTTTAGTGAAACATCCCTATTCATAGGAATAACCACTCCTTTTGATGGAATGACCATGGTTATATATTTCTTTCTTGAGGAGGCTTGTGAGAATATATAAGGGAATTTAAATGGAGTCAATCTAGAAAAGGGGGAGGAATATTTTAGGAGGGTTTGGGCTAGGGTTCCCTCTTCATTTTTTGGTAGTATAGAATCTTCTTTGGAAGTTTCATTAACTAGGGTATTCTTGAGTGTGGTGTCTTCTGTAGGAGTGTCTTTGGCAAAACCATGCACATGAAAACCATTCCCCTAGTTGAAGACTTATGACATATATTTGATGGTAATATTTCACTATCAATTATCTCATTTATATTTATAAACTTATCTTGGGAGTTTTAATATGTAAATTGAGTGTGTAGAAATGAGTTGGAGACAAACATAATGTGGAAAATAAGTTTTCACACAAACACATGACCACTACTTGTTCCATACTCCATTATATTTGGTTACCAATTTCACTTCTCCCATAAAATTTTTCCCATGTAACTATTTTATTCCCATAACCTATATATAGTATTAGGATTTGAATGGTTAACTTATGGCTAGAAAAACCTTTAATTAAGTCATATGTGATTTTATATGGATTCATATTGGTATTGAGGTTGTATTAAAAATTATCCATAACATAAGTATCATATATATAGGAATTTTAGTTAGTATTTTATCATAAGAATGTAAGTTATACTTGTTACAAGGTTTTGGATGTTTCCAATTTGAATTGGCTTAGTCATATTCTTAATTATTTATCTCTTATTTAAATAATATATTATGATCTATTTTTATGATTTTTATTTATTGGTGTATTAATTTAATAATAATTTGTATACAAGATTATATCTAGCAAAAAGTGTGATTGAAACCCTAATTTCAATTAATCGCCTATATTTTACAAATAGTTGTGAAGATTTTTGCACATTTGTAATTTTAATCAGATAGTTAGAAAAGGAAGTGTCTTATTACAATTTTATGGTTTTTATATTCAATTTACATATATTAATTTATGTAGTTATTTTTTTTAATTTAAAATTTAATAATAATCTTAAAAATATAGAGGGGGTTTGTTATTTGAAGTTTTAGATTTTAAGTAAAACTAATTCTAAAACTATTTGGTTAAAGTTTGATCCAAGGTGAAAATTAAATTATGCACTATCAATAATTTATATGATAAGATCATGCACTAGGGATTGAATTAGGGGTTCCAAAAACCTAATAAAAAATCCTAACAAATAGGAGATGAAGTCATAAATTAGAATATGTGGATCTTTTGTTTTAGGGTTTTATTTTAAAAATCACAAAATAAGTTAGATTAAATATAGTTTGAAAAACAAATATTTTAATATGGAAAATACATTACCATTTGTATGATCTCAAGCATAGATTTAATCAAATATTGAATTTATAAATGAATCAAAAAATCCTACACAATTCATAATTATGTGTATCCCAACTAGTGTAGATCTTTTGATTAACCCAAGGAAATACCTATTATAAATCAACCACTTCCTTCAGTTGGTTCCTATTTAGGACTATGGAACATGATTAAAAAAAAGTGCAAATACATAAGTTTGATGAAAAGGATCTAATCTGGATCAAAAAATAGAAAATATTTCTTATGTACATCAGATCCCATGTTGCAAAATATGGCAATATCATCTTTATATTTTGAATTTGAGGAATTAGTTTGGTGTTAATGGATTTGTGCTCAAAATAAGAAGAAAGATATCAATATCAATTGTGTAGTTTTTTCTTGAATGATAGTTGCATTATCACAACATTGTGACAAAGAATTATTTTAGTGATTTATCAAAATTAAAACTAATAGGATTGGTCAAGGACTATATTAAAATTTTTAAGGATCTATCTTTATAAATAGAGACAATCACATTAAAAATTTTGAATGTTTTATTTCTTGGGAGGCTCAAATATCTCATCCAATACAAGGTTCACATGTTTATTTTAAGTTCTATATCTAAATATATTTTCATGGCATGCATATCAAATGAGAGGGAACTAGTCACCAAAAGGTATCAATTCAAAATTATGATATACAAGATCACTCTAGCACAATCAAGCCCTCAACCTACCAGACTAAATATTCAAAATTTAAAGATGAGAGGAGGAAAGTTTTATGTTTTAGTTTTGATGGTAAGTACATTTTAAGGCATAAATGTCTGGAAAATAAATTATTCTAAATTTAAGTGTTAATGAATAATATGTATCATAGAACATTAATGATGATCTAAAGAAGGAATCAAAATAAAAATAACAAACTATTTACTCCAATGCATATTTAAGAATTAGCACTCCACAAACCCTCAAAGTAGTGGTTTACATAAATATAGAAGGTGACTATATTTATTAACTCATGAATTACTCAACTTCATCAAAAATAAATTAGTTAGACACTTGAAATATTTTATCTATCCAACTCTAGAGTTTAAATTCATGATTACCAATGGTGAAAGAGTCATTTATTCTCTAAAATTACATATTTTATGTTAAGGGGTAAATAATTTTGAACTAAAACTATGAATTGGTACTGAGGGTGTTAGAAGGTCCCATAACCTAGTATAATCCTTTTTAAATAGTCAATAAAGAACAAATCCAAGTAAAAAATATGTAAAACTACTATTGAACAAAAACTAAAAAAATAATCAAATAACAACCAAACCTAATACTAAAATACAAATTAAATAAAAATAAAAATGAGATAAACTTACAACCAAAATATAGACCTCTATTAAAAAAATATGATAATTAAGAAGTGATTATAATATCTGGACCCTCTAAAATAAAACTTCATTTTTTGGAAGGGCCTTTAAAAGCTTACCATTTCAGAGTTGTTTGAGTCCCATTAGCTAGGTCATCATACATATCCCTTGATATTAATATGTTGGGATTAAATTATCTAATTGATTTCCATCTTTATGAGTGATGGAAATGTTTTTGACTTCATTTAATTATTCTCTATGCAACAACCCTCCTTGCCATATGGTTTCTCATCATTATCTTATATAAACATTATTATTGAAGTGGTCCTCTCTTTCCTTTGATCAAGGGAGTAAAAAATTGTATTATCATGTATCTTTTTTGACTTATCATATTTTGGAGGAGCTATTTGCTATTCTTGAGTATTAGATTTTTTGACACCAAAATCTTGAGACTTTTGAGCTTCCATATACTCATGAATTATAGCCTCTCCTTATTTTTATTCAATTAGGAATTTTTATTCATGTAAGTTTCCCTCTTCAAAGTGAGGATTATTTTTGGATTCCATGTGGGATTCATCCTTCTGCTTTACTAAAATGTTTTCCTTGGTATTTTTTTAACATATATCTACAACATGCCCAAGTTTATGGAAACATGGTTAGAGTGAAATTTAGTTTTCATATTTTATTCTTTGGGAGGAAAACATTATTGAAGAGGCTCTAGGTCTATCAAAAGAGGTTGAGACACATAATATTGCAAAGACTAGTATCTTATTTACTTTATACAATTGATTGATAGTTAATAACTAACTAAAAGAATTAGTTATCTGCTCAAAAACTTAATCGTACCAATATTATATTGGTAATCCAATAGTCTATCCTAGAGAGGGAACACAAGTAAGTCATTTTATAGGTCAAATAATAGAAACTATTGTTCAAGGGATAAGTAATATTTTCCTAGGAACCAAGGGCCTCATATAAGTAATACTAGTGTTGAAGTGGTCCTTTCTTTTCTTTTGATCAAGGGAATAAAAACTTGTATTATCCTAGATCTTTTCTGACTTATCATATTTTGGAGGAGTTATTTCCTACTCTTGAGTATTATATTTTTGACACCAAAATCTTGAGACTTTTGAGCTTCCATAGACTCATGAATTATAGCCTTTCCTTATTTTTATTCAATTAGGAATTTTTGCTTCATGTAAGTTTCCCTCTTCAAAGTGAGGATTATTTTTGGATTCCATGTGGGATTCATCCTTACACTTTCCTAAAGTGTTTTCCTTAGTATTTTTTAAAAATTTATCTATAACATGCCCAAGTTTATGGAAACATGGTTAGAGTGAAATTTAGTTTTCATATTTTATTCTTTGGGAGGAAAAAATTATTGAACAGGGACTAGTTCTATCCAAGGAGGTTGAGACACATAATATTGAAAACACTAGTCTCTTATTTACTTTATACAATTGATCTATAGTTAATAACTAACTAAAAGAATGAGTTATCTACTCAAAAACTTCATCTTCCCAGTATTATATTGGTAATTCAATAGTCTATCCTAGAGAGGGAACTCAAGTAGGTCATTTTATAGGTCAAATCATGGACACTAGTGTTTAAGGGATAAATAATATTCTCCTAGGAACCAAGGGCCTAATATAAGGGCATTAGTTAAATTCCATATTATTAAACTCTATATGGGATAATACTAACTAGATATCCATATGTTTGACATTTTTATGGGTAGAGTAAACATTGTGTTGGGATTATAATGGATAACTACCTTGGGATAAATTGAAATTAATTTATAAGAGCTATTCATGTGTTTCCATTTAGAGGGTATTAAATGTGAATTGCATTGGTAACATGGATAGTCCCCATAATTAGTGACTTATTATAATATGTAGAAGATTACAAAAAGTGAGTACATGGTTTTGTGTCTCAACTATTTTGACTAAAGGCATAACCAAAAAATGGATCTACACACCAAATATAGAGGGTATTATAGAAGATAACTTAGTAGTTTTCATATATGTTTCAAAAAGACATTTACAAGAAATATCATCAGACTATTCAAATAGTGCCAAGGTATCAATCACCCAACATCAAGATTTGTATTTACCCATATTTATAAGATTGAGATTGAGAATATGGTATACAAGATGTTAGAAGAAGGTAGTGTCTATCATATTTAGAGTTATTATCCCTATCTAGTGGTGATGTCACATAATAAGGATGACACTTGGCACATTACTTGACTATAAGAAATGTAAAATGAACACATCAAAGATAAGTTTTCTAATCCTATAATTGTTGATTTTCTAAATTAATTGCATGCTGTGGTTTATTTTACAAAACTTTATATTAATTTTTAAGTATCATAAAATTATAATTAGAGATGAGGATATTCATAAAAAAAAATTTTAGAAACCATGAAGGACATTATTAATTTTTTGTGATACATTTTTTACTCAATAATGCACCATATACATTTTAGAATTTTATGAACACTACTTTTCAACCATTTGTACATAAATTTGTATTGGTGTTATTTTATTAAATTTTAATATACATAAAAAAATGGGAGGAAAACTTTCATTATGTGAATTAGGTTTGGATATTATTGAATGTCACCATTTTTACAAGACTTACAAATTTTATTTTGGAGTTAAAGACATCAATTAATTTGGACACATTTTTCACATGAATGCATATATGTGTATCCTCATGAGATCAAGGCTATGTTATAATTGAAAGTGATTACAATCCCAACTAGTGTGGATATTTTTGTTAACATAAGTAAATAACTATTACAAATCAACCACTTGTTTTAGTCAGTTCCTATTTAGGACTATGGAACATGATAAAAAAAGTATAAATACATAAGTTTGATGAGAAGGATCTAATATGGATAAAAAAATGGAAAATATTTTTGATGTACATCAGATCCCATATTTCAAAATATGGTAATGGCATCTTTATATTTGGAACTTGAGGAATTAGTTTGGTGTTAATGGATTTGTGCTCAAAATAAGAAGAAAGATTCGATATCAATTGTGTAGTTTTTCTTGAGTTATAGTTTCAATATTACAACATTGTGACAAAGAATTACTTTAGTGATTCATAAAAATTAAAACTATTAGGATTGGTCAAGGACTATATTAAATTTTTTAAGGATCTATCTTTATAAATAGAGACAATCACATTAAAAATTTTGAATGTTTTATTTCTTGGTAGGATCAAATATCTCATCCAATACAAGGTTCACATGTTTATTTTAAGTTATATATCTAAAGATATTTTCATGGCATGTATATCAAAGGAGAGGGAACTAGTCACAAAAATGTATCCATTCAAAATTATGATATACATGATCACTCTAGCATAATCAAGCCCTCAACTACCAAACTAAATATTCAAAATTTGAAGATGAGAGGGGGAAACTGTTATGTTTTAGTTGTGATGGTAAGTACATTTGAAGGCATAAATGTGTGGAAAATAAATTATTCTACATTTAAGTTTTAATGAATAATATGTTTCATTGAACATTAATGATGATCTATGGAAGGAATCAAAATAAAAATAACAAACTATTTACTTCAATGGATTTTTAAAAATTAACACTCCACAAACCCTCAAAGTAGTGATTGATATAAATATATAAGGTGACTATATTTATTAACTCATGAATTACTCACAAATTTATCAAAAATAAATTAGTTAGACACTTGAAATATTTTATCTATCCAACTCTAGAGTTTAAAGTCATGATTACCAATGGTGAAAGAGTCATTTATTCTCTAAAATTACATATTTTTTGTTAAGGGGTAAATAATTTTGAACCAAAACTATGAATTGGTACTGAGGGTGTTAAAAGGTCTCATAACATAGTACAATCCTTTTTAAATATTCAATAAAGAACAAACCCAAGTAAAAAATATGTAAAACTACTATTGAACAAAAACTAAAAAAATAATCAAATAACAACCAAACCCAACACTAAAATACAAATTAGATAAAAAGAAAAATAAAGTAAAATTACACCCAAAATATAGATCTCTATTAGAAAACATATGATAATTAACAAGTGATTATAATATATGGACCCTCTAAAATAAAACTTAATTTTTTGGAAGGGCCTTTAAAAGCTTACCATTTTAGAGTTGTTTGAGTCCCATTAGCTAGGTCATCAAACATATCCCTTGATATTAATATCTTGGGATTAAAATATCTAATCGATTTCCATATTTATGAGTGATGGCAATTTTTTTGACTTCATTTAATTATTTCTCTATGTAACAACCCTCCTTGGCATATGGTTTCTCATCATTGTCTTATCTAAACATTATTATTGAAGTGGTCCTTTCTTTTCTTTTGATCAAGGGAATAAAAACTTGTATTATCCTAGATCTTTTCTGACTTATCATATTTTGGAGGAGTTATTTCCTACTCTTGAGTATTATATTTTTGACACCAAAATCTTGAGACTTTTGAGCTTCCATAGACTCATGAATTATAGCCTTTCCTTATTTTTATTCAATTAGGAATTTTTGCTTCATGTAAGTTTCCCTCTTCAAAGTGAGGATTATTTTTGGATTCCATGTGGGATTCATCCTTACACTTTCCTAAAGTGTTTTCCTTAGTATTTTTTAAAAATTTATCTATAACATGCCCAAGTTTATGGAAACATGGTTAGAGTGAAATTTAGTTTTCATATTTTATTCTTTGGGAGGAAAAAATTATTGAACAGGGACTAGTTCTATCCAAGGAGGTTGAGACACATAATATTGCAAACACTAGTCTCTTATTTACTTTATACAATTGATCTATAGTTAATAACTAACTAAAAGAATGAGTTATCTACTCAAAAACTTCATCTTCCCAGTATTATATTGGTAATTCAATAGTCTATCCTAGAGAGGGAACTCAAGTAGGTCATTTTATAGGTCAAATCATGGACACTAGTGTTTAAGGGATAAATAATATTCTCCTAGGAACCAAGGGCCTAATATAAGGGCATTAGTTAAATTCCATATTATTAAACTCTATATGGGATAATACTAACTAGATATCCATATGTTTGACATTTTTATGGGTAGAGTAAACATTGTGTTGGGATTATAATGGATAACTACCTTGGGATAAATTGAAATTAATTTATAAGAGCTATTCATGTGTTTCCATTTAGAGGGTAGGAAATTTGAATTGAATTGGTAACATGGATAGTCCCCACAATTGGTGAGTTATTATAATATGTAGAAGATTTACAAAAAGGGAGTACATGGTTTTGTGTCTCAACTATTTTGACTAAAGGCACAACCACAAAATGGTTCTACACACCAAATATAGAGGGTATGGAAGATCACTTATTAGTTTTCATATATGTGTCAAAAGGAATTCTATAAAAAATATCATCAGACCATTTAAATAGTGCCAAGGTGTCAATCACACAACATTAGGATTTGTATGTACCCATATTTATAAGAGTGAGATTGAGAATATGGTATACAAGATGTTATAAGAAGGTAGTGTCTATAATAGTTAGATTTATCATGACTCTATATTGGAGATGGAACATAATAAGGATGACA